>JAODKL010000107.1:22158544-22186100 GCA_026780765.1 Petrocephalus schoutedeni
GAAAAAAAGGAAAAACAAATTTCGGCAGAACCTCGAATTTTGCTACGCAAAAGCCGGGGTTCAGCCGTATATTTTTTGAACAAGTCCGCGGGCGACTGAGATGAAGCCAACGGGCGACCGGGTGCCCGCGGGCATAGGGTTGGTGACCCCTGATTTACAGTCTGCGGTATCTTCCATCATGAATTGAGCTGTCCTCTGTTATCAACAATCAACTTCCCTTTTTTCTGTACCTGTAATATCTATCCAAGCATTCATCTTCTATCCATATATCCTGGCCAGGATCACAGGGAGCTGCTCCCAGGAAGCACAGAGCTCATACAAGCACACACCTACACGTACATTATGGCCAATACAGTGACATGCTGTTGTCAAAGTAATAGCAGGTCACAGCTTTCCAGGGTTTCCAAGCTCAGTTACAGTGCCAGAAATGCAGTAAACTCAGAGTTAAAAATATACAGGTACAAAAACAGGTACTTGCAAAAATGTTAAAACTGGACAGAATTTCCCACACTGACCGTATGAGAACCTGATAATGAGACCATTAAATAGTGTTCAGAACCTACCTGCCAGAACCACAGGATCTGTTTGCTGTTTCGAACGTAGTGACGGTAGATGGTGTTCCTCTGCCAGTCAGCCAGGTCAATCTCTTGCATCCCACACAGCATGACCTGTAGGAGGCTGGGTTAGTACCATTGCCCTGAAAACACACAGAGGTTCTACTTCTGTGGCCAGTATCATGAAGCTGGATTTCTTGCTTAGCCGGAAAACTTGACCATGACCGTAATTAATAATAATAATAATTTTTACAAATGTACTTTGTTCACTGTGACTCAAGATGGAAAAATCAGTTAAAGCTTAGTCAAGGCTATAAAAAGGCTAGAAACACAGAGATGCTAGGACTAAGACTGCCAGCATTGAAAAATCTTGGTCACCAAAGACCATTTTGCCTGCATCCAGTACCATACCTCCAATTCCTTTGCATCAAAGTACTGCAAGTACTGTTGGGGCAGAACTTCATTGAAGCCCTCAAAGAAAGCTTGAGTCTGGTCTTCTACACCCCTGGACAACCTCCACTCTGCCACAAGCCTGGAAAGAAATCCAAACTGAAATTGTCATAAAATGAAAGTAAGAGGTTCATTAAGGAAAAATTCTGAGAGAACTTTAAGCTCTGCAATCTGTTTAGGTAACTGCAGTACCTGCTAAACACAACTTGTATGTGACTGAATGTGTATGTGCACATTAACTTATCACAATCTTCAGCCTGTGTTTGTTTTAGGCCAGTTACGTCCAACTACCTGATATATTCCTCTTTATTTTCGTCTGTGACAACAATGTTGCCGCCATCGGGTTTCAGCTCGTGTGTTGTAATTTCACCCAGGATTTCTTTATCCACAGAAAAATACATTTCCAGGCCACATTCTTCAATGTTGTTCTCTCTGATAATTTAATAAAAAACAAGGACACGTAAATTGTTAAACTACATGCAAACAACTGCATCTCCAAAGCTGAGATTACTGAAAAAATAGAGCCAAAGGTCAAAAATCTTAAAAGAAAACAGTAAAGAACAGTTATCAGCACAAATAAATCAAGTGGAAAAATTGATACTTTTGCTTTGTTCAAGCAATGCAGAGAGTTCAGAATTTTATTTTGAAGACTATATTTCAGAGATGGTCTGACCCAGTTGTCTGGCCATAATGATTTGGCCCTTGACGTTAGCTTACTGGCCAGTATACCCTATACGTTGACCTGCACCATTTGTTATTAAGTTTTATTTGCATTAGTTTTACATTTATTAATATTATTTGCTTCATAATGTTTTGGCTCTTTGGTGCATATGAAAAATTTCTATGGATTAGTTATCCATGGTTTGTAAGCAATATTTTAAACTTACTTAGAAACTTGTCTCAAAAGCACAATTTAACCTATAAAAACTCAAACCACAGTTATTTTTATGTTCTTTCCTTTATTTCTGTTCCTTTAAATTTGTTACTGTGTTTCTTAATGCTGAAGTGTGGTTTGTTGAATACCAAGTTGAAAATATATGTAGCTTTTGTGATGAAAGACTTGTAAGAAAATAAATCAAAACAAAAAATCTGGCACTCGGATAAAAGGAACAGTTGGATGAAAGTAAATGCTTGGTAAGTGTAATCGGTGAAAGTAGCAGTAGCTGACATTATGACATAAATACTAATGTAAGCAAGGTCCAATTTTAAGTGACTGCTCACTTTATCCAGATAAGGGAGTTGTAGAACTGTGGATCAATGGACTCCAGATCTTTGAGACACAGTGGTTTATTCAGAATGCGCTTGTAGAAAGGCAAGGAGAAACCTGTGTCAATAAACTTCCCATGGAACAAAGCCTGGGGATAAGAAAGAAAATGGCCTGTCAAGAAGGATATAAATGTAACAATATTAAGCACCATAGCTAGCAGATAATATTTCTCACTAATCTAAGGCATCACTCCTATTACACTACAGTAATGATTAGCCATATCATCACCATGGCAATGAAGCGTCCAATGAACTTGAAGTATTTGAGGTGGTCAGGGTTTATGGATGAGGCAGGGTTGATCTGCAAGCAGTAGTTGTCCTTCCCAACGTACTCGAACAGGCAGTACATGGGGTTCAGCACTTCGTGGGAAAGAAGAAAAAACCATTCCCTGTACAGACAGACAAACACAGACTCCTCATCACTGACAGCATCTGAACCTTCACAGAAAGTACATTGTAACAGGCATTTTTATATACATTTGAAACTGCAATGATGTTATAATTATCTACCATGCCACTATTTTGCCATCTTCTTATTAAAGAAAAAGAAAAAAAAGTGTACAAAAACAAATATTCTTTATGAGTATCTTAGTAATATCTTAACAATAAACCAGTTTTAGAACTCCCAAGAATGTTTTTGTACAGATTGTAAGAGGCCTCCGTTTTTCTAAACAAACCAGAAAAGATGCTGTCAAACAAGCACGTATTCAGCACCATCAGTTTACTGCAGTTAAATGAAAAGAACACAATAAAAGCCTACCCTGCACACTCTTTTATTAAAAACTGTAATTAAATTCTAAATTTTATTCTTGATGATACATTTCCCAGACTGCTACCGATGGGGGGGAAAAAAATGAATCTCAGTACACAGAAAATAATACTTCGCGCCACAGTTTGAGATCACAGACCAGTATAATGTTTGGAAAAATCACTGTTCACAAGTTGCCATGTGCTGGCCTTCCTTCACACACTCTGCTGCCACCTATCGCTGCTGTTTCAGTTTTAGGGAGATTTGTCTCAGGTCTATCAATTATATGATGTTTTTCTGAAGTGATAGTAAAAGCCATCAAAGAGCAAATAGAGTAATAACATTAAACAGTTATACTGTTCATAAGTCACCCTTCTCTGTATTTTCTTTAAACACTGCTTCAATTTCGGTGCAATTTGTCTCAAAATTTGAATAGGTCCAGATCTTCATCCTTACATCAAGTGTGCAAAGGTTGAAAAAATACAAAATATATACATTTTTGAGTTAAAGCGAGAGTGCCATTTTCTTTCCTATAACTATGTGAAGCTACATTAATTTTGGTGTGATCTGTTTGGGAAAGACTGGAAACATCGGTTTGGATAAGATTTCAAAAGATTTTTGAGTTATCATACTGACAAGATCAGGTGTCTGAGGCAGCCCTTTGATTTCAGTTTCATTTGTGCTAAAATTTGATCAGATCTTAACCCATACGTGTTTGCAAGGGTTGAAAAAGATGTATAAAATATGTATAAAGATTGCCATGTCCGTTCCTATTACTATGTAGCGCTGCTTCAATTTTGGTACAATCCGTCTCAATATTTAAATCAGTTCCCGTTCGTCACATAGACAATGTGCCTTCCCCGTCC
This sequence comes from Petrocephalus schoutedeni, assembly GCA_026780765.1. Lineage (NCBI taxonomy): Eukaryota > Metazoa > Chordata > Actinopteri > Osteoglossiformes > Mormyridae > Petrocephalus > Petrocephalus schoutedeni. The sequence goes on from JAODKL010000107.1 coordinate 22,162,429, forward strand.
AGGGAATACCATTAATGTTAATAACTTGCCTTGCTACACCTCCATAGTCCAAGCCTTCCTCTCCTGGGAATATTATCCACAATCGCCGACGGAGATCAGAGGCATTGAGGCTCATAATCTAAAACAACATCAGAGCCACATAAGCATGCCAAATATCAATTAAAATATAACTGAAAACATAATACAAAGAATAGCAGTCTACAAACAGACATCAAAAGCAAGGGAAACCTAATAAAAGTAATAAATATAATCGTTAAAAAGGTGTTGGTTTATAATAAACAATATCGTAACCTTTCTGAAAGTCATGTTCACACCCAAAGCTAATGTTTGCTGACCTGCTGGAATGAGTCCTCAAACAAGGTCTTTCGTGTGACATTGATCTTTACGTGCTGAGGCATGACCAGTTGCTGTAGCCAGAAACAAAGGATGAAAACTGCATCACAACAAACATCTTATTCTTCACACAGGACTCCAAGCGGACAGATTAGATGGTGTAAAAAACAAGCACTTTCACATTGTGTATTATCTTCATCACTCCATCAGACCATTGTCTATGTTCTAAAAGCACTACATTTTCACAAGTAAGCAATTTAAAACAACAAAATTTTAATGCATTTTTACATTAAGCAAATGTTAAATGTACCCAAGCTCCTTCTTAAACACAAAAAATTCCAATCTTGCTTAAAATGTGGAGAGGTGGGAGTGGAATAATTGGTCTCGTGTGGTGAACAGTTAGCCTGTGGCCTCATTCAACTTAATGGGTATAAACTGGGTGTTCAGTTTTGTTGTACCTGCCCAGTAGTCAGGCCTCAGTAAATTAAAACTAGTCATTCCGTACTGTATGATTCAGAAGGCTCTATTAAGACGAGTATACTTATTACATTCCACAAGAGTTCAAAAAGCCTGAGCAGTGAGACAGATGGCATATGTTCTTGGTTCGACTAGTCAATTGTAAAGGGCATCGTGATTTAGCTCTGCAAACTGTGTGCCTTCATTTCTAAAGCCACAGTCCTCTACAGTGTAATAACTTGGCAGTGCCTGGAAAATTTAAGGTAGAAAACGTAAGACTGGATTTACTGAATGGCTGGCTAGTAGGGTACCCATCCTCCCCAATCCTTCAAGCAATAATAATAATAATTATTATTATTATTATTAATATAAAAAACTATGTTACAAGTAGTTTCTGTATTTGGTGATTATTTTAAGTCCTCATGTGCATGACATTGTTTGTGAAGACGTCATTAAAACAGCATTCCCCCCAGTAAAAAATCCCCACTACACCGCTGTTTATGTTCACCACATAAGAAATTCAGGGTGAATTTGCAGAAGTAAAAAGCTGAAGACTTTGTCTTTAAAATGTATGTAATTCATTTTTTCAAATGCATACTGGCGAGTAATAATAAAAAGGGAAATGGCCTATATAACTGGAAATGTATATATCTGGCACTCCTTTGGTCCTGTAGGTGCTGGAATTTACACTAACAATTATCATAGTCCCTTTAAGCCATCAGTCTGTATTTGTTTATAACCTTGTCTTGTGCAAATCCTTCCTCTTGTTTCTTTCTTTGTGTAATGCCGGAAGGAAACATTTGAATGAAAATTCTTACAGACTATGATGTGGTTCTGTCTAGCATCCTGACTGAGACATTGTCACAGTGTGACACATTAATACTGACCTGACACCAGAATCTGAAATACTGGACTTTGGCTTTGAAGTCTCTGACATAGGTGATCTGAGGTCCATTTTCACTGTAAGACACAAAGAATTGGAATTCTTTTTAGACCCTAAAATCAAATCTCAACTCAATTCATTCAAATGAAAACACCATGCAATTTATAATTACATCAGCTAAGGAAATCACTAATGTAATCTTGTCATGTGTAACAATCTTTTAGTGTCCACAATCAAGATGCACACAGGTCACCTTTTAATTATAACATTTGTCGATTAAGTTGTTGCCTGCTTTAAATAAGGATTTGGTAAGCGCTCATCCACCCTTCAAAGCTGTTTTCAAAACTTTATTACATGAAAATGCAGAGGTTCCAATCGGTTGTTTGTTGTGCTTTGTTTCCTAACAAGCAAAGCGCAGTGACCACAATGACACAGCAGATGTGCAGCTTCCGTCTTGACACCAAAAAATGTCCACAATGTTGCCAGAATGTTCATCCCCAGCACACATAACGAGTTATTCCGGAAAAGCAAGCCAAGGTTACACTTTGTTTACATCCGCATTCCAGAAAATTACATTTGCATGTAATTCTTCTGCCAATTCACCCAGCACAATCTGGTAAAATTATTCAACTTGGAAAGCTGATCTTCACAGTCATACTTCATCACTGGGCCACAACTGGAGATGGAAGTTGCCATGGTGACCACATCGATGGGGGGGGGGGCACAGGCACACTTACAGGGATGACTTTCCAGTTCGGGGATCAATGTAGGTGGTTGCTCTCCGGGTGTGGTCAACAAAGTAAGGAATCCCTTCCACCGTGAATCTCATCTCCCAGCCGTCGGGCAGTGGCTTCTCACTGACCAGTCTGCGCAATGGCAAAGACAAAACCCCAAGTACCTAAGGGCTGAACTGGCCATTATTTTCCGGGAGCATGCAGCTGCGGAATTTCAAATGAACAGCATCAACCATTACCCCTGGTTTCGAGGGTCCTCCCACTGGGTCATCCGTGTTGCATGGTTAACAAAGTACACCCTGCCATTGGGGTCTGTTCTCTTCTCTGCCACATCACAAAAAGACATTAAAAGTGAAATGCTGAATATACAAACAATAAAAATATATGTGTGTGTGTGTGTTTTTATACTTTATAGGCACTAGTACTAAAAGAAGGGAGAAACAGCACTTTGATTCTCATGCATGTTCTGCACATATAGTGAACTGACAATAAAAGACTATTTCATTTGATAGGTTTCAATAATATGACTGAAATTCAGTCTGTAAATGGCCCATATGGCATGACCATAATATAGGGCGGCAGGGAGCCACCAGATCCACCTGTCCCATAAGCGTGCTTGGAGTAGCAATCTAAGGAGCACTTTACCCCATCCTTGTGGCAGAGTTCCCAAGGGATCAAACTCCTTGTTCTGCGCTGGGTCTTGGAGCTATGACACAGAGCAAGAGACTGAAATTAGACCTCAACATCCAGGGGACACACTAGGGCTTCTCCTCATGAGATGCAGCTAGAGAGTCTGTGTGCAGGTGGGCAGAGCAACGAGCACTCAGCACTTAAACAGCTTCAGTAAATAGCATGCATATGGCAGCCTGTCAGCAGAGCCAAAACAGCCAAAACATTCCCAGAAGAGACCAACTTCATAGCCGTTTATCACTCTGCAAAAAGAGAGCTAATTTATTCATTCATTTTATTCCCCCTTGTTGCTCAAGGTAATTTGTTTATTGTCCCATTTAGACAACTGGATAATTAACGGACTGATTTGATGATCTCCACCTGGGGTTCTAAGGATGTACTTATAGTAGGCCTGTTTGCCTTGTACTGTGCCAAGCACTGACGTAATTTCTGTTTGTTTCCGTTTCTGCACGTTTAGCAATCACACTAGATGCGTACCTTGCCTTAGTCCAACTGAATGTGGGCACGGTATGGAGAGATTACACCTAGTGTGAGTACGCCCTAACTAGCAGCCTTCCTCTTACTGCTACTCTGCACAAGGTTACTACACCAGCCTGCAAAGGATCCTGTCTATCCCAACAGCAGCATCTCACCCCAAATATGAACCGCTGGTTGAACTGTTGCATGGCTCCACGAAGCTGGCTCTGTTGATGCTGCCACTGCTCATAGTTGCGCATCGTCTGGACTGTAGGGCGCTGCCAGGTGGTGGTCCTGGTGATGTGATCCACAAAGTACACCCTACCCTGTGGGTCCACACGGCGCTCCCAACTGCAATATCAGAAGACAGAAGACAGGGAAAAATAAATGACAGCCTTTGTCAAGAATGAGTGGTTTTGGTGGTAAGGAGGAAGGGTGCACTCTTTCAGTTATGTGACACGGATGGCGTTATGAAAAATGAAGAAAAGCATACTGTCACACACTGTTCTGATGAGTTTTATCAAAGCAGACAACTCTCTTACCTTAGCAAAAAAAGGCCCAGCTGTTCAAACCATAAGCAATGATTTTCTGGTAGAGAATGTGAGGAGTGGAGAGACGTTACCCATTGGGCAGAGGATCTGGCCTTTCCCAAGTTGTCTTCTTCTCTATGTGATCCACATAGTACGCACGGCCACTCTGGTCCATTCGCTGCTCCCACCTTCATAATGGCAAAAAAAGAATCAACACAAATGTTAGTTAGCCAACCAGAACGAACCAAATGGATTGGGTCATCACTCCATCTAAACACCCATCCATAAAACACCTTGAAAGACAGTTTTCCTTCTTACCACAATACAAAGCTGACAAAGAATCATAAATGATCATGAAAGTTCATTTGTAAAAAATCATTCATCTGATGCAAAGCAATTACTAACCAACTGAAGTACAATTTCAATGGAAATAATTTTTGCCATTTCAGTAAAGAGATAATGTTATTCTCCAGGAAGAGCCATTAGGATTATCCCCTGGCATCTTATTAGTTGTTGGGCCACTGATCATTTGGACAGATGAACCACAGATTACCAAAGTTATTTAGTTCAGATATAATTTTCCTGCTATAGGGTGAATGTTGTGGCAGGCAGAAAGATTACTGCTGTTGTACCTTTGATAAAACACCCAACATGAATATCTCCATTAAAAACAGTACCGAGAGATAACTGGTAAAACTAATTTCATTAGACAAAAGGAAGAAAAATGATGACAATGCAGGCAGACCAAGTTTCGTTTACTAGTAATATAAGGGACATTTGAAAAACCTTTTCACTGAGCACAGAAGTTGCATAAATTGCTGTCAATAACTTATATGATGCCGCGGGTTTCACAGTAACGTTCTGGTTTGGTCTAGCAATGTAAATGCTGTTTAGATTATAAAGTTAACCTAAGGAGTATCCTACAAACTGTGCAGTCAGGAAGGCTTTTGCAGATGTTCATACCCAGGCGGCAGGGGAGCGTTGCCGAAGCCGGATATTCTGGAAGGAGCTGGGGCAACACTGACTGACTGTCGAGGGTCCAAGCTGCTGCTGGACTCCGGGGCAGGTGCCTGTAAAGTAGTAGTAGCTGCAGCCTCACTGGAAGAGGACCCACTGGAAGGGGCTGTTGGAAACAACAACAAAAGGTGCCATTTGAGAAAAGACCACTGAACACAAATGTTCTAGGTGGCGCTGGAAACAAAACAGGCTGTTTTCAGGTATATTTGCAGGTCTACACTGCAGCAATGTATTATAATGAATGGCTTATAGCCATATTTATGACAAATATCTGCACAGATTCAAATTCAACTTAATATTTTCACAATAAAACTTGATCTGATGCTGTTGGTAGCGACAACATTGGATTCTCCAGACTGTCCTGTCATTTGGTCTATCCATTTTAGCTAAACTCGTCCAACACTCACCAACAATTTCTAGAAGAATTGGATGGAATATCAATGTGTCTGCAAATGCTGAAAAACATTTCCCTCTAAGTAGATATTTAGCTGTGAAATACTACTTGAGTTATCACACTGACAGCATACAATGTCTGAAACTATGCCTTTTTTTACTACCACTATGTGGCACCATTTCAGTTTTAGGGTGACCGGTCTCATAAATTTGCTCATAAATCACTTCCAGTTCGGAACCTACACAACGCTTCTGAAAAGTTTGAAAAAGGTCCATCAGAAACTTCTTTAGTTACAATCTTAACTGGATTAAGTGCGAAAACTGCAATTTTCTAGCTATCACCATGCGGTGCTGCTTCAGTTTTGGAGTAAATCAGTCTCCAAGTTTGAAATAGCTCCATCAAACAGGTACGAAGTATATACAGTCCAGGTATAGCAAAATACCTGCTGTGGTGGTGCCAGTGGTAGACCAGAGCTAAAACCATACATATTCCACGAAGACTAGAGAATACAATAAGAAAAGTGGACTTGCAAGGAATACATAAAATACAGCAAAACCTGAAAGAGGGGATGGTCTCCTTGGGGTGGGAGGAGGTGGACGTGCGGGTCTAGGGGGCTGTGGTGACCTGTTCCTCCCGGCTGACAGAGATGGGGAAGGAGCACCATTCACATTCACCAAACGTCCATTGGGGGCACCCTTGTCCTTGTCCTCCATGCTGTCAACAGAGGGAGAGGCATCTCGGCTTCCCCTGCTGTTAAGGAGCAGGCAAGATGATTTTTAACCAACAAAATGCCACATAAAACAAAAATTACAGAATTCATTTCAGGCCATCATTCATGAAATAATGATGTAACCAAAATCGTAAAACATTTCCCCGTGAGCCAAAAAAGAAGTGTAACAGACCAAGCCTTGTAAACCCGGGAGGTCCTTGTTACTACCTTGCTAGGATTATTCAGACACCCATCTGAGGTGCCTGAAGGAGCGCTGGGTGATAGCCGGAAACAGCAGGTAGGATGGCTATACTATGGATTAAGGCTGCTTCAGTTATGATTATGTTTCAGAGGTCTGATTTGTACGGAGCCCCGGAAGGGACATGGAGCGGAAAAACAGGGGATGGACTTGAGAGAAAAAAAAAATTCTCAAGGTACAAGGGGGGGGGGCAAAGAACAGTGGTTGGAAAACAAACAAACATGCTCTTTTGTGAGATCACGCAAAAGTTTTGGAATCGAATCGATAACATGGTGGGGAAATAAAACTACCAGTGTCTGAACCTTAGTGCCCTCGTAGTGACAGGTATGAGGCCAATACTTACAAGAATAACAGGCGAGAATTTAGCTTCATTCACTTGATCTGGTATTGAAAATGTAACATAATAAATATAATAAACAGTAAAAGCCAGCAAAACAATATACATGTGCACGTGCTAATATTATTATGAATTTCATTTCATATAGTTCATATATAAAGATTAGAAACTAAATTAGCTTAATTAGCACTAACTTTACAATCAGGAAGCGATTCCAAGGATGCATTTCCCACTGGGGCAGTGTGTCCACGTGACGTCAGAAGCAGAGCGTGCAAGGGGGAGAGAGCGCACGAACTGCAGCCAGGTCCATCCCATGTTGACTGAAAAGGCTTTTTTCCCCCCAAACCACCGATTTTTTTTCCCCCTCCATGTCCCTTCCGGGGCTCTGTAGATTTGCTTTCCTCACTGTAAGTTTTTTTCTTGTTCAACAAGGCTGAGGCAGCTTTGTATCACTGTAATCGGATTCACCATATCTATGTCTGTGGCTGTACTTTCATGTGCCACCACTAAGGCACAAAAAAGGGGACACTACTTCGCATTTGTGTTTTTTTTTATCTGTCCCTAAAAGAAAAAAGGTCTAAGATCATCAGTCTGATCAATCTGTGCAATGTCCCTAAGAAGATCCATCGAATACTTACAGTTACTGTGTTTCAAGATCAAGTGCACTCTATGGCTGCCCTTACCTTCATCTGCTGCCACCTAGCACTGCTGCTTCAATGATGTATCTTCAAATTAAATTACCCATATAATGTTTCATAAAGTGTTAATAGGACCCATCAAATACTTTTTCAGTTACCAAAATTAGTAGTCCCTTCCGCAGTCACTCTTCCTTTTGCTGTCACTAAGTTACATTGTTTCAATTTTGGTGTGATTTGTCTAAAAATTAAAATTAGTTCCAGGCCTTCTCCAACACAAAACTCATGTGTGTATTATTTTGCTTTTTGAGTTTGCATGCTAACAAGAAAGTGTGAATGGTATACCGGTCCCAAAACCACATGTATGCAATAATCAGGGCTTCTACAGAACCATCAGTCACAGTGGTCAACATCATGACAACAAAAGAAGAAGGCAATTGTACCTTGCACCACATTCCCCATTCCTTCCAGAGTTTCCATTTGGGACCGCACCTGTGACACACAGAACCAAAAGCGTCAAAAACACATGGAAACATAATTACATGCTGACTCATATTATACAAGAAGGCTACATGACGATGCCAGGGGCAAAGCCTCCCCGATTTAATAAGTGAATCACAACTGGGGGAAACACCCACCAGGGTTGTACAAAATTCAGAATTTATGAATTGTACCATGTTCCATTCATAAAGTGGAATTTGACTTGGTCACACCCATGCATGATGTTTAATTGGAATGTGAATAGGACTGAAAGGAAGAATTTAATTTATTTCATTAAAAAATATTCACTGCCATCACACGACACTGGAATGTCATTTAATCTAGAAAAACACTAGCAATTATATAACAAACTTACTTTCTAAACGAATGTGTGTATACTGCACTTGTACAGTATATATGCATAGGTAAAATGTACTTGAGATTTGCATGTAGTAGAAACTGTATAGAACTTTTAGTAGCGTGAACAGATAATCCATGTCAGGGAGGACACTTTGAGCTACTTCAGGTTTTGCAAACTAGTTTAAAACTGAATGTTTCCTATCCTTGGCTGCATAGTTCAGTTGACTTGTTTTTACCAGTTTGTTTCCTTGATTGAAAGACTCATCCAGCTGCTTCACATTAATATTAGTGACACAAGCATACATAGACACAGCACATAGCAAGAACTCAGTGCTTAGTTCCAGGTCCTTCTAACCCTCATCCTACCAACATGTTTAACACCTATGGACAACCAACTGAGGCCCCTGGGCATCCCAAGTTATTGTACTGTTAAGTTACTGAAAGAAGCAACCATAATAGCAAAAATAGTAATAATAGTAAACCTAATTTCTTCTCAAAGCATTATTAGTTATGTAATTAATGTCATCTAAAGAAAAAAATACATTATTTTTGCAAACTTACAATTAATTTGCATATTTTGTAAAATGAAAACCTAAACAGTTCTTTAATACAACTTGCAGTTTTTATCCCAAGTACAATCCACCATGCTTTGATTCTGGTATCACTTGCTTTTCGAACGTCAACACTTTTTTAATATGCACTGACTTGTAAGAAGGGTGCATATTTAACAAATTTTGTGTATTAGCAAGACTCTTTCAGCAGGTGCAGAGAGCTGGTAAAGCAAGATATTTGCAGGCGAGTTGTGCTAGCTCAGGAAAGATGGTTTAGTTTCCTTTCCAGTAGAGCAAAGGGTTGCCAACCTCTGTTAAACATAGCTGACTCAGGAATACAGTGACATCATGGGAAGCTTTGGCAACAGGTAAGGGACTAGTTTCACTTTCCATTTAGGGGAAGAGTTTGGGATGTTTATGCCTATGCCCTGCAGTAAGATTGCCCTGCGATGTCTATGCCATGCAGTAAGATTCAATTTCAGTCCAAATTCACAAACTGAACTGGAAATTCAGGGCCATTCTCAATTAATTTCTGACACCCTGACACTCACAAACATTTGTACATTTGGAAGACTACTCACTGTCGCAGTTCACCTCAGCAGAGGCAAACATCTCTGGATCGACCTGCATCCCATCAAGGCACACAGAGAGGTCCCCCACCACGTCAGACTGTTCCCCCTCAGCACTGAGTTGCAATGTCTGCATGAGCTCCGAGACTGAAAAGCCAAAGACAGGGAATTGCTGAGAAACACAAAAATCTGGGGAATACAGGAAACAGCCTGTCTATCATCTCTGTGATCGCTGAAAGCTGACTGAAACTTTTATTCACTTGTGCCAGTCTTCAGTGTGTTTGTAAGGTCTGCAGTGGCGGGCTAATGGTTAGGGAAGCGCCCTTGTAATCGAAAGGTAGTTGGTTCAATTCCCCAACCTGCAAAGTACCACTGAGGCACCCTGAGCAAGCTACTGCCCTCGAGCACTGGGCGTCAAATTAGCTGTTCACTGTTATGTTACATGTGGGTTAAATGCAGAGAACATATTTTGTTATTATGCACTGTACGCTGCAGTGGGTCAACAATGATAATTAATTGCTTCACTAAAGAGTGCCCAATAGACTTGGTTTCCTCTATTGATACATATGATGCCACAGAAATACAGCAGGGATTAGTGTAAGGCTCATACACACTTAACTGAGCAGCCACAGGCCATACTTACTTTTCATGTCATTAGATTTTAGGGTTTCACTAAGTTCCAATATGGCTACTCCTAACAGGATGTCCGATTTCAGAGTGTGATGGCTCCATACACGGAAGATCAATTTACTGAAAGGCGTGACGATTCTGCATAATAACAAGGCAATGGTAGGATAGGTAACAAGGCTTGGTGAAAGGCAAATAGTAAAATACAATTCTGAAAGTTACAGTAATACCGCATTTGAGTGACTATTTATAAAGAGAAAAAAGCAGAAATAAACTGTTATTAAATATTAAACCTGAGGATGATAGTAAGAAAATGGCATGCAACAGAAGTTCAGTAAGTAAAATGAGTAAATGAAGGGCAGGTTAAGCGAGGGGAACCTCACCACCCTGACATAATGCTGACACCGGCCACACAGGGGCAGACTGTCACATGGGAGAGGTGCAATGGCCCTTACACACTGAGATGCTGGTTCCACTTGGGGCTGTGGGTGTTGTGGCATTTCTCTGTCTTTTTGCACTGGCCATCCACTGCAACTTCCACATAAGGACTAGGACCAAACCAGTTCTTTTTGTTCTCTTTCAGCTTAGCTGACAACACTGTTTGGATGGGGGAAAGCAGGCATAATAAAACATGTTGTTTTTATGCTGAATTCTATGCACTAGTCTCAACAAATGTGGATGGTACCCTTTAAAATCAGATAATGCAATCAGTTTCAAAATATATGCCACAAACACATTTGGACACCTCACTGTTATTTCCAGATATCTGACTGTTTATAATCAATTCTCTGAACGGCTTACCAATTGCTGAAATCTTCCACAAGAAAATAACCAATTATTTGAATGGGCTTAGGTCATTAATGAATCAATTTTCATTCATGTCATTTTCAGTTTTTGAAATTCTTTGAGTATTTCAAATTTTCATGTGGATACACACCAACGATCTGAAGTTGTGCTCTCATGATGTAACCATTGATCTGGCCCGGATTAGAGATGGTGCAGGCCATAGGGCCAGAAGGTCAACCTGAAACATAGAAGGCAAGAGAACAGCTATGTTTAGGTCTTTTATTTTAGAAATGATACACCATGCTAAAGTTCTGTTACACTTCAACCACACATGATGACTCCAGGACCATCCTGAGTCCAAGAATCTAGCAGCTATCCACATTCACTCCAAAGTACAAACAGTTGCCCACTCCATGTACCAAGAAGAGAAAAGAAACATGAAAACGCTTGGAACACATTGCTCATGAAATTAACAACAAGCATCCAAACAATACAGGACTCAACAACAGCAAGTCACTTTTTTTTTTTTTTTTACTTGGACTGTAACATTTAATGTCAGCGTAGTTTCAAAAAGGCTTCATCATTTTCTCTTAAAATCGGGAAAAGTCACATGCCAAAAAAATAAAAATAAAAAAACTTTTCCAAAAAAAAAAAAATTTCAATTTTTGAGTGTTAAGTTGATCCATTTATAGCGGAGGTAAAAATTAGAGGTGCACTGATCCAATATTTGAGATGCACTATATTACCAAAAGTATTGAGTCGCCTGCCTTTAAAATAACATCAGTTCTTCTGGGATGGCTTTCCACAAGGTTTAGTGTGTTTATGGGAATTTTTGACCATACTTCCAGGAGAGCATTTGTCAGTTCAGCCACTGACGTTGGACAAGAAGGCCTGACTCTAGAGTCTAGAGGCGGTGTGCTTTACACCACTGTATCTGACACTTTGCATTGCACTTGGTGATGTAAGGCTTGGATGCAGCTGCACGATCATGGAAACCCATTCCATGAAGCTCACTAAGCACCATTCTTGAGCTAATCTGAAGGCCAACTGAAGGTTGAAGGTCTGCAGCTACTGACTCTGCAGAAAGTTGGTGACTTCTGGACACTGTGCGCTTCAGTATGCACTGTCCCCACTCTGTGATTTTATGTGGCCTACCACTTCGTGGCTGAGTTGCTATGGTTCCCAAATTGCTTCCATTTTGTTATAATACCACTAACAGCTGACCATGGAATATTTAGTAGCTAGGAAATTTCATGAACGGACTTATTGCACAGGTGGCATTCTATCATGGTGCCACGCTTGAATTCTGAAAGATGGGACTGCCTAGCCAGGTAAGTGTGTACCCTTGGCTACCTAACATGGCATTTCGCTGTTGAAATAAGAACTTGTATGCATGTGTGCAAGCATGACCGCACACGCTGCTCGTGACAGGCTACTCTGTCACATTGCAGTGTCTTCTCTCTGACCTTATGTCAAAGTAAAGTTTATTTATGCAGCACATTTAAACACAGCTTAAACTGACTAAGTGCTATACAAAAACATCATTAAAGTGAAATAAGAGTAAAATACACACTCACACACCATTTTTTACATTTTTGTAATGTGAAGTGCCCCCACACTTTTGACGACTTCAGTGGAACCATTGTCTCCGCCTCTGTCATGCTTCTTTTGTTCAATTTTATTTGGAAAATACCAACCGCGCCAAAATACAAAAATTGGCCGCACTCGGTTAAGCTTCGTCTGCAAGTGATCAAGTTAAATTCCCCGTGACATAGCGAGTTGTGCACTAATAGCACGACACAACGAATCGACAATTAAATTTGTTGAATGAATTGAATAATGATTACCTTGAGAAATCTACAATGTTAGGAATTTTACTTTATCGATATGCATTTAATTGCAGGGCTTCTTAGGTAACATGTAAATTTACATTTTTAGGCACATGCAGACTGAAGCAGTAATCATGACGTTGAAGTGTGCAATGCTGATGTGATAATCAACAAAGCCCTGACAGTTAAAAAAAACATTGGTAATATGAATATGCATCAATAATGTAATAAAAAATTTTATGTACATATGATTAATCTAATAAAATTTCAGTTATAGTCGATAAAACGGTTTGCTATTGGTCCAAGTATACATTAATATTGTAATGAAAAGGCAGCACTATCAAGCTAAATTTAAACAATTTCTTGAGGAGCTCATTACAAAGACTGGTGCAATATCCATAATATGTACATTGTTTGGATTCAACAGCTTGGATACTGAGCAGAAAAAAATCGGCAAAATACGCCGGGCGACAGTGATTGCAAAGAGAGGTAACATGAGCAATCGGTTTTAAATAAGTATGCACATCGTATGGTCTTCATCCAAATAAGGACGATGAAGTCATGCAACTAGTCTAATTTTATTAGTTTTATAGCTTTTGGTTCGGTGTCTTAATTGTTTTCTGCTTACCTACAGTTTACAAAATCAACCTGTATTTTTAATATAAGATATTTTGGTGAAAAAGTTACGTTAAAGGTTTGTTTCTAAAAAAATGTTTTGCACAATAAATATTCTTAAAGTAACATTCACGACTACTTTGAAATGCAACAGTTTAGAATATAACTTCCTGCTGCACTGCATTTGCTATGGGCATATGTTACCCATTCAGAAACTGTTATACTGACACTTGTATACCAACTTATGTACCACAATATATAACGTTTACGGTTCAAATTATACCGCAATGTGAGTTTTAGGCCATATTGCACAGCCCTACCTGTGGCTATGGGTGTCTCAATACCTTTGGCAATATAGAATAGGTATCTGCATCGATCCATACCTAATCAGACGGATCGGGTATCAGCCAAATATGACTGATCAACGTCCAATACTTAATGATTTCGTTTTCGACAATCTGTTTTGCTTACTCACTACAGCTTGTGATACACGAGGGGTTGCTATCGCAACAAAGTGTATGTGACACTGTTGCCTAGGAATGGATGCCGAAACCTGGAATTAATAAGGCCCTGGGGCTATATTATTAAAGACTGCGACACTGAGGAAATTAATTATTGCTACATAGAAGTTGTTTTACACATTTTCTCTCACCAGCTCTGTTTCTGATTGCATTATTGCTATTCTTATTCCAGAAGAGCCTCTCGTAGAGCCTGTTTGTGAGGGGCAGGGCATAGGGCAGCTCACTCGCTTTCTTTCTCACTCTCTCTCTCTCTCTCTCTCACACACAGCACTGTACAGTACACATAGACAATGATGATGGCAGAGAGAAGTAAAAACATTCAAAAGTGTGGTAACATTTCACTAGAATTGATGCTGACAAAGCTCAAGTGCAACAAGTCTTTTGCATGTAAGCAAAACAAGCAATCTGTCAAAATATTTAGTGAAAGTCCATCGCATGCATATGGGGCAATGCACAGTTTTCGACTGCCTAGCTCACAGTTTATCAGTCGTTGCTCCAGGTATGTTACATATGCTAACGACCAGGAGACCAGGAGAACTAAATAATATGAATATGGATTATTGATTCAAAGTAACCAATAGCTAGCTGATCGTTATGGAAACGTTCATAAATGAATTTGAAATGGTCAGAGCATCATCTGCCATTCAGAAATTCACAGTTTAAGTTCCAGATCACGGAATTTGTGATTTGGACAAACAAAGGTTACCACCCAGAAGTTACTGTCAAAGAAAGGTTACATATATCAACAATGAGCAGATGAGGTTTAAGATTACGCTTTGCAGTTGCTTGTTAAAAACCTGGTGTCTGCCCTTTCACTTCTGGAAATTTGATGTGGCAGTCCAATATCAGCACTGATTATGTTGTTAATTGTACATCAATAAGGAAATTTTGACCTATTCTGATACATTTTTGTCTAATATCGCTGACACCAATACTGATAACTGGCAAGCGTGAGGGCAGGCTTTGGCAGCTGTGATGAAAATTCCGGCTTGGAATAATGTTAATTTTTTTTTGTACAAATGTTCATAAAATGCAATCTGATCCTGATTTAGCTGTACCTTCAAACACTTTGGATTTATTAATTGCATTCCATGAGCACAGGTAAACATCCATTTGGTTCTCATATTCTCATAAAATTTCTCCTGCCTGCTGAAACTTTTTGCTTGAATGGCCAGTAGTACTGATTTGCCAGTAACTAGCGCATAATTATTATTATTCTCCTTCGTCACATATGAAGTTTGTATAAATATCCACTTGAACTGTGTTAAAGTAATGCAGAGAGGGGACTGTCAAAACAGCACTGTATTCCCTGAACACCTGTGTCACTTCTAATCATGTTTCACCAGTAAATGTGAAAGTTAATGTGTTTTTACGTGAATGCTCTGAGCCCTAGTTGTGACATGTAGGTCTGAAACTACAGTTCAATTATTCATTTACTGCACATTTTTATGCCACTTTTCATGCACAATCCAAGTGTATTCATCTGTGCATGTTTTAATGTCTGTGTCAGAAAATATTTATATTTCGATGAATTTAAATATTTATGACCAAGACTGTAAAAGATACACTATCGGTTTATATGAAGTCCTGAAGGAGCCATGGACATGTACATTTAACTGATGCTTTGGAGGGAAGAGCTACAATTTGTATATGCTCCCTGGAATATGATCCAATGAGCTGTGTTGTCAGTGCAATGCTCTGTCTGTTGAGCTACAGCACCACTGTTCAAACTATACTAAATTTACTTTACTTTAATACACCCGCGAAATTCTAACTCAAGCTACTGCCAGGACCATCAGAAAATAAAAATATCATTTAATTGGATACTCAAAATACACACCTGATTTCAATCACAGAGCTAGAAACAGAGTTCAGGAAGAAATTCCAGCTCGTAAGAGCACTCTGCCAGGTTCAGTTTCGTAATGGGGAAGGGAGTCACCACAAAAGCATGAGTCACTCAACAAGTAATGCATAAAAGTTACTGGCAAAACTTACATACGATCAGCTATTAGCACAGCCTGTGGCCATGTAGTTAAATAGTGTACATATACTACATATTTTAAATATATTTAAGCATTAAGTTGCTTATGGCTCAGGTGCCATTTTAAATACCTATAGATTTGCCAGAGGAGTTTTTCAGGTGTTTAATATTTTCCTCTCTTTTTTTTTTTATTTTTATTTACCGCCAAAATGAGAAACAGCAGCAAGCTGATGCAGAAAGATGGTGCCATGGCAAATGACCCCACTGTGAATCTGTCCACCAACCCCACTTAAAAAGCCACCCGTCTTACTACGTCAGAAGACAATTTAGAAGTGACCTAGCCTGTTCTGTGGCAGGTTGTTACAGCATAATACATCCATGTTTACCGTTTGCATATCAGCAAATAGCACACACAGACAACAGCTATTCCACCTCAGAGCAAAACTGATCCCAAATTATAACACTGACTAAACACTGACACGCGCGAAAAAATATTGCGTTCTGAAGGTTTTAGTTAATAATGGCCGGTCTCTAATAGCAGCTGGTCTCTAATAGCCACCAGTCTCTATTAAGCGCCGGGAGGCTAGTTTTGCAAATAAACGCCGGGGGCCTCTATTGGAGTGTATACGGTGTGTGTATTTTTTTTACTTTGTTTATCATCATTTTCTGAATTCATAACTGTTTTTAGTTTTTTTTTTTTTGGGCGGGGGGGGGTTCAGAAACAGGCTAACTGCATAACCAACTGAAAGAAGGTTTTTCCAAGTCCCACCCAAAAATGCAGAAGTACCAAAAAAGTACCTCAGCTGGTTTGGTACTTTAGGTATTGGAACTTTGCGTACTGGTGCACGACCGAAAATCAACAGAAAGGACCATGCCAAAAATATGGTACCTGGTTTAGCTGAAAAGCACCCAAAGACCAACTGCTAATATTACCTACAGAGATCCAGGTATCGATAGTCAAAGTTAGCTAGCAAAGCAAAATAGAACTGCACTTTGCATAACGCTGGAGAGGCATACATGCTACCAGCATTTCAAAAGTACTACTAATTAACACAATACTATGGACACCTCTCTGTGGACGTGTTTCGGGCATGTCCAACTGGGAGGAGATCTTGGGGCAGACCCAGGACACGTTGGAGAGATAATATCTCTTGGCAGTCCTGGTATTCCCCCAGTGGAACTAGAGGAGATGGCTCCCTGAGAGGGAGGCCTAGGAATCCCTGCTTAGACTGCTGCCCCAGCGACCAAACCCAGGATAAGCGGAAAATATGGATGGATAGATATCTGGTCAAAATGTGTCATCTTAGCCATTTCAAAACCTAAAGTCACCCCAGTATTTGCAGCAACCATCCAATACATCAATGTATTTTTTGACTCAATCACTAGCATGCCACGTTTGGCTAATCAACACCTCATTGAGTTAACTAATTAAATCAAATAATTAAGCGACCTGGTGGTAAAAATTAACAAGTACATGGAATGGTTGGAGTGCCCCTGAGGGAAGGTTTGGGAACTGAAGCAGAGTTCTTCTAGCCGTCAAGAAGAAAATCTGTGGCATTTGGGAGAACTAGTGTTAGTGTTTATTGTGAGAATGTTAAATAGTGTTTTTGTTTTCCTTTGGCTGTGTAAGACTTTTGCACAGTACTGCGTGTGTGTATAAACACACACAAACACACATATATATATATATATATATATATATATATACATATATATCACACATGCACACATACATTTTATATATACACCTATATTTATATATAGACATAATATTATAGTTTTACATGAATGTGAAGATCATTTGAACATCACTTTCTTTGACGGCGCAAGAATTTTGAATTTTGCACAGTACTGTGCATATCTGTGAGTGCATTGATATTTAATTTTAAAAATGGCTCGTTACTCCAGAAAAAACACTACACCTTGAAGGGAAAAAAACAGTAACAAATGTGTAATTCACACCAAATTTCACCAAAATCAAAATGGTGATGCAAAGGCTATTTGTTGAATTTAAAATGCAATGACATTGCTATCAAATAGAGTATTACTAGTACAATGTACAACGTGCTTATGGTTCTATAATACAGCAGCACCTTCAGGGTGCAATAAAATGCAATAAACATAGACAAACAATTACACACACCCATTCCCATGACTTTTCCTGCCAACACGTACTGGTTTACAGAAACTAATATCAATACATGCATTTACTTTTTAGCAACAGAAAGGTTTAACCTTGAGGTAAGTTTTAAAAGTTTTAAACTTTTAAACCGAAAATTTCACATTTCAGCTGTAACTGCAATTTTATTTTATGATGCTATTACACATTGCTAAAGCAGATAGTTCTGCAATTCTCCACCTTGGACAGAACACTTGACTTTGAAATGGCTAGACAAACCAACTTTCACTCTTACTAAAATATTTAGATGTAGCTTTACCTTTTGTCCAATACAGAAACAATCAGGTGAAACACTACCAAATACGCTCAAAAAGTATTAAAATAAATTAATTTAATCAAAATTTACAATTTACAATTTCCCTTAATTAGAAAATTACCACAGGAGTGTAATATATCTATTTTGGAAGCATGGGCAGTTTGAATATTCAGATTTTTCCGAAGTGAAACCAAACGCGAGGATATATCGTAAAAGCAGCCATACTGGATTTGCTCAGATAACATATGTTCAAGATAAGTGTTCCTGGCACCTCAGTTACACCCATGGCTATTAAAAATATAAAATTTAAGACTGAAATGGGTCAATTGTAAACTATCTGCCAGTTATTAATGTTGATATTGTAGTACATATTTAAATTATCGTAAAGTAAAATAACCAAAGCAGTAATGACATTTTGGCTGTTTGTGCTCTTTGTGTATTCTGCTCATTACTGCACGAATACATTTGTAGATGGAGTATAGATATGCCTGATCTAAACAACGTCAACCCAGAACGACATATTTAACTGACTAGTTTTTAATGTAAGTAATAACCATCGAACGGTCCGACTTTCAAAAAGTTAATGTGACTCGACGACAGTCAGTTACTGCTTCGTTATGATCGCAGCTTGTGAACCGTCTAGCCCACTAAACTTTCGTTTAGTCAGCTCGGCGAAAAGCAAGTAAGCAAGCCTAACCCATGCTAGTCAAATACACTAACACTGCCTTGCCACTGAGTACTACATGCGATTTAAAAAATCTAGTTAAGAAATCCAAACTTTCACTGACTTTAGACTGGCACTCATCGACGTCGGCCAAATGCAACACTAATTCTGCCATAGGTATTGAAACCGGAACGTACACCTAAGCTTAAACAAGCCACCCAGCCAGCCAGCCAACCACCCAGAAAGAGCAGTCTGGCTAAACAGGCTTGGCAGCTAGATATGACGGCTTTGGGGACCTTTTTTTGCCACAAAAAAAATACTTTCCGGACAGCCACTTAATTAGGTTTCGGTCTTCTTCATTTCGGTTCAACTTCTTTCGGTTTAAACTGCTGTCCAAACTCAGAATTTAGTTCCAGCGCCGAGGTTGTCTGCTTGTTTGTTCGTGTTAGCTAAGCGCGCCGTCTGTCAAAACGACGATGACTGATGGTTAGCTGGTTACAGCCAGTTAGTCAAATACGGATATAACCATTTTCGCAACGTATTTAAAATCGAGTAACTTACCGTGTCGACAAGAGGCTCCAAAAACGTGAATTATCCCCCAATTGTCCCTCTAATGTTTCAGTCCGTGTTGTTTCGGTCTACACATACAAACTCACTGTAAGAGTCAAACTTCCACCATAGTGAACCTCCTCACGTGACGAACGCAGGGTGGGACGAAAACACGCAAATCTCGACATGTTTCGGGGAACGTTGTCCCGCCTATAGCGTTCAGTCCTTCAAATCGATTGGACGACGTCGGAACACCTCTATTTTGCGATTGGTTAAAACTTCGTCACTTTGTTCGTTTTGCTCGTCCCTATTGTGTCTTTTCCCGATTTAGTCTCGGAATGTTGTTTTCCGGCGCGACTGGTATTTAAAGTTTCTTCAGTTAAAAGGACAACATTGTTATATAAAAACCATGAGCTCAGAATGATCTCTGCACGTCAGGAAACTGTGCTATTAATGCAAACAATAAAGCTATTTGCATTTATCTAGTAGAAGATTTTATCCAAAGCATACTGAACGTATTACACTGCATACAAGGGACAGTGACTCAGAGGTTAGCACTGTTGCTTCACACCTTGAGGGCTGGGAGTTCAATTCTCTCCTCCACACTTTCTGTGGAGTTTGAAGTTCTTTTTCTTGACTTGCTTTGGGTAAATACCGGTTTCCACTTGAGTACTTGAGTATTTCCCTACACAGTCCAAAGACATGCAGTTAGGATAATTGCCATAATTGCCTGAATTATGGGCCCTACAGTACATTGGATTCCCAGACCTGTGCCCTTGCTCAAGGCCTCCTATGACCTTGACCAGGATATGCAGTTGGAAGGTGAATAGATCTATTAAAATATTAACAAATCGACAAATTAATGTAATAGTTTGGAGGGTGTTCTTTTGTTTACATTCTATTATTTTACATTCATAATTCATTCACAAACTTTAATTTTTAATATAGTAGTCTTTGATTTGCAAGCAAGCAGTATTATAGTGTTATAAGCATTCAGATGGTACTGTATGCGCCATTGACTACAGAAGATAGATAACAAGTGTGATTTTGATATGAAATATAATTAGTTTTCCTTTAAACGAAAGGACATGACGAAACAGAACAGAACAACCAGAGCGCAAAGGACAAGAAGCCCATTAATAGTGTTACAGTCAAAACACGGAGAATAACCAGCAGATGGAGCTGTCGGTGTGGCAAGAGGCTGGCGTAGTTACCCCCCCCCAGTCTTAAAATGCCGCAGTACCCTATTTGAGAACTTCTTTTGAATATCTGTCTATCTATCTATCTTTCTATCTATCTATCTATCTTTCTGTGTCTGTCTGTCCGTCCGTGTATCTACCTATCTGTCTATCTGTATGTCCGTCTATCTATCTATCTATCTATCTATCTGTTCCTTTTCTTGATGTGTCCACAGTATTGATCTATACACATATTTTTATTACTATCCCGCGGCAAGATATTGGACAACACCGACGCTATTCAATGAATGTATCATTGCTGGTACACAATAAGCAGCTCCGCTTGTAGTCGACTACAGCTATGATGCGAAAATGCAAACGCAGCCATATACCCGAAATGCAGAGAAACGGCCGCGAATAACGGTAACGCATCATTAGTCGAAGGAAGTGATAACCAATCGCATCGAAGAGGGTGGGGCTACTTGTTTCACCGAGGAAAGTTCCGTTCGATGCACAGCCGCATCCTTCAATCGAAGCTCAACATTAAAGCTATTGCTTAGCTTTTGGATCTAGCAACTTCGAAACCCAAAGACAGTCACGGTTATATTTTGTTAGTTTAAGAGGAAAGGCTAGACATTTTATATAAAGATATTTGTCCTCGGAAGTGTTAAAAATGATGGCATGTACGGAAATCATCACGATGTGTCTTCAGTCCGCCAAGCAGCAGCATCTGTATGCCAACAAACAACAACATCTATTGCAGAATAACCCTGACCAAGGGATTTCAATTTTCCAGGATGTAAGTAGCAATCTTAATACACCATATTCTGTCAAAAATTATTAAATTAATGAATGGCACCACGTACACACCTGGTGCTCGAGTCATAGTCTAGTCTCAATGTGCAGCATTTTGTCATTATAGCATGTTTGACATACACATTATAAAAAGATTTTAAGTAAGCTGGTCAGTACAGATAAGAATTAAAGGAATAGGACGCAGCGCGGACCAGAGAATGAAAAATATATTAATTCATACTATTGAGTAAATTAATCCCTTCAGTCGGTAATGTATCTCAAAGAAATTTACAATTTTGCATTTTATAAATGTACTTTATAAAACGCAAAATTGTGATTATTTAGGATTTCTGAGATGAATATAAAAATACAATGTCCTAGCAATGAAGTATACCAATTAGTGTTCTTAAATTGCTTTCTCATTACTTCTTACATTCAGGAAATTATAAATGGATATGAGACTATGATATATTAAGATACATATGGTATTTATTATTTCAATTCATTTTTAAATTAATAATATGAGTTCATCTTTGTTATACTGGAAATTATTATTAATAATTTGCATTATTTGTGCTCGAAAAAGTAAAACCCTGGAAAAATATATAAAGATTTTAATAATTTTTTTCTAGTTAACTATTGACATTTAAATACTTACAGTAAGTGGTTAAATGTTGGAGGTTTATTTTCTCTGGAAGACCTAAATGATTGTCAAATGGTAATGATGTTTAATATTTTAAGTATAATAAACATTTAGTATAAATGTGAGGAATACAACTATTTTCGAATGTTTAGAGAGTAGATTGATCAAATTTTTTTGTATGAAATAAATCCAGCTCAAGTTGTCAGCTCATTTGGGCCATCCTTACCATCCTTATATAAGTACATAGTGGCATGAGATGACGTTTCCTCAGGACCACAGTGTGACAGACAGACAGCTAGTGACAAAAGGGGGAATTAACAATAAGCACATGATGGGTTGGACGTAAGACTTTATGTATTTTGGGTAATGAATAACGTAGCTGAAATGGAAAACAGAGTAAGTACAACAGTGACAGTCAACTGATAAGATAATATTGTGATTGTCTGCTGTGGTCAACCACAGTAAAAATGTATCAACTTGATGTATTGAACTGATTGGTACTTATTTGTTATCCCCCTAAAATAATGGGCCATATTTCAGTCTCCTGGGCCAAATTCTGTTGTTTACAGTGAATACAGTGAAGAACTAATAGTTCTATCCCCACTGAGGTAGTGCAAGATGTTTTTGTGCTCTGAACCCTGACCCAGTGTTGCGCCATGCACTGCAGCTTTTGAAGCAATATCACATAGTGAGAAAGGACAGTCCTTGAAATTGTACATAAATGCATGCCACCTCCACCCCCGGCACACTCACTGGTGTCTCCTAGCAGAGGCTTGATGGGATAAGTGGGTGACAGGAATGTGTGTGGGCCAAGCCAATATCGCTCACAGCAGGTCCCAGCAGAGCGAGCTCATAGCACTTTCGCCCCATGCTGCTTTGTCAATGAGCCTATGAACATAAGGAACAAGAGAAGCCCATTTAGCTCATATTGCTTGTTTGGATGTTAAATAATTTAGTGCTGATAGAATTTTATTCCTTGTAATCTTTAATGGATTTAAAGACTGCATCCCCACTGTCCTACCATGATGCAAGCTCTCATCACCAAACAAGTGTATTTTCAGATCTAACTGGTCCACAAATGCTTGGAATTTATACCGCAGCTAACAGTGGCCCTAAATGCTCTGTTCTAGGCCCTAGAGTCATTTTAGTCTCTGGGTAGATTGCGGCCTCCTTGGTGGAAATTTTATATAAACAAGTTCCTACTCCATGCTAAGAAACAGTTTGAGAGCTTGCTCTTCGTCAGACACACCCACAGGTATCTGTCTGACATCCTACATGCACTGCTTTAAGAATGTGAACACTGACTTAAGCCTGTCACTTTTAGCTTGTTTTTACTGGCTGATGAGCTGCTTCAGTGGGGATTTATTGTGTTTAATGCTTACCCTGGTGAAGAGTGGACTAGCCACTGTCATGTGGTATCACCTTTAAATGAGGAATGCAACCAGACATGTAGCCAAAGCACAGCTGGGACTGCCACAATTTTATTAGTCACCCAGCATACAACATATTTATATATTTATATAAACATAGTGTGTTCATAAACCTGAAATTTAGAAAACTAGTGCTGTTAGACATTAAGTTATAGGGATGTAACGGTATTGTAAATACCGTCGTACCGCAATAGCAAATTTTTTCGATACTACCGTGGTCACATGA
>JAODKL010000107.1:22201235-22220149 GCA_026780765.1 Petrocephalus schoutedeni
GGAGTTGTGGGGACAGTGTAATAAAAACCTGTTATTGGACCATTTTTTGGTCCCCAGAAGGGGAAACTCAATTTAATAAAAATATGTGACTGCAATGAAAAAACTAAAAATGCCAAAAGTCTTGTATTTTGTTTGGTTACTTATGGTTAAGGTAAGGGCTGAGGGGTTAAGGTTGTTATAGTCGAGATTAGGGTTTTCCCCATGGAAATGAATGGCCAGTCCCCACTAAGACATGAATACAAGCAAGTCTGTATATGCATGAGAGTATGTCATGTTTAGCCATTCAGAACATGAGTTCAGCCACCAAATTCACCAAAATTCCTTGTTTTTGTGGGCAATGAATCGGTATACACCAGGCCTATTCAACTGGCAACTAGTGTCACACACTTTTGGCGCACAGGAGAAGAGGCAAGGGCAGGAGAGGGATTCAGAAAAACTTTAATTAAAAAAACTCAACCCAATCCAAAAAACAGAGTATTTTTTGGATCAGAGTATAGACACTGAATCCAAAATAACAGAAATATGAAACAAGAGACAGAAACCAGAAACCAGAGACATAAATGAAAATAACACTGAAACTAGCAATTAGGAATTGAGGTGCGTACAGCAAGACTAGACTGACCTATTAAATAAAGTCCTTAACAAGCCCGCTAACTCGAAGTGGCTGGATCTTTGGCACTTCCGGGGTTTGTGAGCGTGGGGGCATGGCAGCCGTGTTGTTGTGCCACATGTACCCATGGGAACTGGAGTTCTTTGCAGAATGAGCAGGTATGGACATTTGGCTCATGGGAGTTTTACTCACACAAACATGTTCTGAGTGTAGAACAAAAATGATTGGTTCAAAGAGACAACCAATCAGTTTGTAGCAGAGGCGGATCCAAGACATCTGATTGGTTGGTCTGACATCTGACACAAGATCTTATTAGTTATTAGTATAAACTGATAATTTTTCGTTCTGCCCTGAGAACATGTTTGTGTAAGTAAAACTCTCATGAGCAGATAGCAGTGAGCCATGTCTCTGTCAAAAAAATAAGAAATAAAAAATTAAATTGATGATGAAAATCACCGGTTTCAGGCGGTATGGACTGTCAAATATTTGTTTACTTTACCATCCGCAACAAGCAATAAACTGGTATGTTTACTGTTCAATTAATTCATTGCGGTAATGAAATAATGTAACGTTTTGAGGCACTACAAGTCAAATCAAGGCTTGTTTTCTGCTACATGTTCTGAGGACTCAGAGGAAGGGAGAAAGAAAGTACCGTATAAGGATTTTGCGTGAAACATAAGAGAGCTATGATAGGATCCCTGCATATAGCCCGGACATTAGCCCAACAGAAGGGCCCTTTTACAGAGGTTACATGAAATGTTTTGCTTCGTCCATTAAAAAAGTGCCTCTCTTAGAAAAACCAACTCTTTGCAGGGTGAAAGTGCTTGCTGAAGATGTTCCAAGAAAGCTTTTGGAAAACATCAGAAAAGCAGAGGTTATGTCTATAGCTGTAGATAAATCAACAGACTGTACTGACGTGCCACAGCTATGCATTTATGTATATATTTATGTAAGGAGCTCGCTTTCAGGAAGAACGTCTGGTGCTTATACCATTGGAGGGACACATTAGTGGTGAAATAATTTTTCAAAACATTGCTTAATTTTTTAATGAACGTGAACTAGATTTACAAAAAGTTTTCCTGCCGGTTACTGATGGCGCTCCCGCTATGATCGGAAGAGTGCAAGGACTGGTGGCTAGGCTATCAGCCATAGCCCTGCGTATGCAGTTTTTACACTGTATAATTCATCAATCTGTGTTATGTGCACAGCTCAGTGGTGATCTGCAAAACACCATGGACAGTGTCATTTTACAGCCAGTCCAGGAACAGTATGTATTGATGTCCCTAGTATGAATTGGCTGTAAATTCCATTCTTTAGATGTCCTTAAAGAGAATGCTGACTGACTAAAAGTATTTCCTCGAAGAGGAATAATGTAGACTGATTACTTGTTCTGTTGGGTATATATTCTTTTTAATAGGATACACTACAAATATTTTGATACCTCCTGATTATTAAGCCTGAAGAGAGCAGATGTGAAAACAGATCTATTATTTATTTGTTTTTTTAAAGAATGAAGAAACATGTTCATTGGTTACATTTAACTTTTGTCATAGAATTACAGGGTGGAACCATTAATCATGTCTGGTGTGAGGTCCCCTGTCTTCACAGCATCCATCCTTAAACCGTCGTTTCCTGGTTGTTGTACACTTCACTATGTGTAGCTCCTCTGGTGTCCTACAAATTATTAGACCCACATGCACACAAGCACAAAGCCTTGCAGAAATTTGGCAAATTATATACTGATAATCCAGGAAGCATTAAGGTAGATTTCATTTGCATATGAGACACTCTGTGGTAGATGTGTTGGGAAGTGCACTTTATAAAATAAATAGAATGAAACTGAACCAAAATATGAAGCCTTTAAAGCTACATGCCTAGAAAAAGCATGCTGTTTTCTCGCTTGATGCTTCCATCTGCACTAAAGAAATCAACAGTACAGAAAGTGTGAATTATTGAACCAGCAGGTTTAGCTAATTTCTATGAGATTTATAGGATTCCAAGTATTTTTTAAATCACTGGGTATCTGAAATTAGGTTATAGGTTATTTGTAAAGTATTTTTATATGGGAAATGTAAAGTAGGTTAGACCATGAGGTAAAATGCATTGCTGCAGTATATTGAGAATGGCGTAAATGAGAAACCTGTAGATAACAATGGAGCAAGTAGGAGTCCAGTGCAGCAATGGTTCCTCGTTCCCGTAACGTAAACATTCCCCTCCTGGATGTGTCTCTGCCTGTCCTCATGCATGGAGATGGTATTATTTTATATTTGTCAAAGCCTCACTTCAATGAGCTCTGACCACATCCAGCTGCACTTTCACAGACAAATGCATCTTGCTGACTGGTGCAGGGGAAACATGGGACTTTGATAAGGTCCTGTTAAAGTCATATAGTGTGAAGACTTCAGTCTCTGTTGCAGGTGCTCTCGAGGGACTGAAATCATAATTTGAACAGGTGGTGATCTCGTACTGTCTTCTAAATGTTATGTGTTAAAATCATTTTACAGGTTAGGTCTGTAAGCATTAATTAACATTTAATTAAAGAATTTACATTCTTTAATTTATTTAACAGAGACAGTTAGTGTGGCAGGTGGATTAAGGGTCTTGTTTGAGGGCTCAGCAGTGAAATCACTCAGTTAGTTAAAAGGATTTTACCGTCAATCTTCCAATCATGAGCATAGAGTCCTAATCTGCAGCATCACGCACTGCATATTAAATCCATTTTCATATTTGTGGGAGGTCTCGGCTATGAGCGCAGTGTGCCTCACCCCAAATAAATGTCAATGGAACCAATAATGGCCAGCAACAAAAAAGGGTCTAACAATGTCAGAGTCCATAACTATCTAAACCTTTAAATAGAAGATGGTGAGAAATACATTTAAGTCTATTAGCTTTGAGAAGCAGAAAACGTTTTGCTTCACTGAAGCTCCTTTTATCAACCAAAGAGTGGTACTGCTTGTCACAATACTTTGTCAGATATTTTTTAACCAGTTTGCATCCTATCGAGATTATTGGCAGTAAGGAACCAAAATCACATTCTGAATTTCAAATTATATTACACTGCTGGGCAATTTTTAGTTGTTAAAACTCTCAAAGTAATCAAGTAGAAAAGATGTATATCTTTTTATGCAGAGATTAATGTGAGCCTTAGAGGCAGTTCTGCTTTGTCTTTGGGATTTATGATTTTTAAAATCATTTAAAAACACACACACACACATACACACACACACCCAGAATTACTTTTGGATACACTGTAATTACTGAGTTACTCCATGACTGGGTACTGTTTCATTAAAGGTTTTTGAACATTAAAACAAAACATTTTACATAGGATGAAAGGATATTGTAAAAAAAATTCACATTGCAATAAAAAAAGGAGCTGAAAATATACCCAAAATAAACTATAGCCAATCGGACCTTGTTATCATCTGCCAGTGTCTTAAGGGAAAGGCAACCCAGAAGTTCACATTCTGGTGCATTTCAACAACTGAATCCTGAGACTCGCCCATAAGTCAAGAAGTCCCTGCTGGTACACTGAAAACATGCTTGTTCTTATTTAAAATTTGTAAGTATTGATATCATGAATTTCAAAAACATTTTCCCGAACCCTGACAACTTAAAGGGACATACAGTATGATATTAAGAGGAGCCACATTTCCATACAGCAGAAGATTAATGTCTGTTGGTAACCAGTTCTTGTTTGCCTTTCCCCTCCACACTCGTAACATTTCTCACAGATATGCCACACAATCTATGAGTGAGTCTAACAGCAAGAACGAAAATGTTTATGATTGGCTTGGAGAGCGCATGCAGAGCTTATTCAGAAGTAGAAGAATAAATAATAATTTTGAAAAGGACAAAAAGGTTTTATGACAGAGTAAAAATGGTCTCAGCAGAACTATTATGATTTGACAGTTGCATGTGCAGAACGTGACGATATTGACATTGCACACAGTGCAGACCTATTGTAAAAATTGGAATTGGAATGCAAGTCTTCAAAGAGAATATATAATTGGCAAAATTCCTCCTCTAAGGGGTTACATAACATTTCTGCAGGCACCAGTTTCCTATTCTTCAATGTCTTCCGTTCGTGTTTTATGTGATTTTTTTCTTCCACCGGTAAGTTATTCCATGGCTCATCAGAGAATATGGCCTGTAGCCTGTTTTGCAAAGGTAAATATATGCAGTTGAGATTTTTACTGAAACAACTCACAATAAATATCTTTTACACTGGTTTGTCTTTTCCTTGGAACTGATGTAACACAAGTATCACTGTTTTAAACACTAGATTTTTTCCTGTTGGCCTGCTGTGGGAAAATATTTTTTAACACATGTCATCTCTTTTTTTTTTATTAAATAATGGTTTATGATATAGTAAATATAAAGGAAAAGTACACCACAAAGTGTCTTTGCCTAAAAGCTCAAAAGTAATATTCCCAACAGATTTCAGAGGGCATAGAATTTTTCTTGAATTAGATGATTTATTCTTTCAGCAAGACTTTTTTTTTGCCGTTTACATGTTCAGCATGATTCTAGAAGTAGGGTGTTTGTTAGATTCTTTTCCATTGTTTAGCTACCCAGTGATGCTGAAACAGTAGCAGAAACCATAATGTTCT
This sequence comes from Petrocephalus schoutedeni, assembly GCA_026780765.1. Lineage (NCBI taxonomy): Eukaryota > Metazoa > Chordata > Actinopteri > Osteoglossiformes > Mormyridae > Petrocephalus > Petrocephalus schoutedeni. The sequence continues at coordinate 22,206,459 of JAODKL010000107.1, forward strand.
GTTGTCAGCAGAATATTTATGGAGTGGCAGAAGGAAAGTATCAAGGTATCAAAGAATCATTTTTGCCAATTAAGTGTTCCATGATGAAAAACAAAAATATCGTATCATAATAAATGGATAAGTTATATTGAACAGTATGCTATGGATTTGGTAGATCTACAGTTTTCTAGGGATGTTAAACTGTAGCATTTTCCTAACTGATTATTTGTAGCCGTGGGTGTTGGGTTGAGGCGTTGTTTTGCATTTTGGGGGTGGGGAGCCTGGCAAAGTTCTGAAACACTAAAGCACATCGACTTGTTTGAAAACATTGCACCCCCACAGAAGTGATATGCTAATGTGGAGAGGATTGTAGCATGTTCTTACTTTGTTTCACACAGGCAGTTAGCAGCAGGGTAATTGTATTCCCCAGACGGGGAATACATATGGTTCTGGGACCAGGCCGCCGCCGCAGACATATTCTCATTAACGCAATAATTCGAAAAGTATTTGTCAGTATTTGCAGACTCATTATCTGGATGAGAAACATTTCATCAAATAGCACCAATATTGAGGCAGTGCTGCATAGTGATAGCAAAGAAAAGGGCAGTTTCAGACAGTTGATCCGATTAGCATGATTATTCAAAATGTATTTCACAGACCTTTTTCAAACTTTGCATAGGTATTATATGAGTGAATAACTGCAACTAGTCAAATTTTGAGACAGACTGTCCCATAGCTGAAGCAGTCTGCAGATGAGATTTTGTTACTGGATCTTATAAATAAATTTATAAATGTATTTTAGGGAGGTGGATGAGAGACAACTTGGGTGGGGGTGTTTGCTGGGCTTAGGTGCTATTAAATTAATATTGTATACAACGGTATTTATTATATTTTGTGTATACCATGGTATTTCTGAAAATACCCTACCCCCCAGCAAATAATATATTATAGAGGTTGGGGGGTATGGAGTAGATGGGGGAGGGTGAGACTGGGCTGTCCTGGGAATACAATGCTGCCGTTCATACAGAATCTTTTCTGGTTATGATGCTGTTTTGTGAGTCTAAGGTACAAAACCCAATTCACAGGTACAGTTTGTAGCACCTTTGTTCGTTACGCCCAAAATGTCATGTGAATGTGAAAAAAGAGCCATGCAGTTGTCTTTTCTGGGCCATAGGAGATCACAGCCAGAATATGTGAGAATCTCTGACCCTGTCAAGCAACTGTGATCTAAATCCAACTGATCCACATCACGTCTGTAGAAGAAAAGCCCGGGAGGCCCTGCCCCACTCTGGTCCCAGTTTCACACAGAGTTGTCATTCTTTTAGCTGGGTCATTTTCATGAATTCTTCTAGTAGCTTTGCCTGTAAGCAATCATTGAGATTTTGCAGTAGGTATTTTCTTCTAGTTTAAGTTTTGTCATTGCCCAGATCTGTCACTCAAAACTGCCAATGTGTGGCTCAGTCACATCCCTCCAGGTTTGTCATCCCAGTCAGATCAACTGTGTAGCGAAGTATTCATGCCCTCAGCAAACTAGGATGCAGCTAACATAAGACTGACATTCAGGCAAATTGGAGCTCATACTCTTTATTGAAAACAACAAGGAAGATAACCCTCTTTGTACAGGGTGAATAAGTGAGCAAGTGCAGAGTGTGTGTGTGAAGTTGTAATTATTACAGTATGGATACCCAGTGTCTCCACAATATGAATAAATCACTTTTTACCTTGTGGGGACATTTTTTCAGTCCGCATACGAATAAAAATCAATGAAAAAACTGAAAATGCCAAAAGCCTTTGGTTTTTTGTTTGGTTACTTATAGTTAAGGTTAGGTTTGGGTAGGGGTTAGATATGTCGTAGCTGGAATTAGGGTTATGTCCATAGGAATGAATGGAGAGTTCCCATAAAGATAGGAATACATGGACTTTGTGTGTGCGTGTCCTGTGATGGGATAGCACCCAGTTTATTCCCTGCCTTGTGCCCATAGCTTCCAGGATAGGCTCTGTGCCCTCTGTGACCCTCAATAGGACAAGCAGGTACAGGAAATGGATGGTGGGAGGATCTTGGCTCTCATTTCTTATAGCTGTAATTACATTTGAATATGTTCAGGAACAATGGGGAAATACTGTATGCAAATGATAAGGTTGTCCTGGAAGCTATTTTGGTTGTGAACAGATTAATAAAGAATAGACCTCTTTGTCTGAGTTCTATGTGGCCATTGAGAGGCATTAGAAGGGCTTTCTCTGCCTGTTCTACATGCCCTGTCTATCTCTTTTCAGATGATGGGAAGCTGTCCTTTGAGGAGTTCAAGAAATACTTTGCAGATGGCATCCTGAGTACTGAGGAGATGCAGGAGCTCTTCTACTCCATAGACCGACACCAGTCGAAGTAAATGCCTGCAACACCTCACTCACACTCTGCTGGCACCTTGCCCCATTCTTCCTTATCTCTTCCCACGCTTTCTTGCACCTCCCAAGACACCCCATCTCCCTGGCTCTACATCCGCGCTTCACTACTCTTCCTCATCTTCTCCTTCTCTCCCTTGATGCCTCTCCAGGCTTATTCTCACCATTAATCCCAGAGAAATTCTGGTGTGCATATCATAGTAGTTCTGCAGCATCAATATACATAGTATCACTATTTCATCAGGTTGCCATAAAACCGCTTTATATTCCAGTTAACGGGAGAAGAATATAAATAAGAATACAGATTACTGGATGAGCAGAGACAAAAGCAGTCATTCATTGCTGTGATTATGCATTGAGAAACGCGAACAATATAACACTGGCCTGCCAGTTCAGGCTCCTCAGACTCGGTGTATGAGGCCAGATTGTCTTTAGATTAAATCAGTGAGGGTGACAACACCATAGGCCCTGATAGAGTCGACTGAGAATCTTGGCTATTTAAAGACGGGTCCTCGACAAGCGGATGGCAGGCTGGCCAGCCAGGTCAGACGGGGGAGAAGATGAAGCCTTTGGCTCCATGCTGCTAAGATGGGCCTTAGCTGCATAAATCAGCTCAAGCCAAGTGGGCATGTGACACAGTAAAATCAATGGGCCTGGCGGGTGATGCAGTGAGATGCTGATGAGGGAGCAGTGCCTGTCACCACATGTCATTTCTGATTCCGGGACCTTCAGGTGAAGCTCCACAGTAAAGGCCTGTGCTTGTACATCATTAGCATATGAAACAACCAGAACAGGACTTCTCTATATGCACTCCTCCTTTACAATTATGTAAGGTTTCCAAATGCGTAAATAGTTGTTTCCTTTGACTGATAAAAAAATTCATAAAATGTATGAATTGTGCTGATTTCTAACCCACTTAAAGGGGGCAGAATTAGATTTCTCTCGGCTATTAAATGAGCAAATCAGATTCTTATGATTGTAGCTTTGCCACTGAAAAATGGAACGCATTTCGGTACGTCAGCCGTAAATAGAACTATGGATTAAATGCAGTATTAAAGTCTGAGAATTATTACAAAAAGGCTTTCTCATACTTTCCGGATACTTTCATCTAAAAAAGGCTACAATTTACACGTGCTTTCTGGGATCTATGAGATCTATGGGACCTATGTCCTTTGCATTGTTATCACAGCGCCGTGTGTGTTGAGCTGCAGGAGCTCATGGTGAAGTGCCATAGTAATTTCTTACTCCCCATGTAGCATTGTCCTTTTTTCTAGCAAGGGAAGCAAAGATGTACAGTCTGCAGAGGGATATCTACTGAGCTTTTCTCCTGTAAGACAAGGACAGCACTGTTAACAGCATAGCTTTTTGCGGCAAAAGCTCTGCGGAAGAGGTAACCTGTAGTCTGACTGTACCCCACCAGATGCCCCGCCGTGTCATTAGAGACGAGGACTGAAGGAATTCAGTAGTACAGGCCAGCAGCAGTGTGCCTGCAAATCAGCTGTAACCTAAATCACTCCCGTTTTATTCATTTTAGTTGTCAGTGTCAGACAACCATTTACTGGTTATAAAACAGTACTTGAATGTTATCCTCACTTCAGGTTTCCTTGTCCCTGTTAATAGTATTTTGCCCATCTTCTGACTAGCAGAAAGGTGTTACTGGAGTTGTTACTGCCGTACTGTGCTGATAAACGTGTCATACAACATTTGTATCAGTGATGTGCCTTTTTTTGAAAATGCAGTAGTCTCTGGTTACAGTGGTAAAAATGTTTCCCTCCTGTAGTTAACATTTGCACAAGTGATCCGTAGCTAAACCATAGAATTTCAGCATTACTATTTCCATGCAGCAAGTGAATGTCCTTGTGATGTGCAGGTGATAAATTGAGGTTCGCACTGCTGAACAATGTTTTTCTTGTGGGTAGGATTTTTATCCTGACACTGTAAAATGTCAGCCTGGGTCTCTCACTCAGAGAGGCATTTCATCAACGTGTTCAGTGTCCTCAGACTGCTTTGAATTCAATTAATCATCTGTTTCTTTTCCAGCAACTTAGACACAGAAAAACTTTCAGGTGAGTCTCCTTCGATCCACATTTTTTTGCACTAATCCTTTACAATATATTACAGAAAGCACAGGAAAGGAGGAAAATGACACAGGAAACTTGACATTGTATCCAGAGATTCCAAATAGATCAGTTAAATTAACGTATTGGTATAGGCCAATATTCATTATCCTATACCCGGTTCCGGCTCTGGCACTTTGTTGGTGAAAACAAGGCACATGTCATTATGTCATTAACTGGCAGTTACTTAATTATATAATTGGTGTCTGTCACAGTTCTGACCAATGTCTCTTAGGGTGTTTTCACCCCAGCATTTTTTAGTCCAGTTAAAATGGACCTTGGTTTGATTTCCCTGGGATTTCCCCCATTTGGGCAGGTGTGAACACAATAATTGCAAGTTGGGTGCTGACCAAAACCACCGTCCCGAGACCCCTGAGAGGGGGGAATCATCAGTCTGGTCCCTAATTGTGGTGTGAACATGATCCAACCCAACTTCCAGGTGTACTCCGCGAGTCTGAGCTAAATGGTACCCGTAGCCAAAACTGAGGCAGCAATACATAAAACTAAGAGATGTTCATCCGCATAGCTCAGTCCTTCCCGTATTTACTTCCCGTTCCTTGCTCTTGCCCCAGACACATCTGGCCAATAAGCAGAATGCACTTTCTCATGTGGCTGGTAATGGTGCATTGCTGCTTTGTTTGGATTTTTCTTGGTATGAGCCGAGAGGAAAATGCTACAAACTCATCAACTGATTTGGAACAGAGAAACCAAACTATAGGTGTGAAAACACCCTTAACCTTCTGGGGAATCCAGGGCATTAGGTTGCAAACTACATGTGTTACATGTCTCACTAAGACCTTCTGCTTTTGTCAGAATACTTTTCCCAACACCTGGGCGAATACCTGAATGTCCTGTCAGCTTTAGAGAAACTGAATGTTGCAATTCTGAAGGCAATGGACAAAACTAAGGAGGTATGTGCGATGCCCTTCTTATAATTATATCGTAGCACTGGGGAAGACCTACTGGGCAGCGTGGCATGTTGGACCAGTGCCAAATGTAAATAATGTAAATAGTTCCCTGTATTTGTCATATATTGTGGTATTATTGTTCTGTATGTAATATAATGTATAACGTTAATGTTAGTTGTTGTAAATAGCAGTGTGGGTGTGCTCAACATTTGTGGTGTGTGTAGTCGGGGTGACCAGCACAGTGGTCAGCGCATGGTGAGTGTTAAGTATCACAATATTTATAAAGCAAATAAGTTGTTGAGTTGAACATTTGCGGAAAATAAAATATGCAAATAGCACTTATTTTTCATGATCACAGTTTATACCTGCTGTTAGCCTGCTTGGGAGTTTTTCATTCCTCTCCTCCGTTGTCTTCTGGCTTTCATTCTTTTTCTCTGTCTTTCCTATTTCTCTGCTTCGTGTATTATTCTGTATAAATGATGTAGTACTGTATGCCCACATACCCATGTCAAGCTCCTTGGGGACAGACAGATACTTCGGAGAGAAGTGATCAGCTCTTATTTGCTTTTTTACTCACTTATTTTTGCAAATTATCTCACAAAAGTCCACACTGTCCAGCAGCAAGGACAAAAATGATGGTTTGGACAGCACTTGCGGAGTTCATGTAAAAGCAGCAATGGTAAACATAGCAGTGTTTTAATCCTAGACCCTTCTGATACCCGTCTGCCTTAAAGTACTGCAAATGCACTCTATTAGACGCATTGTGATGTACATAACTACTGTCTATCCCACACCATGCTGTAACCCTCCAGAAAAAGACCCTCTCCCCTCTGTGTGTGTGGGTGGGTTTTTCATGTTTCTGGCTTTTCAAATAGTTCACAATCATAGGATAAACACTCCACTGAAGGTGTGACAGCCGACCCCCACCAGTGATATTTAAAATGGCACACAGCCTTTGTTTTGTCTCATGCACCAGAATTTTCATTAGCAGTTATGACAAGCTGTGGGGGCTTCAGTGTATGGCCCTAACAGCTGGGAGCCAAGCAGTGAGTATAACAGGCAGTGACAAGACCCTGAGGTGTATGACTTTTGCATGTCCCTCTCAGGGAGGACAATGCGCAGATTTTATTTTTTTTTTGCAGTTTATTTTCGTCACACTTACCCTGTTGCTGGGGTGCCCTTCAGCTAACCAACTGGAACGTGGTTTCAGTCAGCTGGCTTCGGTGCAGCTTTGGTTTGCAGGTGGCCCTGGCTTCAGTTAAAAACTCATCGTGTGACCATCAGGTGCACAGTTCTGCTGACTGTCGCTGTCTTTCTGGAAGAATTCAGAGCAATGTTATAAAGGAAGGCAGACAATCAAGAAAAGCTTCAAACTGGCTCATTTAGGAAAGTTGCACATGCGCAAAAAGAACCCCGAAATGTTTATAACGTTCTGTTGTGTCTCTACCTTGCACTGTTCAAAATTCCTCTTCCTGGTTTTTTAATTTTCAATTGTTATAATCAGACCAGGAAAGCTTAAATAGAGTATTATATAAGCATGTAGCTCATTTACCATGACCATTTATGGTTATTATTATTGTGGGTGCAACTCTGCAGCATCTCAGGCTCATGCACATATGGACTTTTACCAGATATTTCTGACGGATCAAGGGAAATTTGCATACATATGAGGGTACGCCAGGTTTGATTAAAGTTTGGTTTTGTTTGGATGCAGTCTTTTGTTTTCGTGTGCATGCATTCTTTTACAATGAAATTTATTCAAAGTTTGATTAATGAGATCCCAGGAGTTTAGAGTGTAGAAAAACTCACATAATGAAAATTGTCAAAAATAGGCTTTAAACCTGCACCTGCTTATTTTGGTTATTGTGTAGTTTCAGCAGTTAACATACAGTTTAATTACCTAGTTTTTTGTTACCCAGTAATCATCCTCTCAGAGACAATTACTGTAATATATTTCATAGAAGGACACATGATGAGCATTCTTTGGTCTGTCCTTTATCCCCAGCTACAATTAATAAATCGCAGGCTGTAGCATGCAAGCATGTATAGTAAAAACACATTAAATGTTGTTCTTTTTAGCAGCTTTGTCTGTCAAGCAATGTCGCACTAAATTTAGCACTGAAAAATCCACCCAGAAACAGTCATATGGAAGATTTGCTTTTGAGGATCCCTACCGGGATGTAGCAAAGCGCAGCAGGTTCACAGCAGTGGTCCAAAATGACCTGTTCTGCAAAAATAACATCGCAAGGACAAGCAAGCTGAACCTCCTGCCCCTACTGATAACTTATAGCTGATGTATAAAGTTGTAGACTGGGAGCTCAGAACAGCTTACATAAGAAATTCATTCACTCTTACTCAACTCATCCAAGGTTTCCATTCACAGCTGCTTTTTTGAGTGGTACAAATCCTGTCATGCAGATATTACTATCAATACTGTAACTATAGTGTATAAGTGTTTTGGAGCAATGTAATACTCTAAAACAGTATTTCTCAACCCATTTCTCAGGAGCCCATAGACAGTCAACTTTTTTGCTGTATTCCAACTCCCAGCCAATGAAGAATGCAGAATTTCTAGTACAGGTGTTTTGGAAGCTGAGAGGGACGTCTGGGGCTCCCTGACGACTTGGTTTTGAAACACTGCTCTAGAGGACATTTTTCAATGTTTGATGAGTCTCCTTCCCCTTCTACTCTAGGAATACCAAAGTTCTTCTGTGCTGGGCCAGTTTGTGACCCGTTTCCTGCTGCGTGAGACCTCTAGCCAACTGCACTCATTGCAAGTCTCACTGGAGTGCGCTATGGAAGCTGTGGAGGAGCAGAGCTGCCCTGGAAGGTAATGGAATGCTGGAGTGATTTTGGTCCCTCTGGTGTCCAGTTGTGGCTGTCCTTTCATCTGCTACCAATGTGACACCACTTCAATCTTGCCGCAATCTGACTAAAAATGGAATAGGTCCCAGATCATCACCTATACAATGTCCCTGGGACAGGAGAAAATGATCCATCAGGTTCTAAGATTCTAAGACCAAGTGTCTTCTGCAACCCCCCTTTCCTTTCCACTGCAGATGCTTATCTCATTAGCACAGTAACATTAAAAGTACTTTGAGACAAATCACACCAAAATTGAAGCAACATCGCTTAGGGGCAGCAATGGGAAGGGTTACTGGCCGAGACACACGACCTTGTGAACATGTTAACTTAAAAAGTATTTCATGGATCTTTCAAGCTACCGGCTGTTTTTTATCTATAAGTGCTTCAAAAAGTGAGTGAAGGTCAAGCCTGCAAGCTGTTTAGTGTATGTCACATTCGATGGATTTGTGTGGTGAGTCTTTCACTGAAAAAACATTTGTGGTTGCCTTCTCAGGGATTTTGAAGACTTGCAATAAGCAAGAATTTGATTACTCATAATAGCTGCTGACGTGCAGGGTAGGATTGTGTGATGCCTACTTAGATGGCTGAGTATTCCATGACCGTTTATTCACCAAACCCAAAACAGAATCCAAAACTTGAAGTTGAAAACAAACAATCAGTTAGAAAACAGAAAAGGGCAAAATATTGCCAGAATCAGAGTCCAAACCATAAAGTCAGAAAACAGGCAAAAGGCCAGAACACAAAACATATGTAACAATCAGATCAACAGATAGAAACACTCAGTACAGAGTGAACTTACAATATATATAGAACTGCTGAAAACAGGTACAACAGGTAATGCTTAACAGGAGTGAATAAATTGACAGAATAGGAAGAAGGTGAATCTGAGAAATCTTTATACATTTTACAAAGCGTGTTCAGTTGTACCAATGCTGCTGACAAATTTTTAAAATGAATAATGAACTTGCTCCTGTTTAGGACTGGGGCTTGGTGAATGATGGGTCTGATTTAATTTTTTGTTACTTGCTCTCAGGGCTTTCTGTGTTTTATCAAGCAGATCAGAGTGGTGGGCTGACCAGATGGAAGAAAGGGAGAGGCCGTGTTTATGAAGTCTATTATTCCAAGGACATATTAGAAAAAGAAAAACTAAAGGCTTATCATTTGTAGCCAGAATAAGGTGCTATTGATTACCTCACACACTAATCATTGATGAAGTATATAGTCTTTTTTCTGTAATTAAATGATAAGATTTAAAATCTCTGCTGTACCATATGTGAGGGGTTGGGAAAATGCAAAATAGCATACATTGGGGAGCTGAAATAACAAATATGGATAATGGTTGATAAGCCAGTTTTCTTGTCTGGAAGCAGTAACGTTATACCACAAGGGCACTCGTTCTTGAAAGTCTTGACACTGCTGTTTTTGGTTATGGTCTGATGCAGCAAAAAAGGCAGTGTGGCATGTCACAGTGACCACACCAAAGTCTCTAAATAGTCCACATTCCTGTTTTAATGTTAAATGTGTAAAGTAAATGTACGATTGGGAAATTGGGGAGCAGAAGCGTGGTACGTGGACTGGCGTCCATTATATGCGACTGAGGGTGCACTTGCAATATCCAAACCATACTATCCCCGAGCGCATTTGACCCCCAAAGTCCAATTCGTTTGACTAGTGTGATCAATGCCTACTGTGCCCTGGTATGGTACACTTAACCGCCTGGGCATCTACTGTGATTGCTAGGCATGGAACATAGACATGACATCAATGATGTGACTCACACACATATGCGAACATGAGCACTATACATGAACTGGACCGAGAAGGAACGGATCTGGTAGACGGTGGGCTGTACAGAACACAAAACTGTATTGGGGATAAAAATCCCACGTACAGACTGGGGTAGCAAGAAACGTTTCACAACGTGGTGGCAATGGATCACTTTGGTCTATTTTAGTGTTGTCACAATACCAAAATTATGACCTCGATGCGGAGACAAATTTAAGTCTCACAGTACCAGTACTGCAACGATTCCAAATATTCCAAATGGTTCCAAACAATGGCACTTTCCTTCCTATGTTTTCTTCAACGCAAAACAATTGGCATGGTGATGACGAGAGCGTGCTCTGGTCCTGATTGTTAAGCACAATGTGAGCTGAGACAGCAGGGGAGCGGGAAGGGGAGGCGGTCGTGCTTGGGCACAGTGCAAGGCAGCTGGGCCAAAAGTAAGTACGCCCTAAGAGCTAATCCTTTCAGACCAGCACTTCCATCGATCCTACCTGCCAGTGTTTGCTTACTTGCAAATGAAATGGTAGCTCCTCAGCCCGCTGCAGCCCGGCGTGAAATACATACACAGCTGTTGTGTTTTCCTCCTCACAAAAACACAACTAATCAGCAACTTCACAGATACAGCCAGTATGTCAAAGGGGCTAGCCTGCTTTCCTGCAGACAGCGCCACCGCATCCAGCAGTGAGAGCCATGGTGGGGGAAAGGAAAAAAAAAAAAATATATATATATATATATATATATATTTAAAACATATAATATGCTGATTGCATACGTGTGCACATCCTTAAACTCAGACCTTGTCCACATGTAAATGGTTTTTTTTTTTTTAAATGTAGCTTTTTCTATGCATTTGGCCTGATGTCCACACACATATGGCACTTTAGGCACTTTAAGATAGAGCATCTGCAAAACTCCGTCCAGGATGAAGACTTCCAGAAACTAAATTTTCAAAGTCAATGTGTAGATCAGGAAAACAGTTTTCGGCTTGTATTGTATGGACGGTTATCTACTTTGTTTGACATCAGAGTGTGCACCCTTCACTCTTTATAAGCTCTTTATATGCGAAAGAGATTTGTGTGGATAGGAATTTTTTTACAGGGGTTAATAGGGTATTACTAATCTAAAATATCAGGCACCTTTCCAGTTAAGCACTCCTGTACTATCTAGTAAGAAAATAAATTAAATTACCTTAATAACTAATTAACTTAAATTAAATGCAACTTTTTGTCCAGTCTGCTATTTAATTAATATTCCCAAATTTTCCTTCTTATTATTGTCATAGCTGGAGCCATAAGAACTATCATACTTATGACCTGAAAGATCTTTCATGGTTTTCATGTGTCATCCTATGCAGTAAAGACCACATACCTGGCAGGCTTTCTGCTTGCTTTTTTCAGGAAGGAGGTGAAAAAGCTTGAAGGCCTCCCTGTACAGAGGAACATCCGACGGTGCGGCCGGCGGATCCAGAAGAATCTGTGCCTGTCCCCCACAGACCCCTACTCAGGCATGCTCACCACAGGTACATTCCTGCACAGGTGTCCCAGGCATAGGGGCTAGGATGTACCTGAACAGAATGAACTGAAGAAAACCTGCAGTACATTGAATATGCATGCTGTGCATAATAAATGAGATAAATGCATGTGCCCTTCAAAATCCTACCAATCATAGCGCTTGGGTTCATAGTGACCACTGGTAGTTTCTCTCTGACAGGGGTCACCGTGGAACCGGACAACCACTGGAACTCCCAAATCAACAGGCTTCAACTGCTCATTGACAAGCTGGAGTGTCAGGTGAGAGGACCGTGGCTACTGCCCTACTCCATTCCAGACATAGTGCTGGTTTGCTCGGCCTGCACCCTGCTACTCATACCACACTGCTTCTCTGACCTCTGAACAGTCATGGGATGCCTCTCCAAGGCAACATTCAGTATCCTTGATGTCTGGGTTGGGGCAAGAGCGACATCCAGTGATTTTGACCATCCTCTGTACTTCTGTTCTTAAGTATTGGAACTGGTCTTTGGCAATGGAAGATGACATTAAACGGGTACAAGTGAACACAAGTACGGTCAAGTACGCATATTAAGAAACGCACAATGACTCATCGGAAAGTCTTACCTCTAGATGGCCCGATAGTTGACTCCTTTAACTTTTAAGCTAATTTCTTTTAGAAAAATATGTCTGCATAAAAGGGTATTAGATGAACATATTAACTGCATCTAGGATAAAAATTCCCTAAGCACTGACTAATGATTGCAGCAGCAGTTGTTTCTTTGACCTTATCATGTAGATCAATGCCAGTTCTTTTTCCAAATTTTCACTCTTGTGTCCCGTTAGCCCCCCAGTATCTAATCTGGGGTGCTCTGTGATGCAACATTGAGTGAATGACATACTTTTTATAACATACCATCCAGCTGTTTCAAAACGTAATATATGTATAATTGGGGCAGCATTGGCAAAAACGAGAAATCTCCCTTTCTCCTCTTATCTTTTCTTTGTAAAACTGCATAAAAATATTAAATGTAGATTTCCTAATGCAACTCACTCATACCGTTCATATTTATTAAGTGAAAACTGAAAAGCATTGCTTGGCTTTATTATTCAGTATTAAGGCTGGGATATACTAGATAAGAGATAAATCAACTCAATTGTCATGTAAAAATTAGAAGATAACAAAATAAGTAACTTTGATTAACTGTCGGTAAGGTACATTGCTCGATAGCATACAGCACCCTCTCACATCATGCAATAGTCTTTTAAGAACCAAGAACCTACGCCCATCATACACACAGCGAAATTGGTTGAGTTAGAGGAGCACACCACATGCTATTGTTTTGGTAATACTCATGAGTCATGGGAAAGATGAACGCTCACACACAGGAAATGTCAAGTGTCGGTGAAGAAAGTGACAACTCCGCAGCCATAACATATTGTGGATAAACCAGGGAAAAAGACTTTGGCGGTATGGCTACGGCAATTTAAATTCAGCATACAACCAAATGGCACTGTGTGCTGTAAACTGCTGAAAACCTGTGCCAAGTAAAACTGGGGATACTGCAAAATTATTTCACCGCCCGAAACAGCACAATCAAGTACATCATACAGAATGCAAGCACTTACAGTCGCAGACAACAGCGATTAGGGTTTCCAATTTCACGCTGAAGAAATACAGGACACTTACGATAATCAGGGCGGCAAGTCCAAAATATGGGACAAATCCCACTCCGTATTGCCTCAAAATGGGACACAGCTATTTATTTTTCAATACAGGATACAAGACATGTGGCAACACAAAAGATGTCGAACCTGCTCCCTGGAACAAGCAACAGTGAGAGAAAAAAGCCCAACACAAACTGCACTGTCAGTGATGTCTAGCATTATGCCCAAGAAGAAAAAAGTTTAATTTAGTATGATGAAAATATGAAAATTAGATTTCAGTGGGGGGGGCGTGATGGTTAGCACTGTTGCCTCACACCTCTGGGACCCGGGTTCGAATCCTGCCCAGTTCCATGTGTGTGGAGTTTGCATGTTCTCCCTGTGCCGTTGTGGGGTTTCCTCCGGGTGCTCCGGTTTCCCCCCACAGTCCAAAGACTTGCTGAGGTTAATTGGAGTTCCTAAATTGCCCGTAGGTGTGTATGTGT
>JAODKL010000107.1:22220231-22232698 GCA_026780765.1 Petrocephalus schoutedeni
TGAATGGTGTGTGAGTGTGCCCTGCGATGGGCTGCCCCCCCATCCTGGGTTGTTCCCTGCCTCGTGCCCGTAGCTTCCGGGATAGGCCCCGGACCCCCGCGACCCTGCACGGATAAGCGGGTTGGAAAATGGATGGATGGATGGATTTCAGTGTGCAGCCCATTCAGTTTTGTCCATTTAAAGAGTATGTTGAAGGGGAATCCTAAAAGAATCTTAAGGAAAAGTCTGTCTGAGTGAATGTCAGATACGGTTGTTTTGAATGCTGGATGACCACAGGGATGTGTTTTATCTCTTCAATTTCCAATAAAGAAAGTGACAAAGTCGTAAAGTGACAAAAGCAATGACAAAAAATTTTATGAGCATGCTGAGCCCCCGCTGGTTTTTAACCTTGATGGTTGGCCTGTGAAATTTGTAATCAATTGTTAATATCTTGGAACCAGTAGCGCCTACTGATCAAACTTTTAAGTTATGCAAAGTTTAGACTGGAGTAAATATTAAAATATTCATAACACTGTACTGTACTAAACATTTCTTATTCTGATTTCAGTTATGCCCCTCCAGAAAAAATTAATGTCCGGAAGTACAACGATATTTATCTTCAGTCTGCTTTTATTGTACATGTAACCAGAAGCTTACCTACATATTGCCTGCTGCAAAAGACATTTACGTCATGTATGGAGAAAATTTTGCTCCGAAGATTAGTGACATCTCTTTTTTGAATGACACTGTTAGTCTCCGAACGTGAGATCTCGTGAATGACTTTAAGCACATGCTTGTTTTCATGGCTGGGTCAAAAAATTGGGTCTGAACAGCTTCTCTTTCAGACAGAGGTGCGCTGGCTTTCAAGAGGGAGAGTGCTACATTGTTTGTATAAATTGCCCTGGGAGTTCAAGTCATTTTTAGCTAATTCTAGGGGCTTTGGGGTCCCTAGGCAAAAAAACTCCATGGGGCCTCAATTTACCTTCCCTTAGCATTGTAAAATTTATTACCATTATTTTAATTGAAGTTTACATTAATAATATGAACTTAGAGAATTTAATAAATGCAAGTCATTTATTTTTTTATTTTGTGAAAGCGTAAATAAATCAGATTCATCGTTTCAATGTACCATGCATTCGCCCCCAGCCAATAGCCTGCCTTGCCTGTCTTATCACTACACCTCTCTAGCTAATGCCAAAAAGTCTGGACTTGTGAGCTACCTCAATGACTTGTTGTGGGTAGCGCAGCTGTCCTACTTAGTGGACATTTTTGATAGGTTAAATTCATATCTTGCTTAGCTGGAATTTGTAGCAATGCCCACGAAGCAGCTGCCTGCCCCCTCAGGTCAAGTGGTGCTTCATTCCCCATTGTTCCTCCCATTCTTCAGAGTCCACGGCTGGAACCCATCAAGGAGGATACACTGGCCAGTACCTACAAGTCTGTGAGTACCCCCCTGTCCACTTGCCAGATGCTGCCTTTTGATAGCCAGCAACAAATGTTTCTCTTGTACATCAGTCAAAGCAGGCACCAACCACTCTGGCTGAGACAAAACGATGCTGGTTGCTCAGTAAAGCCATGGTTGGGGAGGAAAAACCAGCAGATGGAGGGATGGAGCCATGCTAGGCCAACTGTGTTCCACTTGGCAAGCAGATCTGATGAGATGGATGAGATGAATGTGGGACACTGCATTATTTATTTGCCTAACAGATGCTCTTTACCTCTTCGATCCCTCTTCGATGCTCGTTTCTTCACTGGAACTACAAGCTGTGCTCCACACTGTGGCAGATTTTCCTAGGTGTCCTTTGGTGTTGCAGATATCTTGATTTAACTCTCTGTGTGCATTAGCAGAAGAAAAATAAACATTTTGTCATCTGTGGCCAAACTATGTTTGCCCCCCCCCCCCCCCCCCCCCCCCCCCCCCCCCCCGCCATCTCCTTCACATAGTAAAGCATGTTTTTTTATGCCAACAGAATATCCTGCTGGTTCAGAGACAGATGTCAGTGATGGAGAAGGACCTAGAAGAGTTCCACCAAGCACTGAGGAGCTACACCAATGCCACCATGAGCCACAATGAAAATTTACAGTGCGTCACCTTCCACCTGTTGAGCATCACCAACATGTTGGCTGAACAGATTCTTCTATCCGTCTTCCATCCACTTATTGTGGTGAAGAGAGTACCGGCAAACTGCACACACACAGAGCAAAGGCAGCATTAAATCCCCCAATCCTGGAGGTGTGTGGCGACAGTGGCATCCACTGAGCCACCTTGAAGCCCCCAAGATCAGACTGAGAGCAGCTTAAATACGTAACTTCTTCTTAGATGTAAAACCTTTTTGTGAAGCGGACATATATCAGGGAAGTCTTGTCTCAAAATACAGGTTTATTAATCCCGTATTTAGATTATTACCTGTTTTCTGATTTATAAAAAAACTCTTTGTTAATAATTAGTGTTTAAAAATGAACATAGTGAGTGCAGGTTTTGTAACTATCCTTCCCAGAGAGTAGGCTTTTACCTGACCTTTCCCCCCCAGTCAGCCACCAGATGGTAGCTCTTAAGGGGCCCACTCGTGGTTTATCTGACTTCCTCTCTCTCTCTCACTCTTTGTCTCTCTCTCTACCTCCCAGCATATCCATCCAGAAATTGCCAGAAAGATCTTGCTTCATAATGTATGAGTTCTGGCAGGACCGTATCTCCTGGATGAGGTGAATTTGCACAAATTATCCCGGTCTGTTCTTCTGGCAAACAAATGCTCTCTCACAGTCAGTCACTCAACACTCCAGCTGCATTTTTCTTTTTATGACCCATTTTTCATCAAAATGAAACAGCAGGCTTTTACTTAGCTAAAAATGATGTGCACACCTCAGTCTGTTAACCCTGTGAGATGGAGGGCTGATGATCCCTGTTTTCCCGTCCAGCTATCTCCAGTCCAGTGAAAGCAAGAGCTTCCAGCGCTGCATCATCGACGTGCTGGAGGACCCTGAGGTGGTGTCCACCATGCTTCTTCCAGGTGGTCTGCTCTAAGATCAATCTTTCAGAGTATCCTGCATGAGTCGGAGTTTTATAGGATCGCATGTTTTCTGATGTTATTCAGGCTGAGTGCTCACTAGTCATAAAACAAAAGAGCCCCTTTTGAAAGGCCTTGTGGGATAGGTGGTATTTTTAATGGCATTTTGTATGGCAGAAGGGCCTAAGTTTTAAGGTTTAAGGGAACTCATTCGCTCACATTTATGTTGTGAGCCCCTACAATCTTCATGTCAGAGAAGTCTCATTTTCAATATTTTCTGTTAAGAATATTGGTTTCTAATCTGTATCTGAGTTAGGTTTATATTTCATTTTTATAGTCTATCATACCTAAGAATAAGCATATTTAAATTCTCCCCCATTTCAGCCTCCTGGTGGATCATGAATGGCAACTGACAGCAATAAGCTCATGCATGGCAAGGAGAACAGGACCCATGCCTCACTAACATGTTTCCATGAAGAATTTCTTGCATGCAGCAGCATCCAGGACTCATATAAAGAAATGCTATTTAATAATATTTTGTAAGCATCTATATTTTAAACATCTGAAAAGCAAACAAGGTCCCTCATGCCCATCACAAACTGCTTAATTTGAGTCAAAGGTGAAAGCCAGCACCATATGTGAGACAATCATATTTGATCAATATAACAAAAGAAATTCCTCCATGTAGCTTAGTTTCATTCCATGATATTGGAAGTAACATGATAGTGGTTCATAAGAAAAAATGCACGTGTACCATTTTTTCTTCTACATAGCACGATTATATTATGAAGTAATTAAGCTGTATTACAATCCAGGGGATACATATTTTTGTTGGATGTAGAATGATTTTTCTTGAGTCTGATTTTGTAAATAGGTATATAGAAAGGAAAAAAAAACATTTGCATGTATTTCTCTAAAAACCTTTTTTTTTTAGTTTTACATCTGAATGACTGTGGAAAACCCACGCTTAAAGCAACATGAAAACAGTATATTTTGCTTGAAAAATCAGAGCTTAAAGTGATGTTTAATTGCCTTGAGCAGAATCTATTATCCTTGATACACATATTTTTAAACACAAAAACAATAACAACGTTATTGCAGAAAAGATCTGACTGCAGGTGATATAGGCATCTATTCTAAATACTACTTTATTTGATTTTCTGACAATTTCCAACATAATTCGGCAATCACCTGCTGTATTAGGGGTTTTACACATTTGCATTTACGACTAAGTAGTTTATTTGCATAATTCAGATTAATTTAAGAAGTTGTTCAAATGTAAGTTTAGTTTTTACAGGATTATTTGAAATATTCAGTGTTTTGGTTGTATTATACTGCAACTGTGCATAATTGTGTAATTTGCCATCAGCCCGACACAAGACCAGTGGCAAACTGGTTTGTGCTCCATGACAATAAAGCCACAGGTAATATCCTTCCAACAAGGAATCTCCAGCAGCAGGTGGCCGTTTCCCAAGGCTTTCAATAAATAAGTGATCACTGCACACTAGGAGTGACAGCATGCGCCTGGTTTCCCTTTGTGTCTTATGCCCTGAGCTGTCACTGCACCATGTACATTTCATTAGAAGCCCACAGTGGCCAGAACTTGGGAAAATTAGCAACAGAAGTAGGGCCATATTAAAATCTTCTAATGATCATAAAGTTCCTTCCCTCCCAGCCCTGCTTTGGTACCAGTTGGTGGGACAATAATCTCATCACAGTAAGACTTTATCTCTATGCTGCAGAGGTATTGCTTTGTAACGCAGGTTCAAGTGAATACATCTACATAACTAATCTTTTTCCTTTTTTTTATGTTACAGTGCACTGTACACTTAGTTTTAGCCTTTATACCAAATGACTGCCAGGATTAAACCTCTTGATTATCAGTATTTAAACCTAAAACAAAGCATTGGTCACATGACCTGCAGAGTGTACGCCTTTCCTTGCTTGCTTTTCATTGTGAACTGCATTATGTAGATATTGTTTCTTTTGGCAAAGTTTCATGGATGTGTTGTTTGGCTTTGAAATAAAGATGATGATTTGACAATATGCTCATGGTGTCTGTTTTTATGATCACTGATTGGCACACGTGTTTCACAAAATAATGCTATGCAAAACCTAATTAATTTGAATGGATTATTTAAATAACATAATTTTCCCCCTAACTGTTTTATCTGTTTTCTGGAGTCTGCCATGATTTAATCTTTGGTTGCATACAGGTATCACGGTATACTACAGTATGAAAATTGTTGATTATTACATGATGAATACGTTTGTAGTAAACAGTAACAACAAATTATAGTGGTCACTTAACCCCTATCCCGTGTTTGGGGTCAATCTGACCCCAGAGCATCATTAAACGGTAGGCAAATTTCACATGGGGAAATTATCACGGCTAAAGGGTTAATTATTTAAAAAGAATTGGTGTTAATTATGCCTGAAAAAAAAGGTTTGTTTTTTAAAGCATTCACTCTTTCTCTGATTTCAGAAGTCACTCGAACCTGTTGCCTATTCCCTGCTCTTGGATCAACACTATTACCTAAAAAGACCATATTAATATATGAATAACTGAAACATGAAGTTTGGCATATTTTGCTGAAATTTTGTTATTCTAGAACTGTTTACATTCAGCTTAATAGTATAACCGGCATGTTTTATTAGATTAATAATGTATATTTAGCTAGAGATATGTTTTATGGATTATAGCCACATATTTAGCTTGATATTAATTGTTACATTGATATGTTCTACTAGATTGATAATGCAGGCTATATTTAGCTCAATGGCAACATTTTCTGTTGATTATCTAAAAAAAGATTACTTTTTTAAAGATGGTCCTTTAAGGTGCTCCTTTTTCCTCCTAATTTCATTTCTTTGCTTGCTTTCTTATTTATTTCAAGTTTCAGCTATAATAAAACCTTTGTTCTACCAAAATCTTCCATTGTTTTCATTCTATTAAAGGTCATTATAACCAATCCATTTATCCTCTTACAACTTCAATACAGTGTTTATGTAACATGCAGGGAAAAATATCTTACAAGTTTGATATTAATTATGATATTTATTCTGTTCCATAGATGCAGCAGTGCTATCTGTCACAGCTTGAACACAATACTAGACCCTGGATAGTAATGATCACAGAATTAAATTTTTAAAGGCACCATTTGCAAATGGAAATCCCTGCCATCAGTTAGAATAGTCTGTCGGTAGATTAGATGGACAAAAGTTTTGGGCCACCTGGCCATTGCACCTACATTAACTTTTATGTCATTCCATTCTGAAACTATAGGCATCAATTTGGAGTTGGTCCACTCTTTGCAGCCATAACCAGTCTTCAGTGAAGGCTTTCCATAAGATTTTGGATGGTCTCCTCTGGAATTTTCGCCCATTCATCCAGAAGAGCATTTGTGAGGTCAGGCACTTATGTTGGACGTGAAGGCCTGGCTCACAATCTCCATTCTAGTTCATCCCAAAGGTGTTTGATGGGGTTGAGATTAAGGCTCTGTGTGGGCCAGCCAAGTTCTTCCACACCAAACTCACCCAATCATGTCTTCATGGACTTTGCTTTAATAATTTGCTTTGTGCACTGGGGCACAGTCATGCTGGAACAGAAAAGGGCCTTCCGTAAACTGTTCCCAAAAAGTTGGAAGTATAGAATTGTCCAAAATGTCAGACGTCCAGACAGAGAAGCATGATTCTTCACTCCACAGAACACATTTCCACTGCTCCAGAATCAGGAGTGCCGTTAAAGATTTTGGGACCCATGAAAGCATATTATATTGGGCCCCAACCCAGGTTAAATGGATTACGTGGCAGATTTTTTAAGGCCACAGTCACCCAGGGGCCCTTGGAATCGTCCTAACTTTCCCCTGCTTTACCGCGCTCCTGTCCAGAGTCCAGTGGTGCCATGCTTTACACCACTGTATCCAACACTTGACGTTGCACTTGGTGATGTGAGGCTTGCATGCAGCTGCTCAGCCATGGAAGCTCATTCCATGAAGCTCCCGGCACACTGTATTTGTTCTGGAGTTAATGCCAGAGGATGTTTGGAACTCTGCAGTTATTGAGTCAACAGAGTGTTGGCGACATTTACACACTATGTGCCTCGGTATTCAACAACCCGCTCTATTACTTTACATGGTCTGCCACGTCATGGCTGAGTTTCTCTTGTTCCTAAATTCTTCCACTTTGCAATAATACCACTTACAATTGACCGTGGGATTTCCTGCAGGGATGAAATTTCTAACTGATTTATTGCAACAGTGGCATCCTGTGACAGGTTCACATTTGAATTCACTGAGCTCATCAGAATGACCCATTCTTTCACAAATATTTGTAATACTAATGGCATGGCTAGACATTTTATACACTGATAGCAATGGGTCCAGATGAAACACCAGTATTCAATGATTAACAGGTGTGTAGCAATGCTTTTGTCCTTATAGTGTACAGGATCCAATATCCAACATGGCCTGTAGACAGGCAAGAAACCATTTAAAATGGTACAAGTATTTGGGACACTAAGTAGTAGAGTGATCACACCTACTAGACCTACAGACCTACAGAAAAGGATCATATCTCTGTCCTCCCTTTAAAGATGTTATGCACAGTTTCACTGCTCCTCATTAGAGCCCTTTCAAAATTTAATGACACTGGCTTCCACTGATGCGGTGACATTTTTCACTATAAAGTTCGCACACCAGGGTTGAACGTGGACCACATTTGGGGCTAGCTGCTATGCATTCTTTTTCTATTTGCTTCATCCCTTGCAGCAGTCATTTCTGGGCGATTGATTTTTGTTTGGTATCATGGTGTCATCAGTAGTATTGCAGATGCACACCTCCAGAGTTAGAAAGAGGTTCCAGGGAGTAGGCTTTGGATCAAGTTCCAGTTAGAATATGGAGATTCAGATTGAGTTTATTTTGATTTATTGAGATACTCATACTCAGCCTTGCACTTTCTTGGGAAAAGCCTATGGGCAGCCAACAAAGGCTTGTCCTGCTCTGGAAGATAAAGGTGGCCCAACAAACCCTGAGTTGGTGGAAAAGCCAGTAATGATGGGCTACACATGAGAGGGATACATTTGGTCATGGTACCAGACATGATGAATGGAGGGCTTGGTAACAAACAGCAGTGATCCCAGAAAGTCTTTATTCTACAAAAATGTTGCAATTTTATTAGTTTCATTAAAAAAAGTCCATTGACAAGCAATGATTAGGCAGTGGTGGTGTAATGGTTAGGGACACGACAATATAACTGAAAGGCTGCTGATTTGAGTCCCCCACCTGCAAGTACCGCTGACGTACCCTGTGCAAGGTACTGCCCCCACCCACTGCTCCCTGGGTGCTGAAATAGCAGCCCACTGCTGTGTCACTATGTCACATGGGTTAAATGCAGAGGACACATTTCGTTGTTATGTGCTGCATGCTGTGGTGTGTCAACAACGACAATTAATCACCTCATGATTAACATATGTGCCCATATCTTCCACACAGACATTTTATTAAGTATTATAATTTTTTTGACTCAGTTCTGTTCATGCCGTTTTGATATAAATTACAATCGTTGTCATTAGCCCGCAAAGGGATACTAAACACACGTTTGGTGTTTTTAGTTATTACAATAGTGTTACTAATTAAAAAGCACCCAGGGAGACAGAACAGCTCTTTTAGAATTATGATTTGGGTTTCAATTTATTATTACTTCGAATGAATGGTTTATTTAAAACTACTGGTTGTTTCTAATATGTATATATTTGAAATATATATATATTTGTAAATGGATAATGCAATGATTTATGTTTTAAAACCAGCAATCTTGCAGTATTTTTACTGAATTAAGCAAGCGTCCTCTAGACTATGTGAGCACTGTATAAAAGGGTCATTAGGAAGTAGCGAAGCACAGAGAACAGGCCTGATAAATGGTGTGGTGGCTGTAGAACCTGCTTCACGGACAAAACAAACATCAAAAAGCCACTAAAACCAGCAAAGATACTAGGCAGGTCCTGGCAGAAATGAGGGCCTGACTTATTCACATTAAACAGCAGCAATTATTTGCTGGTTATGAATTAATTTTCATGCTACCTGAAGACTAGTAGAGCTCACTCCACCTGAGTCAGTGGAAGTGGTTATCCACTTGAAGTCCACATTCCCACAACATGGCATGACCAAAACAGGTGCAGGTGGGACATCAGTGTTAATTAAGGTTAATTAATTATGAAGTTGAGTCTACATGTGTGTTCTGGGATTTGCTTAAGCTGTAATGTGACTTATGCTATATTTCATTTACTTCAGAGGTCGGAAGACAGAGCTGGGAATGACGTCACACCTGAGTTAACCACATTCTAGTACAGCTAGTCAGAAAGCCCTTTAGCAATACCAGGGGCCCGTTTCAAAAAGCAGGATTTCTTGCTTACTTGGTCAACATTGCTTACCTGACAAATTGGGGACAAAAAAGAAGCAGAATGTTCCAGGGTATTATTAATAGAAAATTCTTAATAAGTCCCATCTTCCTCTAGTGGTGTGAGGGCATCACTGCTTATTTTCTTTATGTAGTATATAGAGTCCCTGACAGAGCATGAACAATAGTTAATGACACAAAAAAATTGGCTTTAACCTGACGAATTTCACAGAGGAATATTCCGGTGGTGTGATGAACAAGCTCCTGGAAGAGGATTTAACACAATACAGTGTTCATGTGCAGACATGCCGAACAGAAATCTCTCTTATCTGTGAATGGCATTATACCCCCAACAGCTGAGATTTTATATTTTTTTTGCAAAATCGGCTTATTTATGTCCTTAGAGTGAAATTCGGTGGAAAAAGATCACGTGGCAAAACTCCCCCATGTAGTTTCTTGTTGCTAACTTTTTCTAACACTTCCTTTCATGTGGAATGGAAAGACAATTATCTTGACTATATGCCACATTAGTCCATCTGAGCAAATCTCGATGTGGGTGGCATCGTGAAATGAGAAAAGAGGTAAAAAAAACTAAATGTGTGTATGGCCTGTAGTGTGTTTCTAAATTCCAGTCCTTAAGCAAAAGCCTAAAACTGCATTCCGTTGATCATCCTACACAACCAGCACACTTCTATCACTTTTTTTCAAGCAAGCTTAATTTAAAACTTAAACATTTCTGCAGCACATGAAATCCACTCATAGGTTTCTCTCCTCTCAGCTACAAGTACTTTTCTATTGATCTTCCTTCCTGGTCCAAGAAATTCGACACAGCTTTACATACACTTACCACCCAGATTTGGTGAAGACAGTCTAAAGCATTCATAAGCTAAAGCTGGGACAATGATGGATTTGTATTTTGAAAGGCAATTTTTAAATATCAGAAATAAAAATATATTTGCCACTTGTTCTGCTATGTACATAGCATTTCTTATAAAACATGAAATTTAGTGAACTTAATGATTTTTCATCAAGATTACCTTCTATGCTCTTGAAAAATGTCATGTGATGCAACCGTGATTTATCTTAATATGCTTAATATTTTAACAAGGCATGAGTAGTATGGCAAGTTGTCCAAACAGCTTAAAAAAAGATTCAGTTTCATATTTCTGTTTCAACAGCAACTCTCACCCCCGTGTTCTTGCAATTTACTGACCCATTTTTTCTCAAATGTGTTTTGTTGATGAAAAAGTTATACAATAAATGTTTGGTACTTAAGGTGGGATCCACAAGTGAGAATCCCCACGTGGTTAGTGTGATTGGCCTACTCACCATGTGTAGCCTTTATTGAGGAGACACTCTGTAGGCAGAGCTCCCACATGGTCGTATACTGGGGTATTTATCACTTTGAGGCTGTATATTGTATTTTATGTGTGTAATATAGTTATGTAACTAATGAAAGGCAGCTAATTTCTGATGCTTGTATCTGTGATCTCATTCTTTCAGTCACTACTCAGAGCTTGTGACCAGCACTATGTCTGCATAACTGCTGATGGTTCACCAATCTGCTTGTTACACTCACGCTCCATTCTTCCCTTACTCGTGAACAAGACCCAAAGATACTTAAAGTAATCCCCAGCCTGGAGGGGGCCGTCAGCACCACAGTGGAGGTTGAGATGCTGATTCTTACCATGGCTGCTTCACAATCAGCTGCAAATCAGTCATGTCCTTTATTAATCAGACTGCGATGAAAGTGACTGGAAATTTTATTCAGCATATCTACCAAACTGTTTTCATTAACATGAGATATTTGTGACCTAGTCAGATAGTATAGAAACAAAATTGAAATTATGCCTAATTTGACTCTTGCTGAAGTACATTGTGCTAAGTACAGTGCTTCTTTTCACATATCCCTTTTTTGTACCTATCTAAATGGGGACCTTCCATTAATTTCTATGGGAAAAACCCTAATCCCAATCCTGACACCCTTAACCCCTGTCCAGCCATAAGTAACCATAAGTAGCTAACCCAAATACAAGACTTTTGGCATTTTTCATTTTTTGAATGCATTCACAGATTTTTATAAAACTGAGGTTATCCAAATGGGGACCTGAAAAAATATCCCCAAAAGTAGGGAAGTTTCAGGTTTTTCAACACTTTGGGGACATTTTGGTCCATTTTGAATAAACCTCTTTCTACATTACTTTATTAGTCATCGTAAGTATTTATGATCACTGTCGTGAAGATGAAGTATAGTGTTGCCACTTTAAAGCAATACAAAAAACATATAACAAAATTTATTTAGGTTTTATTTAAGTATTGCATGGTTAAATAATACTTGAATTGAACATCCCAGAGAAAAGGAAAATTCAAAATACGATTTCACCATTCTCCATTGTTCTCCTATACATAACTGAGCACAATTTAACATCAACATTAGACTTCCGCCATTTTCTCAAACAGCTCCTGGGTAATAGCCTTCCTCTCATCTCAGCCCGTTCCCAGTTTAAGGTCTTAAAAAGCACTTTTTTCTCTCACTGCAAAGAAAACTTGATTGGCTTATAAATGAGCCTGCACAATATCAGATATTCGTCTCAGTGATCAAATTCAAGTGTGAACTCTGAGTATTTTATCTGTTCAGCACAGCAGGGGCATATCAAGGTTTTTATAAGTGGGGTGGTTCTACGATGGTGAAGTAACCCCCCCGCCCCTTGAAATGATCACAGCAAAATTATAATATGATTATAATCACGGCTAATTATAACTTCCATTTCTACATTTTCTTTACATCTACACTATGCAAATAAAGGGAGTCTACCTTGCCCCTTTTATGCATCATCATAATATTGCATAACAAAAAGAGAATGATTGCTTCAAGACACAGCTCTATCACAGGAACATATGATGCTGCAAGGGGCAGACTGGAAAAAACACAGAGGTACTTGCCTAGCGTATGCGGTAAAGTTACCTCCTAGCTATTGGCCCACCCAATCAAAATACAATTTCCCCAATCAAAGAGAATGATTGCTTCAAGACACAGCTCTATCACAGGAACATATGATGCTGCAAGGGGCAGACTGGAAAAAACAC
>JAODKL010000107.1:22232798-22257908 GCA_026780765.1 Petrocephalus schoutedeni
CATGTTTCAGCAAGTGGGGGTGTTGTAACACCCACATCCCCCCAGCTTGCAACGCCTCTGCAGCACAAGAAAAGATTTCTAGCTCCAGATTTGTCTTGGGTTGATTTATTCTTTTTCTCCTAATTTTTCCTAAGGGGAAAATAAAGGGAGTCTACCTTGCCCCACCTTTTCCTTTTATGCATCATAATATTGCATAACAAAAAGAGAATGATTGCTTCAAGACAATGCTCTATCACAGGAGCATATGATGCTGCAAGAGGCGTATTTGCCTAGCGTATGCGGTAAAGTTACCCCCTAGCTGCGCTCCAATAAGGCGCAATTTGGACATGAGGAGGTGGAGCTGGGGTATGTCTATATTTAAACCCTACATGTAACTGTGCTGCTGAGGATGAGATTTGAACTGGCAACCTTCCAATCACAGGCAGTGTTGTGCACAATTCAGAATTTATGTCACGTCGCGGGAAGAGGAACGACCCAAGATGCAGGCTGTTGATTTGAAAACCCTTCAAGAGATCAGGATAAACACAAGAAGGATCATAACGAGCAGCATTGACAATGACCGGACAGGGATCATAGGGCTGAGACAAACGTATGTAGGGAGCCAATCAAGGAACAAACATAAGGCAGGTGTGCTTGGTTAACAAGGGGATTGGAACACGAGGCAAAAGTAAACAAGACTCAGGGCAACCACAGGGAAAACGACACGCAGGGTAGGGCTGATCATGACAATTTCGGAATTGTACTGCATTCCATTCATAAATTAAAATTTAAATTGGCTACAATCTACAGGATGTTGAATTGATATGAGAGGAAGAAGAGTTGAATTGATTTCACGGAATAAAAATTCAAAAGTTGTGCAATAACACAACACAGGAATGGAATTTAATCTAGCAAAAGAAATAATTACAGTATATAATAGATTTATTTTCCAGATGGTATATACTGAGCTTGTATATGTGGATAAATATACTTTATATTTGCTTTACTTAGGCGTCCAAGAATGGAATCATGGAACTCTATAGTATTTGCTAGAAGGTTTCTTATTATTATTTTTTATTACTATTATTATTAATTTTATTATTCAGCAATAAAACAATATGGGGGAGCAGAGACTGTAAGGTAAAGAAATACCAAAATTGGTGGAGTGGTGCAGAATTCCCCCCACTACTCAGGCAAGTAAAACCATACCCATTTTGGCCTATATCTCCGGAACCATGAGTCATAGAAACAATATTTTCTTTGCCAGAAATTCCATGGCTCTGCCTACTTTGATTTTTTGCTAATTGCATCATGTGTCCTGTCCTAGAACGTTCATCCAATTCAAAGAAAATTTTAACTGCAGCTTCTTGAGACCATGAACACAAAAAGTTTTCTGTAGGATTTTGATCTGGGAAATTGTTCCAATGCTACAGATCAGAAAGATTACATTTTGTGTACGTGTTCATGGCCAGATGTCTCGAATAATCATTTAATAAAAGTTCATCTAGTCATCAAACATGGCTGACAATGGCCAATCAAATTTCAGCAGACTATAATAATGCTTTTATATGACCCTTGTATATGACCTAGAATTTGGTGTCACAGTGCTACATTCTCTCCATTGTTCAGGGCTGTAAAGAAATACCAGTCAGCCAAATGGTGGTGCTGTAGTGCCATGTTTTACATTTTGGCCCATATTTTCTAAACTGTGGGTCATAGAAATTCTCTTTTCTGCACATTCCTTAGCTTCACCTAGTTAAATTTGATTATAAGATCATCAAACTCCACCCCTCAGTGTTACGGTATGTCCGTGTCTTTTGTTGTGCCACGCCCCTTGTTCCCCTCGTGAGAATGTTTTCCAATCGTATTCCTGATTGTTCCCAATTGCCCCATGTTTTCCCGTGTATTTAACCTGCCCATGTTTACTCCCCAGGGTCGGTCATTGTGTGTAGGTAGACGTGATTATATGTCACCCTACTTCAGTTCACGGTTCTTTGTGTTGTTCCTGTGTTCCGAAAACCTGTGTTTCCACGGAATAAATCCCTGTTACCTCAACCGCCTGCAGTATGGGTCGTCGATCCCGCGCCAGACGTGACACTCAGATCTTAAGCTAATTTTCAAAATGTGCAATTTCAATCAGGATAATTGTTCCGATGCTACAGACCAGTTAATTTCTTGGGCATAGCCTGTTTGCACTTAATGAGCTATTTCTCATCAACAGATCATCCATTTCTTTCAAAACTTGCTTTGTCTAGTTGATATGACATTCTGAGGCCACTCTCCAAATTTAATAAAAAATCTTTCAATATGGGGGGGGGGGGGGCGCTATAACTAAAAATAGTTTATAACTCAGGAACCATTGAACATAGAAAGATGAAATTTTGTGTGCATGTTTCCCATACCCCAATAAATACCCCAGTAAATCATATAATAAAAGTTCATGTACTTATCAAACATGGCTGGCAACAGCCAGTCAGATTTAAGCAGGGTATAATTATCCTTGTATATGACCGAGAATTATGATGTTAAATGTGTCATGTTGCACCAGGATGCCTCAGCCAGGCACTCTCCTGAACATGTCCTTACTCTGTCTTCCTGGGATATTCTGAGCAATCAGAGATGGGGAGGAGTAGCTTATGGTGTTGTGTTGCAACTGTAACATCAAATGTTCCATTAGAATATCTGCAAATGAATGTGTATTAAATATGGAAGCGCTTTCTGTATGTATGGCTTTGTAATATCTACATCACTGTATAAGAGCCTATGTAGTATGGGTAATACAGCACTACCAAAAGCCCAACCTGTGTTTTTTTTCTGGCCTGACTATTGCACCATTACACCAAATTTCATTATTCTTAGTCATATACTAGGGTAATTATAGCCTGCTGAAATCTGATTGGCTGTTGAAATCCACATTTGGTGAGTAGATGAACCTTCATTAAATGATTAGTCGGCACATCTGGCCATGAAGGAGTACACAAAATTTCATCTTTCTGTGTCCAGTGGTTTCTGAGGTATAAACCATTTTAGGTTATAGCACTGTCCATGGGGTGATTTTAAGGAAATTTGGGGAGTGATTTCAGAGTATCATACAATCCAAGGTTATAACAGTTTTGCATTTTTTTCACTTTTTGTTTTTAATTTCAATTTAGTTTTTATTAGTTTTTAAAAAATTTAGTTTTGTTTTTTTGAAAATGCTTTAGTTTTAGTTTAGTTTCTATTATAGTGTTTATATATATGTGTGTGTGTGTGTGTGTGTGTGTGTGTATTATAGTGTCTAGTATTGTGTACTTTTTTGTGAAACTAATCCAACTGATATTTAATACATTAAATATTAAATACAGCTGTTTTAAGCACCACTGACATGTCACAGTTATGCAGAACTATAAAAGGCATTTGCAAAATTCAATATTACTACCATCTTTTTTTTTAATTGCATCTTTTTATGAACATTTCAACGAACAACCTACAACAAACAAACAAACAATGCCCATCTTTTACAATGCTAGTGAAAAAGAGGAGAGAAGAGAGAAAAAAAAGTGCATTATTGGATACCAAAGCTCAAAATATTGCTTAATGAGACATCAATATAATCCAGGTATGGAGTCCAAACTTGAAGAAAAGCTTCAGTAGACATATGAATGAGACAAGTTTAGAGATTCTAAGGGAATCATTTCCTTAATAATCTTGTGCCATCCTTTCAAGGATGGGGGTTTGTCACCGATCCAAGTTAACAATATATTTTTTCTGGCCGCAAAGGCTAGAATATCAAATAAACATCTGTTGAATTTGTTCTGCAGTTGTCCAACTGGGAGACCTAAAATCAATGACACTGGGTCCAACTGTAGCTCAAGTCCAAACATACGGCTCATACAAACAATAACTTTTGACCAATAAGCTCTACTAACAGGACAATTCCATAATAAATGGGTATAATCCCCCACATCCACCTTACATTTAATTACTACCATCTTAATATTTGATTGATGTCCACAGAAAGCTATTGACATGACTGTTTCAGAAAATGAACATTAGTATTAATAAAAGTATGAACAGAATTCTACTTTCTTGATGGTTCCATCAGTAGAGCAGTTCATAATCAGAATCAATTTAGAACCTCCTTGCAATCAAGAAGCTCAGGAAGAACAGTTGGTATGGCACTCCAACTCATTTTTGTTAGTCAGATGCTGCAGGAAAACCAATTTAGTCAAATCAAGAAAGCGTGAGATTTATCATTTATTGACTGGTGACATAGCCATGGTAATCAATGTACAATGAGCTCCTAAGATTTGAGCTACGAGACATACAAAGATAAAACAAATCAGACAAGACAGGTTGCCTTGTGCCTTGCAATCTATTCTCCTTATTAGGACCTTCCACTGGCGTTTGCTGCCACCACATGGCCAACCGGAACATCGTATCTGAGTTACTGGCAGTCGCGTTAAATGTGGACGTCGGATAGTCTACTGAGAGTGCTTCACAAATCTTTCATAGCTCATATTGAATGATTTTCATTCATATTTGTATGCTGTAGTTAATATGACACTTTATTTTAATCAACAAAAAACTTGGGTTAAAACAACATGGATAACCTGAACATTGGTCTCCACACAATTATATTTTTACAATACTCTGACAGTCAGAAATCGATGTGCAATATGGAAAAGGTCACAAAACCAAATAAACAACTATGCTTAGAACATTTTCCATCATACTAATATAGGTTTTTAACTAACGTTTGTCAATTACATTGCAAACAGCCAACAACAGTTTAACATTTTTAATTAATAGGACACTCCCGCACAGGATTATATACATAAGCTAATAATAA
Source organism: Petrocephalus schoutedeni (assembly GCA_026780765.1). Taxonomy (NCBI): domain Eukaryota; kingdom Metazoa; phylum Chordata; class Actinopteri; order Osteoglossiformes; family Mormyridae; genus Petrocephalus; species Petrocephalus schoutedeni. The sequence goes on from JAODKL010000107.1 coordinate 22,237,609, forward strand.
ACCCAAAGTAAGCACTGAACATTGTGGCCTAGATTGTGACCCAAATATTTCTAAGATTACTTTACTGTAGATATTTGGGGGAATATCTGGAAACCCAGAATAATTAATAGCAATTTTCAATGTGCCATTTGGTTTTCTAGCTGTTCCATCCACTTTATGGAAAAGGCCAGGTCTTATTCATGAAAGCTATGCCTTAAGTTTTATCCACCTATCTTCACTAAACCTGAAGTGTTCCATATTGAACCAGTCCTGTAAGAGAGGAGCTGGCTGAATATGTGATCCATTTCGGTTTCCAAGCCATCTCATGTGGAAGACTTGGGCAAACTTGCATGTCTCTCCCTGTTCATGATTTACAATGTGGCTGATTTACGATGTGCCTCAGTGCCCATCGGACTTGGCTACAAAGACAATGGTTGGTGTGGAGGTCCGGAAGACGCCCTTCTCTGTGTCAGGGCTTGGTTATAACCAGTTGAGAGGACCTTCCGCTGAAGGTCGGGGCTACAGATAAGGTGGTGCCTTTCCCAATTATTTTGTTGTCAGAAGGAACCACAGTAGCAGGCAGCGTTGCAGCCACTGTATGTCTCACTGGCCGGCCACAATTCCAGCAACTCTGTGGGAGCAAAAATGGATGGGCTGTGATTATAATTCCTTTGCTAGCAAACTGTATGGACAAATAACCAACTTTGCCTTCAACGGGATTTTGACAGACAACTTAACCACAATACCGTCGTATTAAAATGGATGGGTTGCTAAAAAATAGTGTGAACCCAAAACTTGTATATCTAGGTTCTTCACCATAACCAACTGAAGGGTCTTTGAGGAGTTTGAATAGCACATGGAACCTACATGAATCACAGATATTTTCTCTCCATTACATGGGCACTTCATCAAGGTTGCTCACTTGGAAGGGTACCCTAGAGGGCACTAAATCATGGTTGCTGCATGGTTGGAAGGGTACCTCAGAGGGTACTGGGAAGGGCACTCATTGAACCACTTAATCACGTAGAGATGGCATAGAGAGCATAGAGGACAACCTTTTCAATTGGAAGGGAACCCATAGGGACCATTTAGACCACTGCAAGGGCACCTCATTGGGAACTGCATCACATTATCTCCACTAGAATGGCATGGCACTCATTAAGACACTTTATCACATTTTCTTGCTCTATAGGACACATTATCATGCTATCTCACATGACGGGGGCACAATAGATGGCACACAAGCATTTTTTGTGAAGGGCAGCCAATAGCAGCTTTTTTGCCAATTTTCACAAACTTTTTCTCAACTACTGGGGGGCAGCCCCCCCCCAGGTCCACCAGTGCTTGCATCACACTCATCATGAAGGTCTGCATTAGAATTGGACATAATGAGGAATGTTCCGACAAAGCAGACAGGCACCATGGGTGCTCTTCAGCAAAGGCCCTCACCTGAATGGAGTCCTCCTGCTCATTTATGACCTGGATGGCATCTTCGGTGGCCTGTTGCTTGGCTTCAGCCAGAGTCTTCTCCATCTTGTCCCTCTCTGTAACAATCATCTCAAAAGCACTCTGTTCAGTCTCTGCCACAGCCTTCTGGACTTCATCCAAGCATGCCAGTTCACCTCATTCACAGCTTCTTCTGGTGATAGGTGTCAAAGCACATGAGCCAGTGTTCATGTGTATAGCTAGGCATACTCATTGGAGCACTAAGTTTCCATTCTAGTCCCTATAATGTATTTACGCTTCACAAATTCTGTGATACACCAAAGTAGCCATACCCATGTGCGATAAGGTGGCCTAGCTGGACAAGGGGTGGAATGTGACGGAGAAATGGCATTCAGGTGCCCAGGGACAGCCAAGGGAACGATGGCCTTTGCCCAGGAATTGCAGAGCATTTAGTTCTTACCAGCTTTCCTCCCGATCTCATCAGATACACAACCAGAATCTGGCTGGGATGGAAAAACTCTCTGGGCCACTGCAAAGGGTGGGAAAGACAGAAAGGCTTGGGTTTTCAGCTTAGAGAGTGCAGCACAGTAGACCTGCTCGCAAAGACCCCTGTTACTGAGCCAGATCTGGCAGGAGAACACAGTGGCTGAGTGCAGCTCACAGATGGCCTCAGGCCGGGGAGCCAGAACCAATTCCCAGAACAACAGAAAGGCCATCTGTCTCAATTCAGACAAAGAGGAGCGACACCTGTTGTGGGCCACATAGCAGCAGGCGTGTTACTGCAATCCTTCCGCTTTGTTGCCATGAACATCAAGACCCACAGAGGCCACTAGATGGCAGCATGTGAGGCAAAATTCTGACTCACTGACAGTGATGCTTTCCTCACCATGGGGACTGCAGGGCTTACCAAGGGCTGGTCCACCCTTCTTTGCCTCTTCCTGCTCATTAGAGTGCCTCCTCCAATAATGGAGCTTGTTGCAGTCAGACTCCAGACAGCGCTGCAGCACATTTATGGAATGCCAGGTCTTTTCCACCATGTCCACAATGCAGTTCAACACCTGTGGGAAGCCGGGGTATTAGTCATTAAGGCAAAAGACAACCAGTGAATATTTAGCAATGTTTATTTCAGTTACTTTAGTATTGTTTAGGACTGCACAACAGGCATTGCTTTTCAGTGAGTGTCGCGAAGAGAACGTGAGAAACCGTGCCATGTGGAAATGCAATGCACAACAGGCATTGCTTTTTCGTGTATGCCGAAATCGTGCTTGCGTTTCAAGGTGGCACCAATTCTGCTCCATAGACAATGTGTGTTACATGCTACTGAAATATTGGATTTTTGGAGATAGACATTTTTCGTTGTACAGAGATGACAATCAATACCTACTTCTGAGACAATGTCATCTCCCAGTTTCTCCATAATAACCTCAACCTCTTTCTTGAAAGAAGTAACAAATTAAAAGTTTCATTGTCCACTAACATTAGGTCATTACTAATAGACCTTTTAAGCTTTTAAGTGTTCAAGGAAAAGGGCAATGTGCATTTAGTGTAGGCTACTTGGATCATGGTGGTCCCCCCCCGGAACCACCATGGATGGAACTTGAAAATTTATCCCATTCGAATAATTTGAATTTGAATAATTATGAAAAACTTTATTTTATTATATTAAAATGCCTTAATTGAACAAGATGGTGGTCAGAATGTTATTCCAAAGACACACAAAGCAGAGCTTCAGAGTAAAATGAAAAAACACACACATTGTTGGATATGACAGGGAGAAGGTTCCTACCCTCAAGGCCAATAGAACAGCTCTTACGTGATAGAGATGCCTCCATTAATCTGCCCATTTGTTGTCTGTCAACCTGTGGTCAACTGCTTCTTCACGATAGCCCCCACTGGTGCCTGATTAAGGAAAAATTCAGTATAATAAATTATAATCTTATGTTTATGACGTCAGTGGTTTAAGAAAGGTAGAAACATTCTGATACAGGGAACTATCATGCCACAATCTCATGCCCCCCTTTGAGAGCATGAGATGTCAGAGGCTCACTTGTCAGGACTGTGTTGCTTGGTAGCCTTATTGGGCTTCTTCAGCAACTCTGAGGAGTTTGGAGAAGCTCTCAGAGTGGTGTTGAGAAGCAGCTGCTCATGCTGGGACAGATGCTGGGCAGGAATCTGCTTGGTGGCATGGACACAGTACGATATCTCCCTCTGGAGAAGGGGTAAGTTAGCCTACAAGACAAATGGAAGGCACAAAGACATCACTGTGAGTATGGTGATGACATGTCAGTAGATGGAGCCAGAAGTCAGACTTGCATTGTACCTGGTGTGGTGCTTTTTGAAAAATCATCATAACTAGGACAGACACAATTAACAAACGTGATATTTTCATTTCAAAATTTAATCCACTGTATGGATCCAATAACTCACTAGCAGCTTGTCATTTAATAAAAGATTTTCTGATATTTCAATGTCTTCTCCAGTTGGACCTCAACGGTATTGTTAAAAAGGTGGTAGCAGTATCTACCTGGAGAATTTACAAGCTGCTAGTGTCACAAAGCATACAGAGAATACCTGTTATACTTACACTGAGATTTGAAGGAGGGTGAGGATGGAACTTACATGGGGTGGAGGAGAAGGAGGCTGACCGAGGTTTGACTGACAGCAAAGATGTCAGAGCAGATGGACCCGATGGGGTAAACACCTTAACCTCTACTGGAGAATCGGGCATGGCTGGGGTCTTCTCTTCATTGCCTGAGGGGAGCAAAAGGAGGATATCATGGATTGGAGCCAGCCACAAGTAAACAAATCCAAAGGCATGACAGCTGGCTTGTCTTTTCCTAGCCCTGTAGCACAGGCATTTATCATAGCTCAGTCATCCTTCAGAGGAGCACATGCTCTGACACAGAGGATGCTGGAAACCAGTCCACCCTGGTTTATGTCCCTCCTCTCCAGTGCATACCATTCATTTGTAGGCTTCATGATCAGCTACAAAAATCAAAAATATTATAGGTTGTCTATCTGGATCCTTAAATGAACTTCAGCTGTATTTTGAGTGCGCAGAAGTGACACATATGACAGAGCTAACACCTAAAAAACCCAACCAGTAAAAGACCTGTGGTTTAGATGGACCAAAATGAACTGGGGCTCTTTCTCACTTTTTGTTGTACAAAATGACAGAAGTTCTTCCATCTGAAGAGAAAGACAACAAGCTCAATTTTCTAATAAATACCAGGATCTCTTGAAATGCCAGTAATCTCTTGACAGCTGTATAAAACAACCATATCTCAAAAGTAGGAAACAAACAGAAAAGTACCCAAATGCCACATATTCTGAATTACAACCCTCTCAAGCACCTAACCCTAACCCTTACCTTTTGCATTCAATGGTAAAAATAAGATGAAAACCTGGAAAAAGGAGATATCCACATGAAAAGTCACACGGTATAGAAACAGGCTCTAGCAGAAGGAGGTGGAGAGAAAGCTGTTGCTCTATGGCTGCTCTTCCCTCCTCTTCTCCCTCGTTCTACCTCATCCCTCTCCACCCTTTCATGTGTGGGGCGCATGAGAGAGATATCATAGGCACTTTGGGCGGAGCTTTGGCGTCACAAGGGACAGCCTTTCCTTTACACTGAAGGCTGTGGGGTGGAAGGATTGAAAGGTCCCCCAATTCCCATGACCCCCCACATGACCCTGCCATTTGTGATCAACAGCTGCAAATATTTTTTTATAGTTTTAAGGTGGACTATTCCAGGTGCAAATAGTTCTTTGTAGTTTTAAGATAGATCATGCCAGTTGCAAATACTCTATATAGTTTAGGGTTTGCGACCTGTCGTCTGTAAGTGATGATATAAATACAATCAGTGTTTGCGACATTTAAACACTAAAAAACACATAAGAATAAACCTTGTGTGTAAACTTAACGTTAAAACAATCTGGTGCTTCACACCGTCGTTACTCAGAATCCGTAATTCACTTAATGACCTGCGTTGAAAAGACTTGGCCAGAATAATTGCGACAGGTTTTCAGAGGACACTCCCTCTCTAGCCTAGTAACACTATATTATGAAAAGGGAGACCATATCTTAAGAGCCCATAGATGTCAGCCTTTCCGTCACTTAAGTTAGTCGTGGAACCGTAGGTCCTTCGATGTAGCCCTTTCGGCCATCAAGCCAACAACAAAGCTCCAACTTAAGTGCCTATGATATCTCTCTCGTGGTGCTCACCAAGCATCCCCCTGCACACATACATGAGAACTCCGCTGTGGCCCAGGAGGCACACTATGTGCCAAAGAGACACAGATGGGCCGCAGATGGATCAGGAGACTGAAACAGGCCGACATCTATCTATCTCTCTGACTCTCCTTTTCTTTCCCCTGCTCTGTGCTGATGTCACCGTACACGCCACCCTTACAGAGCTCTTCTAACATTCATATATTGAGCTAATTTACTCACAGGTTGTCTGATGTAAATAACTACACTCTAGAGAATAAAAATAACGCCAAAGCTGTTGCCAAACCTGGAGAGGGGTCACAGAGCTTGCCATTTCCACGATACCCTGAATCAGGTGTAGCAGCAGAGTCTGAAACATTCTATTATTATACTGTTCAGTTTATAAAAGATTTACTACTAGATTACTACACCAATAATAATTATCTGCTTTCCTCCAAACACACTTGAGAAAAAAATAACTATCATTCATATATATTTGGTGTTATCAAAGTTGTAATCACCTGAGGCATCTAGAAGAACAGAAAAATTCATTTAGGAAAGACCTACCAGGTACAGCTAAACAGAGACACCTTCCAACCATCCAGCTTCTATCAGCTTATCCTGATCAGCACTGTGGGATAAACAGAGATCAAATAAAAAGAAAAAAATCTGGAGAAATTCAGGAAATTGGTGAGAACCAACTGATTGATTCAGCCGAAGTAGGTAACTGCATTTCATCTCCTGCATGGTTCTTTGTCCTGGTCGCAGTGCCTGCGGGGCTGAAACCTGGCTGCTGGTGCTCACGTGTTCTCTTCTCAGTAAAGAGTCTCACTGCAAGAGCTCCACCTGCTCATCCACCGTCATTCGCAATAGTTATTGCGCGTACGTGAGTGTGCGTGAGTGTGTGCGTGCCTGTCTTCCAGAATAACCTTCTCACAGATGCTGTGCACACCCCTGTAGACAGGAGTCCGGCACTGCATTTAACAAGAAGAGGAGAGCAGAGAAGACTACCAGGAGTCTTCTACCTGCTACCGTTTTCAGATGCCTGGACCAGTTCGTCCAATTCCTCCAGTGTTATGAGACATTCATGAGAAGGGACCTTTTAAAACCCATAAATGTAATAAAGAGATTTATTACTTTACTAAGGCGGGGCCAGAAGCCAGCCTTACTCAAGTGTATAATTTGACATTTATCGTTCCTTGTATGATCTGTGATAGTTATTTGGTGCATTTCTGTATGGTTCCTTGTTTTACTCCTTGTCTGTAGTTATTCTAGTTACTTGGTATTTGGACAATTAATGTTGAATGACAGAAGGACTAGATGGTGTTTGTCTTTGTTATACCAACCCTTTGATCAGGAAGGTATGAAATGTCAGTATGTACCTGTCATGATCTTTCCCGTCTACTCCCGGTATGGCCAGCAGAGGTCACTGTTGGTCCACCTTAACTCCCCTAATTCTCCTCAGTTGTATCCAATTGTTGATGTTCTCCTGATGTATCCCCATGTACCCGTCTCTCATGGTGAGTAGTGTTTAGTGTATATATATGCCCATGCTATCAATACTTCCTAGTCCTGTTATTGTTCCCAGTAGCGTCTGAGCTCCTCTTTGGTCTGAGTTTGGACCTTTCTGGTAGCTGTGTTGCCCAAATAAAGTCCCTTTCAGGGTTACCTTGTTAAGATGGGGCAGGGTGGCAGGACTTTCTGTGTGACAGCACCTAACCTCTGGAAAACACTTCCTCTCAGTCTGCGAGAGATATGGTCTATAAACATTTTCAAACATCAATTAAAAGCTCATTTATTCTGTGAATGCTATAACATAGCAACTGGTACATAACATTCTCTGTATCGTTAAGTCCCACCTCGGGCTTTCCCTGTCACCTTTATCAAGCACTGTACTCAAGCTGCGGACATTCACGCCGGCGTGGCGCCAAAAGCATAATTTCCCATTCCCGACTGAATTGTAACATTTGCGAACGAGCTTTTATGATTGCATCCTTGTCACATGACAAGAACAGTCATTAGTTTCACAAAACTATTTCGTGACTCTTGCGTCGACAGTTTTATGCACAAGCATATTCATTCAAGGACATTTATGAATTTTGGATTTTTTAAATTTACTTTCGGGACGTGCTATTGAAATTGAAACCCAGATATTTGGCATTTGCAGAAATGCCCAAGAAAGGCAACCCCGACGCCTACTGGACAGGTATAATGTGCCAAATGGAAAGCTGACATTTCAGAGACTGACAGCTGTCCGTTGACTCCTCCATATAACCAGCACGTCCGAGAACATGACATCACTGGGGAAAAAGTCCTCTTTACAATTGGATACCAGTTATGAAATTTGAAAAAAGAATATTCCAAGAAAAGGCCAAGAAACGATTTTGGAAAATAAGAAACCTAGAAAGTTTTGGAAAAGTCGTGGAATTTTGTAACACAGCATAATAATTTGTGGTTAATTTAAATCGATTCAGAAAAAAAATGTTCTGTTAAATGCGTTCAGTTCTGGGCATCGCGTCTGACTGTGGTTGGGATATACACTTTGTGTGGGAAGTAACTCAAAATCGATTCAGAAAAGTATATGTTCTGTTAAATGCGTTCAATTCAGGGCAAGGTTGAACTCACCTAGAAGGTATATGCAAAAACAATTGTGTAATGTCCACATCCCATAAATAACCTGGGCAGTATCGTACAAGCAGAATCGTATTGTTATGTGCGTGTTTATGTAACAGATTCTGACAAGAAGTGGGGTCATACTGTACCCGAGTGCCAGGTGTATTGTTTAAATAAAAATATGCGTTTGTGAACGTGATAACCTACTCTCTACCATAAGGCTGCGCTCGCTCGCTCTGAACGAGGGTACAGCAAAACCACGAAAACTTAGGGAAAACAGGGACCGCTACATATAATAATAATAATAATAATAATAATAATAATAATAATAATAATAATAATAATATGCTTCTTTACCGTACGTTAACAGAACATTAGGTGAAGAGCAGCAGCTTTCAGGTGCGCATTCTCTCTCTAAAATTATCATTACAAATTAAGAAACGGAATATGTCGTAGGCAGTCTTCTATAAAGTCAACATGCTGTTTTAAATTTTAATATTAATAACAGCGGAGCCGACTTTCCCATAGCGTGGTTCGTCAGCCTTATGGTAGCTTTGTTCGATAAGGTGGCACTGGTCTAACTGCCTATCGCGCTAGCATTTTTCGACGAGGCAGCAGAGTGTGATAATACATCAACTGGCCACTAGGGTGCGTTAAATAAGCACTGTATCATAAACCCCGACTATGAATTTACACGCGATGTACGACACATCACACACCTAAAAGAAAACGCGGGGACGCGGCGGCTGACTCACACGAAGCGCTTCAGGTGTCCTTCAAATATGAGTTCCCCTCAGAAGCGTGCAAAAAGCTGCCGATGACCTACATGCATCGCTTCTGAGTCACCCTGTCATCCGCAAGAGGCTACACACCATCGCTAAGCGAGGGACTTCACCTTCATCAGCATCCCTCGTTCTCTCTTCTCATAAGCGCGGGAGACCGGACGGCTTTGCGGAAGCCGCAGGGTAAAACACCGGCAGGATGGCGGAGCTGAAGTCACGGAGCAGCGAGAGCGTGAACAAGGAGGCAGAGGAAGAGAAGAAGATGGAGGGTAGGTACCGTGTGATCGGGATGCGAATCTGGCTTACTATGAGCAAAGATGCGGTACAGCTTTAGTGTGTGCAAAGCGGCGCACGATGCCACGGCCATGCCGTTGCATCAGTCCACGATGCAGAGCCATATGCTATTCATCCCTAATGTAATCTATTTTCATGTGATCTAATATAAATGAATAGCATCTAATCCGTTTTGCATTAAAGACGTGAGCTTAGTGAGCTGGATCAACCTTTTTTTGTCTGTGTTTTCGGCAAATTTTTTAAAAATACAAACTGCTGCCCGCTGACACAACCATTTCATAAAATGTATCAGTATACGGGTCAAACTGTCGAAATGCATCTTTAATGGATGATTATTAATCGTGTGTATAGCATTTTCAAGCCAAAGCCATTTAATTTCCTAAACGTAGTAGTGTGAATAATAAAAAGGGTACAAGTGCTGAAAGCAGAAGACTATTGCATTAAAAGATTAAAAGATTTTTATCTCACTGCTTTCTGTAGCTTCTACAGACTTGAAGGAGCTGATATACACACTTAACATGCAAGACATTTTTCACAGATGCCTCATAAAATGTATGAATTTCAAAGCTTGCTTATTGCATTGGCAACAATAACTGCAAACACCTGTATCTTTCTGTAAATGTAACAAATGTTGCTTCCCATACCAGTTCATCTAAACATCTCGTTCCACTTGTGTCTTGGCCCGAAGTGGTGACAGCAGAAGACGGCCTCAAAGAAGATACCCCTCCTGAAACAAAGGAAAAAGTCAAGCTAAAGCGGAACATCACCTTGTTCAACGGTGTTGGCATGATTATTGGCACTATAATTGGCTCGGGCATCTTCATCACTCCCACTGGTGTGGTGAAGGAGGCTGGTTCGGCGGGCCTCTCGCTGGTGGTATGGGCCGTGTGCGGCATAATTTCCACCATGGGTGCCCTGTGCTACGCCGAGCTGGGCACCACCATCACCAAGTCAGGTGGGGACTACACGTACATCCTGGAGGTATACGGCAAGCTGGTGGCGTTCCTGAAGCTCTGGGTGGAGATGCTGATCATACGTCCATCTTCACAGTATGTGGTGTCCTTGGTCTTTGCCACCTACCTCCTCAAACCCCTCTATCCAGATTGTAGCGTGCCTGAGACTGCCGCCAAGCTAATCGCCTGCCTCTGCCTCAGTGAGTAGATCTGTACCCGGCCTAAGTTTAGTTCTGGTTTTGCTAACTTGCAGATTTGACAGGTCTACCTCTTATGACTATATGCGACATATTTCGTGGTTGTTTACAGTTCAGAAGATGTCCTTTTGGCAGGCTTCTTAGCGATACTCTGCCATGAGTAAGGATGTGTGCATCGCCCTGTGGTCCTGTTGCTGCAAGAGTCATTTCTAATGGAAGTCCACGTTTTCTCCATGTTCTGCCGATCCACTGTATGCCTTCCTCTCACAGCCTTGTTGACATTCGTGAACTGCATCAGTGTGAGAGCCGCAACAAAAGTACAAGACATCTTCACCACATCCAAACTCATCGCTCTCGGAATCATCATCATCTTTGGCTTCATCCAGATTTCTCGAGGTAACTTGTTCCTTTCTTCTCCTATTATTACTCTTAGTATAGGGCAGTATTATAACCTTTACCTGTTATTACCTCAGCATAGCTCAGTAAATGCTATTTTTTGGGTTTTGGACCAAAAGCATTTTTGGATGAATTTCATAGTATCACAGTTTTCACTAAATACAGTCCTTATAGTAATATTAATTCAGTGAATTTTCAAGATGTTCTGGGTATTGCTAATTTGAATATGTTTTCTTTGACATGGTCTGCTTTGTGCTAAAGCAGGCCCCAAGAAAACAGATTTCAAGGCTGAAAAATGTCTCATGCAAGCATGAATTTGATGAAATTCAGAGCAGCAAGTAGCCCTTAAAGCTTCAGGCACAGAATCATAGTGAAGAAGATGCAGAACACCCAGCCTCTGAGAGTATTACCAAAAGACATACATTCAGACAGACAACTCCTGATATGTCCAATACATCTTGGGGAACTGGGTGGTCTGTTAAAACCAAAGAGTAACAGAGAGGGGTAATATACAACATGTGACCATATCTATATATGGAGTTCTTGTTTGTGTGTGGCCTGCGTGGGAGTTGCCATGGAAACTAGACAGCCACAGCATCATCACTGTTTGAAAGCCTCCTTCAGGTGTTTTGTCATCTAAGAGGAAATTTATATCAATACCTTTTACCTTACATTAGTACAAACTACTGTATTTATCACAGTCTTTGCATTCATTCCTTTCTGTTGTGCATATTTTGCCTTGTATGTATTCTCTGTCCTAGTTATGCCCTAATTGTTAGTTGTCTAATGCCATGGTGTCTCCAACACTGGCAAGCCACTGAACATGAATAAAAAAATACTGAGAGTAATGAGGACGGGACAGATTGATGTTGTTGTTGTGTTCTCTGTGTATACTGATGTCTCATTCCAATCACTAATTCATTTAGGTTTATTAAGCAGTTAATTAAATTCAGGGCCATTGTTTGGTATTACATTCATTTAATATCACATGATGCGTTGTTACTTTTTGAACAATAAATAAAATATATCACTGTTGGTTCACCATGTAGATGTTAATTACATTTCTTTTTTTTATTTACATTGTGCCAGTATTATGACATGGCCTTGCTTAGCAGTAACCTGCAGCTTTAATCTCCTGAGCAGCTGAACAAATGTAATTTCTACTAATATGAAAGACAAAACATATCGACTCTGTTCTAAAAGAAAAATCCACCTATTTCCTTAAAAGGTGAGCAAGCTTGGCCGTGAAGGGCAGCCATAAGAGCAGCACCCAGGGAGCTGGGGGTTAAGGGCCTCGCCCAAGGAGCCACAGATGTGCCGATTGTCATTGTAGAAAGTCAATTTCAAATAAATGCAGCACTGCGATTTTGTCAGTTGTAAAGATAGCAGACAGAGTAGCTGTTGCCCATGTATGCACTAAAAAAAAACAGCCATGCAGACATGCATTGTATTGGATTGGCTCTACAGTTCTACAGAAAGTCTTTTAGAAAATTGAATCATTTTCATGTTATTTACATAAGTATGTATAACTACAGCACATAACTACAACATAGGCAATTGTGTACCAATTGTGTATTTTTATTATGTTACATTATGTTAGCTCTCTATACTTGAAATTATTCTTGGACCTCTAATTAAAAAGAAACTGTTTTTTTCTGTGTTAAACAGGTGACATCCCCTACCTGAAACCAGATCTTGCCTTTGAAGGCAGTAAAATGGGAGTGGACAACATTGTTCTTGCCCTCTACAGTGGTCTCTTTGCTTTCGGTGGCTGGTAAGGGATGTTTTGCTGCCAGTAATTCATCCATTTTCCACAATTTTCCCATTCAGCAATGCTAATAATATCTCTATTGCAAAATCACTAGAACATTTAACAGTTAAAGTTACCATCTGTTCGTCATGTCCTTAATTTGTATGTTTGACCTGAAGAGATATTTCAGACTGAAAATGAAAAACTATAAATTTAAACAAAAATTTCACATTATTAAGTGCAGTGGGTGTTATCGTCACATGTGTGAATGACAGCTATGAGCACAATTATAAATTAATACATACGTGTAAATAGTCTAATAAATACCTCAGATACCTTTGGTTTTTACTGGAATTACAAGCAAACACAACATTATTTGGACAATTAACTCTCTTCTGTTTTTTCTTCAGGAATTATTTGAACTACGTAACAGAAGAAATGATTGATCCAGAGAAGTAAATGGCTTTCCTGTTTTCGTTGAAAGGCATTTATTATACAGGATAGTCTTGGCCATATATTAATATTAAATTATCAAAATACATAAAAAAGACATACCATAGTGTGTGATGACTGTATTACTGGTAAAGGATAATGCAAATGAAAATTAAAAGGTGAAAAAGCTCAGACCAGTGTGAAATTTTCTGCAGAAAAGTTATAGCTCGGTGACATTCAGTTTACGCAGCATTATATGTCAACAACTGTCATGCTTAAGTAGTTTCACTGTCTATTCACCATGGAAATATTGATTGAATTAATTTTTTAATTTACGTGGTGCCAGTATTATGACATGGCCTTGCTTTGCAGAAACCTGCCGCTGTCCATTATCATCTCCATGCCTATTGTGACAGTGGTGTATGTATTGACCAATATGGCATATTTCACCACCATCTCTCCACATGTGATGGTTAACTCTGAAGCAGTTGCTGTGGTAAGTCTGGCAGGTGTATGTAGAGCATAGCACATTTCAAGGAATATGACCTGCATGGCAAGAATTTCAAGTAATGAGAAACATCGTATGTGACTGTGCAGGTCTTTGGCGAGTACCACCTTGGTGTGATGTCTTGGCTCATCCCTGTCTTTGTGGGGTTGTCCTGCTTTGGCGCAGTCAATGGGAGCCTGTTTACTTCTGCTCGGTGAGTTTTTATACTTTCCATAGCTATCTACAATAAACAGACTTACTCTGCAAGTGTATCACACTGTGATTGTTAGCTGAGTGGTGACTCTCTCCTGCAGGTTGTTTTATGCAGGGGCTCGTGAAGGGCAGCTCCCTGCTGCACTGGGATTAGTGCATACTGACCTTTTCACTCCTGTGCCATCCCTCATTTTCACTGTAAGTCATGTGACAGCTTTACTGTACTCAGTGTTGGGGAAGTTACTCAGAAAGGTAATCCATTACAGAAACGTTCAGGTTCAGAAAGTACAAATGCAGACCAAGTTTCAACCAACCAATGGAGTATAAAGAGTCACAATGACAGAGGACTCAGGTGGTTGGTTCAAACAGAACCTTGTTCTGGATTTGTACTTTCTTGTCTGTAACTTGTCTGTAATGAATTAATGGATTACTTGTGTAACTTCCCCCAACACTGAATATACCTGAGCTTTTTTTATTACTAGGGTGTCTTGGGGAAATGTTATGAAAAATATTGCTGTTTTCACAATTATGCAGAAATGTGTTTTCCTGTCAGGCCTTGACTCATTTTTTGGGTTTTTCAGTGCTTCCTGTCTATGATGTACGCCTGCTCCAAGGACATATTCTCTGTCATCAACCTCTTTAGCTTCTTCACCTGGCTGTGCGTGGGTTTGGCCATCATGGGCATGATCTGGCTTCGCTGGAAGAAGCCTGAACTAAGGAGGCCTATCAAAGTGAGGACCTGCCCTGTTCTTCTGTCTCCTACCCCTTCCCAATATCTCTGGACCTGTCATTGTAACAGAGAAATGCATAGGTCACCTGAACTTGTGGTGCTCCCTAGCGGCAATTTGCCAAAGCTGAACTGGTATCATATAACAGTTACTTGTACTATAGCATTTTAAAAGCAAGGATAGCAGGGTGGGTAAGGATTAGGTCTTATTACTTAAATGTTTCAGCCACAACATTTAATATCAATGTTGCTTACCTACCCTATTTTATGAACAATAGAAATGTTTCAAATCATAATCTAATTTGTTTTAATGAATTGAAAAATATGTATTCCTCTTCCAGATCTGCATATTGGTCCCTGTGACATTCGTCTTGGGCTGTGTCTTCATGATTGTCGTGTCCTTTTGGGCGGCACCTTTTGAGTGCCTTATTGGTTCTGGGATCATCCTGACTGGCATCCCCTTCTACCTCCTGGGATACAAGTGGAAGAAACCTCATATTGTGCAGAAAATCCTGGGTGAGTGTTCTTCCTTTGAAATCAGTATTCATTGTCCATTGTTATTCTCATTCTGTTCCATGAAGCTGCTAAGGAGAGCTTTGATTATGTATTTATTGCGAATTGATTCTCTGTGGCTAAAATGCAATCATTTTTAACTAACAAGGCTTGTGTTTTTCCCTGTGGCATCTTATTGTAAACAGTTGAGATACACACACCTTTCATAATGTCTAGTGCCTTGATTGTTTTCTTTTCCCAAACCAAACATTTGTCTGATGCAAGTCTTCTTTTTCCGTCTCAGAAATATTCACGATGTTTTGTCAGAAGATTTTCATGTCTGTTCCAGAAGAGCGAGGCTCAGCAAAATGATGATAAGCTGTCATGGTTTGACCACAACACAAAACCTTTGTCTGTGCTTGCTTTGTGCAAATACTTGTTTACATGGTTGCTGTGTATGTAACAGCCTGGGTTTGTGTAGTGTCTGTTTGTGTGGTCTGACAGTATGCAGGGCTCCTTGACTGTGGCGATTCATTTAGCCCCTTCTACCTAAACAATCTGAAACCCGATGAAACTTGTTGGTTTTATCTGCAAAGCTTGTTAAATTATTTCATGAATAGCCATTTTGGGTTGGCCTGTAAATTAAATTTAATGACTAACACAGATGTCTTTAAGAGCACAAGGACTTCCAGGTATAAGTTCTTGGAGTCACAATCATAAATGTAGTCAAGGTTTCAGTATTAAAGAAATTACTTGCAACAAACAATGTACATTCCTTGACATAATTTAAGTGGATTGAAAAACAAACATTGGTAAATCCAGGGAATTAAGCAAGTAGGTTTAAGTGCTACCTGTTGTTTTATCTTGTTGAATTCTATCTTAAATGATTGATCAACATGAACATTGCCTTTTCTTTATCATAGAATAGGTATTATAATTGCTGTCTACTTGTAGGGTTAGACCATAGTAAATGTTTCAAGTAATATAGAATTAAACCACAGCTCTTTTGTTTTTTGACATTAAAAGCTGAACAGTTTACAGGTATAGTCTGCAGTCACTTACAGGTATAGTCTGCAGTCACTTAGTATATCATGACCTAACCACTACTGCCTGTACCATCTAGATGTGGTCACAAGCACAACAAAATGTGGAACATCCACAATTCTACAATAAACCAGCATTAAATGTTTGAGCAAGGAGCCTGGGAAGATCAGTGTGAGTCAGTTTACATTTCAGTCTGTTTTCATCTTTATTTAATAATAATGTGGCAACATAATGACGAGAGTGTTTTACTAGGAAAAAATACATTCAGAAGCATTTTAAATGTAGCGTGTACCATTGATTTAACATTGTTTAGTTGTTCATCTAGTATACATATAGCAAGTAAGTTTTTGAATTGTATACATAATCAAATGTTGTCATTCAATATTTGTTTTGTACGTTTTGTAAAGTAATGCAATGACAATGTTGTACTACTGTCCATCAGTCACTGTCAGTATCCTTGGCAGGCACTTGTACTATTAAAGTATTTTAATCAAAAATTACACTGGTGTTAATGGATTATTTGGTAATAATGCTTCTATAATGCATTGTTATGACTGGTATATGAATTAATATAAGAATTATGTTTGTCCGGCATAAGAATTAATAAGAATTACAGTATCTTCTATTGATAATCATAAGGTAGTACAAGTGTTGATTATAATACTTCATAAGCTCCAATGAGGCACTCATCTGTAAAGCAGTATAGGTACCTTCACAATGCACTACAAAGCATCTTTAATAGTCACTCTGAAAGTGACAAGAGAAAGAACTTGGGGGCAGACGTGAAGGTTACATACACAGGGTTTATTTGAACATGAGGGATCCAAAAACAGAAGCACTGGACAAAAGAAGAGTATGGGCTATAGACAGGGTTGGCGTCAATGCCAAGAATAGGGAACACCGGACTGGGAAGCATTTAAATACAAGATTTATGAAGGGGCAAAGCTGGGCATTAATCACATGAGGTTCAGGAATGGGAGGTAAGACAACGAGTAACAGGCATCCATTAGGGACATATTAGGGAGGAAAAAGGATGCTGCTATGGGCAGGGTGTGGCAATAACAGTCAGTATAAGAATTAAGGATGCTTTGTACTGGTTAGTCTTCTAAAGAAGCTGTTCTTGAAATGTGTTCTTTTGGTGGTTAGGAGGTTTAATACAAAAATGTTAGATATGCCATGTATTTATCAAAAGATTACAAAAACAGTCATAGATGTGGACAGGGCCGCTGCTGGAGGTTTTGGGCCCCTGTCACTCATGGGCCCATGGAATCATCCTAACTTTCACCCCCTTTACAGTGCCCCAGGATGGGGACACCTGTCCTTCACCTGCATGTCATTTATTTAGTCTCCCTATATTCCTCCAGCAACAGCTCTTGCTCTGCTGAGGGTGAAGGACTACACTCTTGCGTTTGTCATTTCCGGCAGCCAATCATACGCTTGCTGATCATGGTTTCGAGTGTCGATGTATATAAGCTACGCAGTGTACATGAAAGCACACGGATATCTTGGATGATTTAATCCAGTATTGGCTATTCTGATTCTCCAATGGAATTGAAGAACCAAAATAGCCGGATAGCCGTATGCACAATTAGACGATCCCGAAAGCAACCTCTGATCTTGTCTATACAGAAGGCTGTTTCTCCATACCTCTATCAGCTTTCGCAAGTAGCAGGCATTGTGACTAACAAGAGGAATCAATTTATTCCAAACACTTTGGAAGAATTAGTTTAACAAAATCCATTGCATGGTGATCCTGGTTACTTTGCACAAACACCTTCACTCCAAAAGTTTATTGTCCCAGACCACAACCAATTTCACTTCCCTTTAATTTCAATGAATACACTGAAACAAAACTACATAACTAAATGCAAGTGTGTGTGAGAGAGAGCAAGAGAGAGATAATAGCAAAACATACATAAGTAAATAATTATAATAGCCTCGTTGGATGCACTATTTATTCATATGTAATTGTAAACCCAGGTAACTTTCAGTGTTTCTAGTGACATTTATGCATAATACAGCAAGTGATTTTACAGATACAGATACAGACATAAGTCCACAGATTCGATGCAGTCAAATGCAGCTCCCCTTTGACCACCAGGTGCCGCTACTGTACACCGTGTTGTGAACCTTCGGCTTACAAACCCTTTTCCGACACGTTTTGAAAAGAGGCTTCATTTCAACATCACAGCTACACAGCAAGGTCCGGAGTGTGGTTATTGTTTAAATTATAATTAGGTATAAGCCCAGATCCGTATTCAATGTTAACGAGTAGTGCCCTCCCTTCTCCCCCAACCTATTATATGGATCGAACGTTCAATTTATTTGAACGAACAGTTCAATAGATTCGGTTCTGTAAACTGAACTTCCCATCACTAAGCCGCAATTCACCTTGATTAATACAGTTTTAATTCAACGGAACTATTTCCGGTTTCACGGTACTTACTGGAACTTGATTGGAAATTGATTGGAAATCCACGCCCCTTCGCACAGTGGAAAAAAAAAATCCGTATTCCTGGATGTTTCCGGATCCGGGTCATGTAAGTCAAGCGACGCAAAATGGCAACTCGATTGTTAGGAATTGGGTCCGTTTTCTCCCGGATTCGTCTGGGGCCAGCATGTGGGCTTCGGTTCGTGTCTCAGACGCAGTCAAGTTCTGCTGGCTCTGCTGCCGTGTCGAGCCTGCAGCCCACCCACGTCAAGGACGTTCATGAACACGGAGAGGTCAGCCCCTACGAAAAGGTGAGTGTGACCGGGATCTGAATACTAGCGACCCAACACCTTCTTACACAGACTTATCGGTTATATGAAATGCAGTTTGTGTCTTTGGACAGTGAACGTAAACATTCTTATATCGTATGATGAACGTTTGAATCATGTAGATGTCCTCTGAAATGTGCCGCTAGACTAAACGTGTACGTCTGAAGCACTTTTGGTAGCTCGGTAAATGAGTCTAAATGGAGTTAAACTGCGTGGCCGGATGGGAAAATGGATATCGTTATATATATATATATATATATATATATATATATATATATATATTTCAATTCACAATTATTTACTACTGCAGAATCCAGACTACCATGGATTCTCTGCGGACCCACATGTAGACCAGTGGAACATGAAAATGGCCTTCTTCTTTGGGATTTCCTTGGCCATTGTTGTTGGTGGTACTTTCGTCCATTACCTGCCAGACCATGGGTAAGAATTTACCTAGGCATCTATTTAACTAAGAACAGGGTTGCCAACTGTCACGCATCTGGCATGACACGTGTTCTGATTCTCACATAAGCAAAATCTGTATTATTTCTTTATAAGCCTGAAATTAGCTGCATCAAAAGTGTAGGGGTATTTTGCACACCCTGCGGAGTATTCATAAGGTGCACTTATGTAAATTTGAAAATTTCACGCCAGCCAGCTGATCAGAGTTAGCAGCCCTGTAAGAATTAAGGCCCAGCTTCACTTTTTTAACAGATGGTGTCCCATTCTCAGGTGTGACGTTGGATTCATTGTAGCTACTATCATAACACATTGGCCTGGCCCTGAGCAGCAAAACAGCCTCAGACTAAAAAAACTCCCACTACCAAGCTTCAGAGTCGATATGAGGTTATAACCTCTATGATTCTTCCTAAACAACATCGCAACAACTCCACCTTTGACACATTTGTCCACAGCACATCGTTCCAGACGTATTCTCCGTCATGCTGGTGTTTAATGGCAAACTTGAATCTTGCATAGGAGTAGGAAATCAAAATCTTTTTAACGTGCAACTGCAATCCTTGATCCGGATTGTAATTTTTCTCGCTAATTTTAAAGTCTACCGTCAATACCCAGACTGTAAGAAGCCTAAGTATGTATCTTATAAGCACCATATTGCATTAAAGACGCTGCTTTCAAACCTGAGTTTATTTTATATATTAAACAAAGTTGTAATAAGCAGTGGATAAGTTATTGGCACACAAGATCATACCATGCATCTTAATTGTATTAGAATGTGACCTTTTCTGTCACCTCATTCTGTCTTTTGCTGCTTTTGTCATTTTTTTCGACTGCTCTAATGCATTGGTGAAAAATGTTTTTTTTTGGGACCCAGTTGCAAGCCGGCTGATTGTGATAAGGGAATGTTATGAGCAAGTTGGGCAGAGTGCTACGATGAATGAGGAAATGTTTGTATAGACTTTTCTAGCACCGTCTCAGTTTAACACTGGGGAACCCACAGGGTCATATTTGACCTTTTACTTCTGCCTGACATTCAACCCACTCATCAAAGTAAAGTAAAATATACATAT
>JAODKL010000107.1:22268982-22286236 GCA_026780765.1 Petrocephalus schoutedeni
GAACCCCCAGAGTCTAAATCTGAAAAAGCAGATCCTGCCCTGCCGTAGCCTCTTTGCCTTATATTGCCTCAAATACACTCCAAGAATCTCATAAAGTAAACCTCTGTTGAAAATTAAACTTTTGTGTTTGTTACTAGGCTACTTAATCATAGCTCTGATTAGGATATGTGAAGAATACAAAGTGGGCTATAACAACTGACCAAACTGTAAAGTACAGCTACTCTTGAGAATTCCTAAGCTATGTGCAGCAATTACAGGCCCAAGTAGCTTGTTATAAGTGGGTATGGAAACGCTGTCTGTGCAAACGAATTAATTTTGTTCAATTCCTCTTGCGATTGACTTATCGGCCCGTCACTCATAGTAGGAAGGCCTGCTATTGGTTCGGGTTCCTTGGAATAACCTGGTGTTATCGGCGTGGCATTGCTCTGGGGGAGGGGCTTTAGGGTCAGACAGGAAAAGAAAGGCGAGCGAAGACACCCGAGCCACAAACGGTAAATGAGTCTAAATTTGCTACAATTCAACGGCAGTCTTAGCCGGGGTACATTCGAATATGGTTTAATAAACCTTGATTTTGAAAACGTCAAACCATTGCAAAAATAAATTCATCTAATCAACAAAATGAACTGTATTGGTGTTAACTGGCCAAGGGAGTTAGCTAGTTCTGGGTGACGGAAACGGCCGGACAACAAGTGAATACAAAGTTCCTTGTTGGAGTCGATCAGTGGGCTGTTGGTGACATCCCAATGTCTTCGCTAGTAACATTTGCATTCGTGTTAAACTCGGGGGTTTGATTACTCTGATCAGCCAGCGTTAGATAAAAGAGCCTGACGCCCCAGTGAGGCGTGTGTCATTGGGTGTCGGCTTGTGTGGCCTCCAATCTTGCGCTCTACTGCTGACACAGTATCCAAATGAGTCCGTTTCAGACACTGACATTAAGTAGCAGTTCATTATATTTGACGCTGATTTACATATTCGGAAGTCATATATGTATACATTTTAAATCTTTGCATTTCGCTGAAGTAGCAACGCAGAGATACGCGCTGTAAATCCAAGTTGGCAGACCAGTTCACTGGCCGGTTATAAGGGAGCTTTATATCAAATACCGATCTGACATTTTTTACGTTGGTTGGGATACCTGACTGTCTACAGAGAGAGCTCGTTGTGTGTCCCCTGTTCTCAGTCCTGGTTGTCCTTTAATTATAATAAATAATCGGTCAGTGAGCTATAAAGATTAAATGTGGCGTTGTCCCCTGTTTCGAGCTGAAACTTAACTAGCTGTACCAGCTGCTGCCTAGGTTGTCACGTTAAAAATACTGGTTTACAAACGAGTTTCTAATCGGCTGGCAAACAGTTTGGCCAGGCGAATTTGATGGTTTTATGTTTTTCGACTAACGTATATTTTAATGTAAAAATGTAGTCTGTAGGCTGGTTGAAAGGGGGAAAAGGGTGTCTGAAGCGGTTTTTGGGTGCGGCGCGCTGCGTGGGCTCTGCCAACGGCAGGCTAGCATTCTGAATTGCTGTTGGCTCTTAAAATCACTTTTAAAAATGTAAAAAATTTGAAAGAAAGCAGGTAAATGGGTTTGGGGGAAAGGTATCAGCGTTTTTGTTCTGTGTGCATAATGCAAAATGTTTATGGTTTAGTCACTGTGGTCTTTCGCCTTCCGGTCAGGCCTGACTTCCGCATGTGGAGCTAGCTGAATAGCCGGTTAGCTTGTTGTCTTCCTAATTTTGGCTATAAAAAGGGAAAAAACGAACTACTTATAAACTGAGCGTTTTCTACATGTAATAATGTACCATTGTTTAGGGCCTATTAAGTTTGAATTATTTTTTGTCCCACTACTGGAATTTTACTTAAACTTAAAGCCATGATTTAAACGCCAGTTTGCCGAGCTCTTTTAATGTGGTTTGGTAGAAGGCAGCAGCTCGCTTAGGTCTCGGGGAGGAGTAGGTGATACTTTGTAAGTCAACGATGTACAAACTCACTTACGTTTAAAAGTGATTAAGCACATATTTTCTACTGTATTGCTAACGCGTGCTAGTACTGCACATTATTAAAATAATTTGCCGTGCCATAAAATTTTGCATTAATTATGTTTTTATTTGGTAAAGAAAATGACCCAGTACACATACATTTACGGTTGGAGTACCCAACAGATGACCACTAATCATAAGCGTGAAGATAATGGTGAATACAAAAATCCTTCTTCTTAATTCTCAAATATAATTTAATATTGCGCTGTAGTCTAAAAGTAGCGTGTGTTCCAGATATCACATGGAACTCCCTCAACTTTTAATATGTAGGTGAGCATTTAGTCAACTTGTCTTACGCCGTTCTAAAACACATATGTAGTAGATTTTAAACATTTGCAGTGAATTGGAGTCATTGTAGAAATGTTGGCAGTGATTTGTGCTATTCTAGAAAAGTGAACTGCATAAAGGTATAGTGTACTAATAAATCCGATTGCTTACTTGGCATGCATTTTTGGTGTTCTTTTGGAATTTCTGTTAAACTGTTCTGTTCATGTATAATAATATTAGGCAGTGTTAAGCATACTGGGACCACATGTCTGTTTCATTCCTATACAGCTAACAGGGTAGATCTACCAGCAAGCCTGTGTATGAGCTTTTATTTTATCTTAGTTTTATTTAAAGAATGTTACAGGTGGTTTCTAGAATAAGAGTTTAGAAATAATTTTTAGTTATATATGATAATAGTCAATCGGGATATGCTGTGTAAGAAATTTTGCCCATTTAAAAATCGTTGTGGTATCCTTCAGTACTGTTTAAAGGTGTCACTATCATGAGTGTTAAACGTTTCCTTATGTAGTAGCAAAGCAACATTTTTACTGTAGCAATGTGTTAAATACCATTTCTGTCTACATTCCTGGAGATAATTTTTGTGGTACAGATTTCTGTAGCAAGAACTTGGTTTCTTAAAAAGCAACAGGGTAATTGTATGCTAGCAGAATCAGTTTACTGCAAATGCTGGGTGGCCATATTTTTAAACTATTGATGAAGCTTTTTCAGACACGTACTGGAATGCTACATTTCCAATAATCAGATGTTTACTGTATGTGATCAGCTGCTTATAAAATGCAGGTAATAATAGAATGGCTCATTTAAAATTGCAACTTAATTCAAACTAATATTGACAGTAGAGATGCACAGTATATTGGTTAAATATTGGTACCTGCTGAAATTCAGTACAAATCAAGATATTGTCATTGTTCTAATATGCCAGTCTTGGTTGATATTGCTAGCCCATATTTAAACTTTATTAGTATTCAAAGTTAGCAGCACCAGAGCTAAAGACACAATTACAAAAATTATAGACAATCGGGCAATCACCAACTGAAGCAATGTCAGATTCTGAGCAAAAAAAGGGGTAGTTAGTCATTTTTTCCCCATTAGCTTGATTACTCAAAAAGTATCTGACAGATATTTTTCAACCTTTGCAGGCATATAGTAAGGGTAAAGATATGGAACTGACCAAATTTTGAAACTGCTGTATAGTAATAGCAAAGAAAAACGCAGCCACTTGATCATGATAGTTCAATAATTATCGGTCATGGCTTTACCAAACTTTGCAGGCACATTGTATGGGTGAAGATCTGGATATATTCAACCTTTGAAGTAAATCACCAAATTTGCAGCAATTGCACTTAGTGACTGCAAAAAGAAGGATTAGATATAGAGGCTTATCCCTCTGAACAGGACTTGTTATAACTCTATATACCTATCTTTGATGGATCTTGTTACTGCTTCAGAAAAACATTTTATGGATGAAAAGCTACACCTTATAATCCTCCCCAGCCATCTGCAATCTTAACGTATTTTGTGCGTCTTTTTGAAAACTTCGCAGTAGGGTGGTCGTTTATAGGGCACTTTTTTTTTTTAAATTAACATTTTCACAGGCCTTAACCCAGGGGTGGGCAATCTTATCCACAAAGGGCCAGTGTGTATGCAGGTTTTCTGGATAACCTTTAGGTCAGCTGTTCAAACCCAGGTGTGAGAATTCTTCAGCCAATCACCTCTCTAATTAGTGATCTAATTAGGGAATTGCAGCGAAAACCTGCATACACACCGGCCCTTTGCAGATAAGATTGCCCACCCCTGCCTTAACCCATAATTTAGTTTCTTTTGGTAAAAAACACTACAAAAATAAAAACCAAATCAGAATATATTTAGAGGTAGCTCAATGCACCTCAAGTTTCTTATAATGAACTGCAACTGCAGCAGAAGCCTGGCGAATTGTGTATTTCTGTTCAAGATGGAGATACAAAAAACGATCAAGAACTTGCCGCAGTGATGGCAACTTTCCACCAGTTATATCTTCAATGTATTCTTCAAGAAGAAAAACTTTTGATTGGCTGCGTGTTGCTGCCAAGTCTCGTGTCTCGTATACCATAAACCCGGGGTGTCAAACTCCAGTCCTGGAGGGCTGGAGCCCTACACATTTTTGGGATTATCCTCATTTAACACACCTGATTCAACTCCTCACAGCTTCTTCTGCTAATTACCACACAGCCCTTCAGCTCAATCATTTGTGGTGGAACAGGGAAAGAACTAAACTACACAGGGCACCGGTCCTCCAGGACTGGAGTTTGACACCTGTGCCATAAACTAAAACAATCAAGACGTATTCTCAGCATAATTATGCAGAGTCAGTGAGCAGTCATCTTTTGACAAAAAATGTAATCAAATCTATAGTAAGTCCACTGAAGTACAAGATTTCAGATGTGCTTATTCAGTGACCATATATTGAATTGAAATCAGTATTCCAAATAGTTGTGTCCAATATGAATTTTGACTATTGTCTAGTTTCCAGAACTGTTCACCAGTTATAAGCAAATTTTCATTAGTTTAAGTACTGTAATGTAGTCTAGTCGAATGCACATCATGAAAAAATAAAATTGATAATACCTGTGGCTTGTCATCTTGCAAGTAATGAAAACTGAAAAGGGAACTAAATCAGCAACTTAATTCAGATTTATCAGATGAATTAAACATGGCAACCAGGTAAACAACAACATCAACAAAGAATATATATTTGACCAAATGCTAAAATTAAGTAAATAAGTAAGTGTAACTGATCTATCCAGGTAGAGCAATGGCATTGCCTACACGTCTTTCAACAGTCAACCGGCCCTTTAAATTATCCCATAGAAGACTTTTGGAGCATTGAGCTACCCCTAAATGTTTTTGGAATGGGGTTTTATTTCACCAAATCTGTTTTTATATCAAAATGAATCAAACCAAGGGTTAAGACTTGAATATTTTACAACTTACGACCACCCTACTTCGCGGGGATTATTGTACAGGTCAGTGATTCTCAAACAGTGGGGTGCGATGATTTTCCGAATGTTCTATAATAAATATTACTTTTTATATTATTATAATTTATTTTTCATTACTTTCCTCACCGCTCGGCAGATTTTATTGGTAACAGCCTGGTAGCTGGTCAGCAAAATGCATCATGGGAAATTTATCATGGTGGAATTTCACCATTTCTCACTTTTTGGAGAGGTGGGAAAAGCATGCAGGTTAGACTTGACAATAGTAGTAGTAGTATTTTTTATTTTGTTTTGTGTTGCATTAATACAAGTCAAAGGGCTTCAGGGGCACTGGGTCAATAGTGTAATCCTGCTGTATATGTGTGTGTGTGTGTGTGTGTGTGTGTGTCACAACACAATAAGGATAAACCAATTATTGTTCTGTGCAATGTCCTTTTCACAAGAGAAAACCCAACCAGGGTGTACAGCTGCGCTGTGTGTTCTTTGATATTGCCTGTGTTGTACTCTGTATATTATCCCACTGCATTGTGTTTAATTGGGATGCTGTGTTGTAATTCCAGATGGCAGCCATCCGTAAAAAGCTGGTGATTGTTGGGGATGGAGCATGTGGGAAGACCTGTCTGCTCATAGTCTTCAGCAAAGACCAGTTCCCAGAGGTGTACGTTCCCACCGTTTTTGAGAACTACGTTGCTGACATTGAAGTGGATGGTAAACAGGTGAGGATTGAAATTCACTGTCAATAGCATCTGTACATTTGACGACATCATAATGTCTGTGGTAGTGTAGTAGAACCCATCAATTGGTTTTATACATATTGCCCACAATTAATAATTTAAAATTAATGGAAAAGCTGTGATAATTAGGCAAGAACTGAAGAGCTTAAGAGGGACAAACCCCAACATGCTGTGCAGTTTAGGTGGACTGCATTTACATTTTATTTAGCAGATGCTTTTATCTAAAGCACCATACAATTGAGAAGTCAGACTTGGAGAGTCCCTGGAGCAATAAAGGGTTGAGATCATTGCCCAGGCAGAAATCACTCTTTTGACCCTGGGATTTGAACTAGCTACCCTTCCAGTCATAGGCAGAGCATCCTAACCTGCTGAGCCTCAGACCACTCCCAATACTAATATTTGTCTTGACAAAAGCACTATTTAGGAACAAAACTATGCACATGGTTCGAATTGCTAGTCTACACTACAGTGTAGGACCTCTGTATTACTGTGTGCCAGTGTTGATAATTGCCATTAAATTGCCAATAATTTTTGTAAACTGATGGTTACATCTCATAAAATTCCATTGTAATCAGTCTGTTTTTGTCAGCATAGTGACAGTGGAATACAGTAACAGAATATACACAAATAACTGAAATCCAGGTGCCTGCATGACAAAGTTGGATTTCTAGCTTAACCAGGTAACTTCTTGGGTTTAAGGTACCTCAGTTTAAATGGGCTTTATCTTTGTTCACTTAAATTTAGCCCAGACTACCATAAATCCAACAAGTTATCCCACTAAGCAAGAAATCCTGCTTTGTGATACAGGCCCCAGGCCAATAAATCATATAATTCAAACTAAAACCATTTATATGGTTAAGATTGTTCCAGATTGGTTGGTAATTAGATTACACTGTGTGCAGAATTATTAGGCAAGTACTATTCCTGCAGAAGTTGGGCAGACGGACTTATGAATTCTGAAGTTTTCTTTTGTAAATTTATTTACAGAAAAAATGTTACATTAGTCTTATATATCACATAGCAATTTAATCTTGATTATATGGTGCAATGAGAGCCATTATGATGTCCAAAAGTTAGTAATCTGTATAAATTTGGCAAATCCTTTTTTTTTTTTAATGAATGTCAGACTTTTAATTATGAAAAGTACTGCCACACCACTCATGTCTTTTTACATTGTTTATCCACAATATCTCCACCACCACTTCAGTGCTTATCGCTTCCACGATTCCACCAAAACAGTAGCATACCTAAAGCGTACCTAAACATAGGGATATGTGAAATTTTATACAGAGTACTGATTTTTGGCCATCACAATACACATCTCATAAATATTTTAGGTGTGCTACATCTAAACAGAAAGTACTCCAACCAAATACTGAATAGGCTCTGTTTTTAAATGGCTCATTCTCAGTTAATGATGCATCTGGCCTGAAAATAAGAGAAGATACACTGTGTGCAGAATTAGACAAGTGTTTATTTAATATGCTTTTCTCAAATCCCTTATATCTTCCTGCTTGCAAGATGGAAGCTAGGGCTGAACAATTTTAAGAAACAAAAGTGTAAGAAATAGAGTGGGGTGGCTGTACAGATCAGGTAGCAACAAGGCTGTACAAATTTGGTAGTGGCAGCCACACTCCCGTCTAAAGAAACTTCTGAGTCATGGTGAATAGTTCCAAACATTGACATTCACGGCATACAATCACGGTCATTTCCATTGCTAAATACCACGCACTTTAGGCGGTATGTTGATAAAATAACAGATTTAAAAAAACTTTTAATACATTGGCTGTCATTAATATACTAAATACTATTTTGTTTTTATATTGGCACAGCATTAGCTGCTAATGGTTATCATAATTAATAGTTATGACCGAAGGTAGCTTAGCGGCTATCGAGGCTAACGTCCCCATTTCACTGATGATTTTGTCTACTGACGCATGGTAACGTTACATATTAAGTTGTTCTGGTTATTAACGGCTTCATAATTACAGTTCGCTGCACTGCTACCATGTTAATAGAGCTGATTTAAAATATCAGTTTGGGCCAAATGGGTCAATGTGAATTTACTGCCAAATTCATGGCAAAATAGCTTACATTATTTTGTGGTAATTTATTTGCCAAAAAGATATCATGTTGTGGTAAAGTGTCTGTGTTATTACGTGTGCTTGTTAAGTGCTGCATTTGCAAAAAGCGCTCGAACAAAAAGTGCTTTTTTTCAGATTATTTCATTATGGTATGCAGCTTAACCATTAAAACCAATGAGTTGCTCATTTTAAGACACTTGTCCTTTTCTCTTTTGAATAGTTACTGTTGCACTATAATAAGGCATTATTATATTTCTTATCCGATTACTCGATTAATCGATGGAATAATTGATAGAATATCCGATTACTAAAATAATCGATAGTTACAGCCTACAGCTAATGCTGATTGGACCCGTAATAATAGGACCTTTCTGTGAACAATCTCTGACCATTAATTAAATAGGTAGGCAATTCACTTACGGCTCAGCAGCGGAACCGATATTTTTCTGCACTGTGAATGTAACATTTTCCTTGGGTTTCACACGTCTGCGTTTGTGGGCGTATACGTAGTCACTTTGGGCCACTTCTGATTGTTGAGCATGATTGGCATGCTAGGAGCATGGCACTTCTGATTGGTGAGACTTACTCTCACGATAGTTTTAAACCTTGGGTCAGACATGCTGTATGCATATCCTAAATCGCAGCCTTTCTGATTTGCTAATCGCATTGCTTAAAATCGCAATTTCGATTTGAAATCGATATATCATTCAGCCCTAGTGGAAGCCATAATTAACAATGACTGAAATGTGAATAAGTCATAAGTGAATACATTTTCATCCAGTGCCTTAGGAGGTATTCAAGTCCAGATTTAGGAATCCTCCTAGTACATGCTGATCTTGAGTTTACAGAAGCTGAACTGTAATGAACCTGGTTACTGCAAATCCTTATCTTCGGCTGGTTTCTCTGGTTTGGTTGGTACAGTTTTCTGGTTGTAATACATTTGACACTAAAGTTACCTTAGTCATATGATCAATTTGTTATGACACGCATCCTTTTGGAATCGCAAATATATAACCAAGATAATTCAGTTATTGAATGTAAGTTGTGTGTAAAGTTAAATTGTACACTATGAAAGCAATCAATTAAGTGGAAACAAATACATATTAGAATTAAGAATTAGATTAGTCAGTTTAACCAGTACTATTGGTTTTGAAATTTGTGTATTTATATATCAGCTTTCATAAGCTGTTAAAATGCTTCCATGATTCCATGATGATGAAATCATTTTAAAGGAGACACAAAGGACAGTGGTTTAGTTTCTTTTTTGTTTTGGCTTCTTTTTTCAGGTGGAGCTTGCTCTTTGGGACACAGCTGGACAAGAGGACTATGACAGATTGAGGCCCCTTTCTTACCCTGATACCGATGTCATCCTGATGTGTTTTTCTATAGACAGTCCAGACAGTTTGGGTAAGTCAATAGAGTGGATGTGTCATATATGGTTCAGCAGGGCTACCGAACTGCAGTCTCCAAAGGCCTCATGGCCTCTTTTATCAAGCACTGTGCAAACTTCATCTTGAAGTGCACAAAAAGGACAAGACAAATGTGCATGCACAAAAAAATACTTGGGTTTATCTTACCTGCCATGCCCACATGCATGCATGAGCCTGAGATCCTGCCCTGCTTTCACCCACAAATAACCATAAATGGTTCATGCCAATGAACTGCCTGCTCATGTAATATGCCTGTCTGGTGGACAAGGTCACTGTAAATTACAGTAAAACAGAAATCTCGAAGAAGATGATGTAGAGGCACGATAAAATATTTGTGAGGCTAATAACATTTACGACTAACAAAAAAAAATGTAGAGTAATAATAAATATAGATATTTTCTAAATATCACATATGTTTTACCGCTGTCTGTTTAATGACAGTGAACTTTTCAGACACATTCAAAGAAAAACTAGCTATTTCTATTCATTTCATTGTGCTATGTTTGTGGTGTTTTTCCCCTATTACATGTTGCCACAATTTTCTTTCTACCTAAACCCAACTTTGGTACAGACTAATGAAATTATTTCATTTTTGTCACTTAAAAATCTCTGTTGGCAAATAATTCTTGTCATAGTTTTGATCTGCAAAACTATCTGTCTGCAGTTCCCTGCTCTTCAATGGGTTTTCTTTTCCTGGTTTGTCCAAAATGTTGCACCCCTGGCCCAGTTCTGGTAGATATGTGCTTTTCCCCCCCATCCTGTTTTGTTTGATACATACGTACCAAACAAATACGCACATTTGTATTTTTTGGGTATCTTTGTGTATGCAGCTTTGATTAATGAGGCCCCTGAATCTTTTGGAGAGTAGGATACATTAGTGCATTACTACTTCCCTGGTTACTGAAACACTAGTTAATTTATTTCATTAAAAATAATTATTTAAGAAGGCCTGAATTTAAAGGAAAATCAGCACACTTTCCTAACATCAAAGACCAGGCATGTTTATCCATTCTGTAGGATTGTACTAGACTTAAGGTATTGAGATTAACTGTCCATATGGTTCATGGTGTATGCCAGTAGCGTAGTGATTTGTTTACAGATTGAGTTCACCTTAACTAACACCTTGCATTCTGTAACAGAGAACATACCAGAAAAGTGGACACCTGAGGTGAAACACTTTTGCCCCAACGTCCCCATAATACTTGTGGGCAATAAGAAAGACCTGCGAAATGATGAGCACACGCGCCGGGAGCTGGCCAAGATGAAGCAGGTATGAGCTGGTATAAGTTCAGATACATCAGATATGGTGCAAGTAGTACACACACTGCTGTTTTTCACCAGAGCTCTCTTGGGAGCTTTTCCATCACACTATGTACTAGGGGTGTGCGGTATAAACGGTATGCAGTATAAATTTGGCCAACGGGAGAGATTTTGATTATACCGACCTACCACGGTAGTGGTTGTTGATGATCAGAGCATGTGAGCGGAGCGGTGAGAATTTCTGCTCCTCGCCCACGAGGCAGTCGGCTCTGCCTGCTCCTCCGCTCAATACCACTCTGTGCTCCATTAAAATTCACCCCGCTCCAGTCAAATCGCTCCATGCTCGTTCTGATTTGGGCATGCCTCAGAATCTCAGTGTGAGCGATATCGGAGTAAAGCACTGCTCCACGCTTTCAACTTTATCCTTACGGCTGCAGCAAGAGTCTACATCAATAAAATACGTTTACAGATGTTTTTTTAAAATGTTTTGTCTTTTTATTAATTATCATTAAGAAATCGTACCTCAATTAAAGACGTTCATAATTGTTTTTAAATGTTTCCATTAAGTATGAGTATTAAAGTATTAAAATTTAAAAACATTCAGAAGTGTGTTTTTATTGATTAAGAAGTCTTTTACATTTAGCTTGATGGCACAATCAACATGTTTCATTAGACAATGTATATTTAGCTCAGCAGCATTACCGGTATGTGTTTTATCCATTATAACCGAGCCGTTTTATAAGATTATTCATGGTTAGTAGCGAAATGTCTTGTTGATTATAACCGTATATTTAGCTTGAAAGCGACGTATATGAATTATGTATTGAGCTCCATAGCAAAATGTTTGCTGAGCCGGCATGAACAGAATAATTATTACCTTGAGAAATGTACAATGTCAGGAATTTTACTTTACCAATATGCAATTAACTGCAGGGCTAGTTAGTTAACACGCAATTTACATTTTCATGTGCATGCAGACTAAAGCAGTAGCCATGAAGTTGAAATTCGCGTGTTCATGCGAGTGTGTAATGGCGATGTGATAATCAACAAAGCCTTGACAGTGAAAAAACACTGGTAAAAACCCGAATATACTTCAGTAATGTAATAAAATTGATTCTAATGTACATATGATTAATCAAACATAATGTCATAGTCGATAAAACTGTTTGCTATGGATATAAGTATACATTAATAATGTAATGAAACGTCGGCAGCACTATCAAGCTAAATGTAAACAATTTCTTTAATAACCGGAGGAGCTTGTTGCAAAGACTGGTGCAACGTCCATAATATGGACATGGTTTGGATTTAAGGTCTTGGATAATTAGCAGAAAAACATAATCTGCAAAATATGTAGGGCAACAGTGATTGCACGTGTTACCTCCCATTGCAATCTGTTTTAAATAAGTATGCACATCAGATGGTCTTCATCCAAATGGGGATGGAGTCATGCAACTAGTCTAATTTTATTAGTTTTATAGCTTTTGGTTTTGTCTTAATTGTTTTCTGCGGACCTACAGTTTACAAATCCAACCAGTATTTTTAATATAAGATATTTTGGTGATAAATCACAGAAAAGTTACTTTAAAGGTTTTCCATATTTTTTTCTAAAATTGCAGTTTTGCACAACAAATATTCTTAAAGTAACATTCACGACTACTTTGAAATATGCTAACTGTTTAGAATACAACTTCCTGCTGCAGTGTGTTTTTATGGGCGTATGTTACCCATTCAAAAACAGTAATATTGAAATTTACATACCAAATTATACACTGCAGTATATACCGTCT
The DNA here is from genome assembly GCA_026780765.1 of Petrocephalus schoutedeni. Classification (NCBI taxonomy): domain Eukaryota; kingdom Metazoa; phylum Chordata; class Actinopteri; order Osteoglossiformes; family Mormyridae; genus Petrocephalus; species Petrocephalus schoutedeni. The sequence goes on from JAODKL010000107.1 coordinate 22,281,575, forward strand.
ACAGTCTATGCTTCAAATTATACCGCAATATGAATTTTAGGCCATATCGCACACTTTTGGTTACAGTACTTTCCCATTTCCTTTGAGTTCCGGTTGGGTACCAGCACCTAAAGTTCTTTGGTACTTTTGGGTGGGGCTTGCAAATGGTTTTTGGTTGATTGGTTATGCAAATAGCCCTCCTCTGACATACAATATAGCTGCTGTCTTGAAAAAAGTTACAGATTCAGAAAATGACCATAAATGAAGTAAAAAAAAAAAAAAAAAGTAATAATAATGAGTACATGGACAAATGAAGAGATCCAAAGTTTAATTGCGATCAGACTATGAGATATCCACACAGTAATAATCCATAGAGAATTCAGAAATGCCAAGAACAATGCTAGTGGGGGCATTTTTTCGGTGCTGAGAAAAATAACCTTCAACATCTATCTCGGATTTGTGAAATGCAAAATGCTGTTTGGTAGTGATGGCCAAGATTACGCTTTATGAAGCATTTCTGATATTTTTTAAGCCCACTTGCCACTTCTGGGGTCCTTGAACAGAGAGCTCCATCTAGTGGGGTCAGAAAATAGTGAATTGATCTGATAGTGTAATTTTGGCCAACACTACTGTTTGGCAAGTGTTCATCACATTCTGACAATTCGCAATACTTTACCATCTGGCTCCTTCAATTTTAACTCAGGGGTGAAAATCAGTATTTAAACTTAGAAGAAATTATATGACCCTTATCACAATAATTATCAATAGTTATTGATATGGAAGCTTTTATTGTGGTGACATTTTTGGCCATATAGTCCAGCTCTAATGCAGTGCTCATGCAAAAGACGCAGAGCTAAACTTTCAAACAGATTTTTTTAAACATCAGATTTTTTTTTGTTTTTCTATGATTTATGTTTTAGCTGAACTCAAACCCCCTGTGCGTACAGATTTGAAAGTATGAAAAAGCCAGATGTTAATCTAGCAGACTAGCAATGTAAGAATTGCTTATTAATAACGTGATGTTGGTATTAAAATTGCATATTGTCCAGCCCTATACACTGTAGTCGTTTTTTGAATTCAGTACAAAAGACCCCGCTTAGCTTTGTAATGTTATTCAGCACCGGTACCAGTTTTTACGCCAGTGGAAAACCACCACCTTGCAGTACTGTAGTTCCTTGAAGTATCTTTCTTGAAGTAGGAAAAGTACAATACCTGATGCAATGGAAAAATGCCCTTGAGACCTCAATACAAAATTGTGCAGGGATGTAACATACCCTCTATATAACATTGTGTTACAGCACAAAATTTATACTGATAAAAACATCATACACTATGGTCGCATCATAGAAGTCATTCCAATTTTTATGTTAACTAAGAGGACAGTCAGCTTTTGGGCACAAGTCTTGCAGTGCCTAACAATCCTTGTGTGTGAGCAGAGCATGTCCTTCATTGTTGCCTAATTCTCATAATCATGATAATAATAATGGGGATTCTTTTAATAATCCTATATTGTAAGAAAAAATCAGATAGAGGTTTTACTATATGCACCTTTTACTCTCTGAAATGTTAGGTGAATCACTTTTAATTAATTTTCTAATTTTCCTATCCAGGAGCCAGTAAAACCAGAGGAGGGGCGAGATATGGCAAACCGCATCAATGCTTTTGGCTACCTGGAGTGCTCAGCCAAGACAAAGGATGGTGTGAGGGAAGTATTTGAGATGGCAACCAGGGCAGCACTGCAAGCCAAGAAACGTGGAAAGAAGAGTGCTTGCCTCCTGCTATAGAGAACCCAGGGATAGGAGGGAGAGGTGCGGAGAGAAGGGGGAATCTAAGCAGGCCAAGGAGAATTGGGAGGGGTGGGGAGAGGAGGCAGCGGTTTCTTGGGGCAGAAGGTTTGGTAGTGAGAAATGGAGGAAAAGACTATCAAGCCTGCTCAAAAGAGAAGGGACGTTCATGTTGGGATAAGCCCTAAAGAAAAGGGAGGCAACATTATCATGGCCAAGTTTCTAAGTTTCCAAGTTTCTGAAAGATCACTGCAGTCATCTTTTAGGAAAGATTATATTTGATGTTAGCTTTGTACTGCTGCACAGTTAAATTGGTCTCCGACAATGGAAAAATATCTGAAGTAAATGATCAAGAGGCAGATTCGTACTGGACCTTGGTTGTCCTTAAGCAGATATCTGAAGTTCACTTTTTAATTATCTTGATTTTTTTTTTTCCTTTCCGTTTTGGTCAAAATGAATGCAACTCCAGTCGGAGGTTCAGTGTTGGGGGGAACATGGGGGGAACCAGGCATGTCCCCACTTCCCCTGCAAGTGACTTGACAGGGATGCCTGTTTGTGCATGTCAGTGAGTCTCTCTCTCTCTCTTTCTCTCTCTCTCGCTCTCTCTCTCTCTGATTGTCAGTTTACCTGTGAATGTGTGTCATGACAGGCAGGCCCGTTTACTTCTAGAACAACCTCCTCCTCCCAGTACTGTTATCAAAAACTTATGGCACAAACTGAAAATTCTCTCAAACTTAAAACAATTCTCCACTTTAGCAGTTCACTGAGACAACCAGCCATTTTGGAATTGTATTAATAATATTAATATTATTTACCTTTGCATATAAAATCCAAATGAAACGCATAAGCAAACCATCAGTTCAGTTAATTGTAATTGAGTTTTTATAGGCTTTGTGTATTTTAGATTAAACTACTACTAGCGTAACTGGAATTTGTGGTATTTGTGATATTCTGGACATTAAGATGGATTTTATTGGTGTAGGTTTGAATAACAAATGCTTAAGTAATGATTTCGAAAGGACCACGGATTTTGGGAATATGTTCTGGCTGGTAATTCTGCGAGATGTGGCAGTCTAGTTTGTAATGAGCAGGTGTCTCACTCTCCCTTGTATAAAATACAATGTTACTCCCACCACCCTTCTCCCTGTCCCCCTCCTATTTGTCTATTCTCCCCTTTATTTGCTCTTGTACTGTATATTTAACCCTGTGTGAAATTTTACTGGCTTGTCTTTGTATCAGTTATGCCTCTTTTGCAAAATGTAGAACTTAATTTTAAAGAGTAAATGTATAAAACCTGAAGAAATACAACTTAATGTTAAAATATTAAATGAGAAACCTTTTTTTAAAAAAATGAAGATATTAACATTTAATTGAAAGAAACAATGGAGCAAATAACCTTTTGTACACATGCATCTTGGAATTTCCTGTCTGCTTTTAAATGTTCTTTAAAAAAAATAAAATGTTTTTAGGGTAACTTGTTCTGTTTGTCATGTACTTTGTATTGTTGCACATACTTTTATGGTACAGATTTCCTTGAATTCTGACTTGTTTCAAACTGATTTATACATCGTCTTGCAAGAGTCAGACTGTCAAGACTGCAGAGAGAGTCAGATTTGGTTTACTTTATGAAACTATTGGATATTGTCTAGACCCAGAGAAAAACTGATTTGTAACTCACCCAAAAGATATTATAGATGGGGGGGGGGATTAGAGCATGTATGTTAGAGCACCTTCCAGTGGTATTTATAATTACAAAGTGTTACCTGAAATTACTTGTACCATACTGCACACCCTGGTAGTTTCTGAACATGAGGTACAAAACTTGTTTAAAATTAGCTTTCTTTAATATAATTGAATCATCAAAAACAAACTGCTATGTGTAGAGGAAATCTTGTTGTATTCCCAGGCCCCTGAGGAATGTATTTAAATTCTGAAAGCAATCAAAATTTATGGAGTGCTAATAGTGATAGCAATGAAAAGGGCAGTTGATCTTGTTATAGTAATCACTCAAGTTTTTGCCGGTTCATTTTTAGGTTTTTCAGAGGGGCATTGAATGGGTACCAAACTTCAACTGATTTCATTTTGAGATGGATTGCCCCAAAATTGAAGTGACACTGCTTAGTAACATCAAAGTAAAGGGTGAAAGCAGATGTGATTTCACCTAGTGAATGATAAGTAAAGTAGTATTTGATGGCTCATATTATCTTACCAGGCAAAAGAAACCTATTTCTTGTTTGAGTTCCTGGACCGTGTCGACAGGGAACTTCTGTGTGTGGCATTTTCACCACACAACAGGAACTGCGACATTGATGGTAAATGAGCATGGGAGGCACCAAAAGGTAACAGGTATAATTTCACACATAATTGCATACAAAACTGTTCCAACACCAAAACAATGAAGGATGAACATGGCGTAGTATATATATGAAATATAATCTTTACAAATAACACTAGTATACAGTGATTTTGGTGCCAATTATGTCTGAAGTTTATAGTGCTGATTAAGAATATGACTTCAGTTTTGCCAGATTGGCTTTAGTTTCTTAAATATTTAATAGTTAATTAATCTGGCCTCAAAAAAGTTGCTTTTATAGCATTGTAGGCCTACAAATTGAAATTCAAAACAATTATTTGGGCTATTTCACTACCCAAGACACCGTTAAAGTCAAAAGACAGACCAAAAGCTATTGCATTTATTTTCACACGCAAGTCGCAATGGGGGAATGCATTATTTTCATGGATGTCCATTATGTCAAAAACTAGAACCAATTCGGCAAAAGTAGTAGGATTTTTTAATTCAGCACCATCGGCGGAGCGGGGGAGTGGCTTACTGGGCTTAAGCCCGGGTTGTTGTTTCAGAAGCCCAGGGTCTTTTGGAGTGTAATTTGTTTCATAGTTA
>JAODKL010000107.1:22315787-22332741 GCA_026780765.1 Petrocephalus schoutedeni
GTGCTACTTGCCTGTTTGAGCCTCTCAACTGTTGTAAAGAAATAGTCAAAGAGGACTGCGTTCATGTTGACTGAGCATAGTCTTCTTTCACAGCAAGAGGAGAATCACCTACTATTGTCGTGTGCAGGTTCTTTAATGGGCAGACACCAAGGTGAAACGTCAAATGTTTTCCTTTTGCCATAAAACATAGTCGTTATTAGTTACTGTACCTATAGCTTCCACAAAATGAGAAATACTATAGTAGACATAATAGGTTAAGTCAATTAAAGGTTAAAAATCTGTAGAAAATATTTAAATTACTTTATTGTTTGCATGATAACACATCAGGTGCCCCCCCCCAGACTGCCACATAGCTCTATGGGTTGAGTGTGTTTTGTGCATGTGTTCTGCGTTTATTGTCTTAGTGCTGTAATTCCCATTGTTTCAGTGTCTGTTTAGTTTCCTAGTTCTGTGCTTGTTAGTGTTAGTCACTCCATCTATTGTTTTTTACCAGTGCCTGTTCTGTTTTATTGATTGTCTTCTGTTCCGCACTTGCCCCTCTCATTTGCCCAGTTATCTCTCTTCCAAGCAGGGAACACTTGCTCTTCTTGGTACCCAGAGGATCTTTTTATTATATTGTGACTTGCCTGGAGGCCCTTCAAGGATCTCTAAATACAGCTCTGGAAAAAATTAAGAGACCACAGCACATTTATTTTCACTCATTTCTCAATTTATGGGTATGCTTATGTTTAAAATATAGATTTTTTTGCAAACTCCAGCCTGGCCCTTCCCTGCTTTTCATTAATGAAGGGCTTCTTCTGTGCTTCGTGGGACTTCAGACCTGCTTCTAGGAGCCTGTTAAGAACTGTCCTAGCTCTTAATGTTTCCTAATCCTGTTGAGAGTCACTTTAAGTTGATGGTCATCTCTGGCATTAGAAAGTTGCTTCCCCCGTTTCTGCTCGTCCCCAGTGTCTCCTGCTTCACTTCAGTGTAGCCTTCTACCAGCAGAACCAGGATTAAACCAGGATTTAAAAATGCAGATCTTTCAAAATATAGAGTGGTCTCCTAATTTTTTCCAGAGCTGTAATGTACATCTATGTATGATTAAGGCATACAAACCTCTACACCAAGCTAAGTTCATGAGCCTCAGACAGGATAACTCTGCTGTAATATTGGGGTTACTTTGGTTAGGTCTATCTCTAAGTATATCCTACAATGAGACAACCTCAGACATAAAGAACAAGCCACAAGCTATTTAATGGTTCCTTAAACATGTCTTTTTAGGATCTGGAACATACAACCTCCCTTTTTTACATAAACTGTAAATAGATTAATGGGACCAGTGTGGATAATTTATTGCTTAATTTACAGTGTTTGTATTTTAGATGTTACAATGTAGATATACCTCTACATAAGTAACACAAGTCCCCATGAAAGGAAAGTCCATCTTGAATATATTTGATCTGATTACACTACAACTACAGTGTATGCGATAATATACATGTATACGTATAAGATTTTTTATCTTTCAAGGTTAATAACCGCCTGTGTTATGGTACATTGTTATGGTAAATGGTTTAAATTATGGCTGTTACAATATGACACAATTCATGAGGAAGGTGTTTGTTTTGTTTTTAAGTTTGTATTACTTTTATTGGGATAGCAATTTGATTACTTTTGATTTCAAGATCTAAAGAAGCATTTATGGTATGAGGGCTCCAAGGTCCAAGGAATGTGCTCATATTAGTGTCTATACAGGAGAAATATTTGACATTAAGTTTTGCTGAAAGTATTTTTTGAGTAAGTGAAATACCATAAAGACACGACAAAAAAAATGGACTATTATTATTATTATTATTATTATTATTAGTAGTAGTAGTAGTAGTAGTAGTATTACACGTAGCATGTTGATGGACTGTTGAATTACAATTTATAAATATTTGGTGCATTAGCTCAGAAATCACTCTTTTCAGAGAACAGAACTGAGCTTAAGAAAAATAAGGTAATTATGCAAATGACTGCACTTGGCTCAGTGAGAGAGGATACTAGAATGTAGGGAAATGGCAAGCAATCAGCATGAGTCACTATTAAATGTGGGATTGAACATGAAAATGAAAGCAAGCAGAAATATTCCAATAATCTGCAGAATTAGTGTAGTGACCAAAGTAAGAATGTTCTGTAGACATTAAAAAATAGTCAATAGTATAACATTATTCGGTAATGCTTTACATTAACTGTACCTTTATAATGACGCTATAATGCATCTGTAGAACATTTAGTGCACCTTCATAATACAGTCATAGAACATTCATAAGCAGTATACATTGCAAGTATACCTTACAATCCTAACATGACGTAACAGCTTTAATATGCATTAATAACATTAATAGCAATATATATTATTATATAATTTATATAATAATATTATTATAACCATACAATCATTTTATGACAAACACTTTATCGTACAATCATTATATAATTATGATAATAATAAAATAACTATAGTATTTGTTATTATCATTTGTTATTAACATGTACTAAAGCTGTTAAAGTATGTTAGGATGTTAAGGTGTACTGACATGCTGCTTATGAATGTCTGTGAATGCACTATGAAGGTGCACTGAATGTTCTAGGAATGTATAATGAATGCATTATGAAGGTACAGTTAATACAGCGTTACCCATCATCCATTATCTGTGCTACTCTATATTTTGTCAGGAAACTAACCCTGAGCTTAAGTCTGCCCTCAAAAGTTTGCCAAACAAACTTTTAAAGCAATTGCTTAGTATATACCTAATTAGACATGTTTTTAAGTGGTTTTCATGAAATCTTCCAAACAGGATATACAGTAATAGAGCACAGCAAGACAATATTTGCTCATTCTATTTTCTGGTCACAAACAGGTAATAGTAACTAAAAAAGAAAATCAAAATTGTGGAATGAGTGGGATTTGGGGGTTTGTAGGAAATTCAACGTATCGTCAACATTTTTCCCTGTATGGTTATTCTTTGGACCAAAGACAGTTTAGGGGTTTATAGCTGGCAGTGATATGTGCAGGGGTGCAGAATGAGAAAAGAGGTATGTGACTCCAAACTGGAAGATATGGTGATCAAGCGATGTAAAGCAGAGGTAGTAGGGAATTTCTCAGGACTGTGGTCTCTGTGTCCTCTCTGGCATGCCGGCTGATGGCAGACAAAGGGGTCCTTTCATTCCTGACTGGAGTCTTTTTGCAAAGCTCACCCAGGGCTGGGCCTCTACCCTCCCTAAATTGAATACCCCCTGTCAATGGAGAGCGGCCAACATGGGATGTCTACAAAAATCTGCAGAAAGACTAAGTACTTTGGTGTTTTTTTTTTTTTTACACTGAAGTGCTTAGGCCAGTGTTTTCAGGATAATAATAATTTTGCTTTTAGTGGGCAGTGCACAAAATTTTAAAAATTATAATCTTTTTTTAGTTATTTGGTTGACATAAAAATATTGTTGTTGCCGATAAGCTCTCTTTCTGGACACCACGCTCCTACGTGTTTGTTTGAGACCAGGACCTGGCGGTGTAAGGGGGGGTGGGCGAGAGAGGTGGGTTAGGTGGTTTTCGAGAGGAATCAGAAGGGGGCTTTGTTGAAATGTTTTTCCGTACCTCTTCCACCCTCACATTTCCATGGCTATCCACGCCTTTCCCCTACAATCACACCTCCATATTTTTTTTTTTTGGGAAAAGCCATTCCCCACACAAGACAATATAAAAAGCCTGACAGGATTAAAATGTACAGATTAATTTTGTTATTTCTCCCTGTGAGAGAGAAAAAGAGGTCAAGGGAAATATGGATGGAACAGTGGTGCTGTGGATCATCATTGGTACTGTTTCTGCTACTGCTGCTCATGGTACAAATGAGTACACCAAGTACAGGCAATGGGAGCGGAGACACCATTTCCCAGTAACTGTTTCTAGGGGTACGACTGGAAAACCCCACCCAGGTAAGTGTTGCTTCGCTCTTGGAATGGTGCTTCACCAACTGAGTCCTGTCTCTGTTCTGTAGTCTTTACCTGTGTATGTGTGATAGTGTCAGCCTGTCGGTGTCTTTGCTGTGACAGGAAATACCAGGTGTCTGGTGAATGGACTTGCTCTTTTCAATGGGGCGGTGTGGTCTAATCGTCCCTGTTCTGAATGCAAGTGCCTTGGAGGAGCTGTCAGCTGCCGCCCCATCTCCTGTGATAATACTGGTAGGGTGGGGGTCATTTTAGCGACAAATTTGCAGCCTTAATGGTAAAGTGCAGAGAGCATGAACGGGACACAGTGGTGGTGGCAGTACGATGCTGATTGCAGAAGTTTAATGGCGAAGCGTATTACAGGATTTATGTTGATGTTTTTATAATCAGTTAACTATGGGATATCAATGTCCAGCTAACAGACAGAGACAGCTGGCCCGAGATGAGAGGCCTAGGAAGGAGAACATGGGAACCGCAAAGTCACCTTACAAGAGGAAAATGTCTGGGCTGAGAGTAAAAGAGACTAATTACAGGAAACCTGGGATTGTGCTGAAGAAGGTGGGTGCACCTCTGGGGTAGGACTGATCTATTGGGTTGCCTTTATTATTGTAAAGCGCCAAGCTATACTGAAAGGCATTACCTAGTCTTGTGTTTATGACTGTCACAAGCGAAATTTCTGATCCAAGCGCCATTCAAGGTGGTCACCGCTGTTCTGTGATGCTGTCACCTGACACAGATTGTGCCCAAGGTCACTGTAAACCCGATAGTTACCCAAAGAAGGCAACAGGGAACTGGGATTGTCGTTGATGTGAGGAAGGTAAAGAAGATAGACAATACCCTGGAAAGAAGAGGGCCGACAACCAAGGAAATTAAGAAATATAAAGATGGAAAGAAGTTTTTTTTGGACAATGACGACGATGACGACGATGACAGCAATGGTAGCGAAGATGATGACAACGATGACGATTTTCCTGCTGGAAACATGGCAGCTTTTCGTCCCATAATTCACCCTGCCCTTCGTGCTGTCCCTCGCGCCACCTATAGAAATGGAGTCATGGAATACCTTCCTGCTGGGTGCCTGCTTTCAGAGTCACTGATTGCCTGTGGGAATGCCGGTCTTACATACTGGCCTGTCATCACAAATCCGAGCATTAAAACACTCTACCTGGCAGGTGAGCAGAGTGAGGAGGGTAGATAGAAGTAAAATGAATAGGTTTTGTTCTGGATGTAAGCTTCCCCTGAAGTTAATCAGTACTGGAATATAACATACGTTCAAGCATACATTTAATTATTTACCTTGGCACCTCACCAGGCACAGCAGACAAGACAATGATTTTGACACTGACAAGATTACAAAGCCAACAGTTACAACAAGGAAATATCAGTTTATTATCATTCAAGCCCTACCATATTTAGTTAAAAGCATGACATCCCAATACATTAATTTGTCATAATTAAAATCAATGATTGCCTGTTGGGCCACTCTGACCTTTACTAAGCAATTGGAAGATGAATGGAAACTCTGTTACTATGTTCCCTTTATTCAGGAAACAAAATAAGAAATATTCCTCCCCGGGGCCTAGCAGGACTGCCCAACTTGGAGTGGTTGGATCTCAGCAAAAATAAGCTTGATGACTCTTCGGTGACCCCAGACTTATTCAGGGTGAGTGTGCGGCTAGCTGGCCGGCTGGAGCTCTGAATAGTCCGCTCAGCTATTTATTCTATTTTTTTTCTGATCTCAGTAATATCCTCTAACTAGTGCTCACTGTTTTAAACTGTTAGCACCAAAGACAACAGGAACTTGAGTATGCAAAAGCACTGTTATTACTGTGATCTTTTTAAAACAAAGCTCCAATTATTAAAGCAAAATGTCACAATGCTCCTGCTGCCCTTGAAGTCTTGTCAAAAATAATGTATGATCAAACAGGGCAGTCCTATTGCTTTATGGCACAGAAAGAAGTAGAATGACAATACCATCATCCACACGCAAATCATGCACTTTTAGAAAGTACATATAAATTGATTGGTCAACCGAGAATGTAGATGAACAGAGACTGTATGTTTGCTCTATGAACCACAAAGACTCACTCTCCCAGCTGCTAAAGCTAGCAGTTAGGACAGCAGTTCTGTCAACACTTTATTATTGGCACAGAGCCTGGCGTTGCCACAAAGCGATGCTGAAGGCCATTGCAGCCCTAGCCAGTCTGTCCAGACATGTGAAAAAACTAACAGTCAACAGATAAACCGCATGTAAAAAAAGTTATTTGGAATGAGATAATGTTTTACACTTCTTATTGCACTCAGATGCCAAAAAAAAACCTCAGGTACTTAACAGTCACAGCATTATAATACCTGAACATTATAATTTAATATAATTACTCCCATGTCAATAGACATGGGTTTAAAAATTGACAATGACTGTTTTAAATAGCACAATATTTTTATACATTTCCTTAATTAATCATCTATTGATCATTCTATTGCAGAATCTAACCAAATTGAAGAGGCTGAACTTGGATGGGAACAACTTTACGAAAATCCCACTTCTGCCACCATCTCTGGAGGAGCTCAAAATTGACGACAACAAAATCAGCATCCTCACACCCCATAGTTTTAAAGGTATTTTCTGAATTTCATCCTACAGTTTTACGTGTGATGGATAATGAGAGTGTGTGAGAGAAAGATACCTGGGTTGTGTGTGATCAGTACATATCATTAATATTAATTATTATAATACTAATATAATATCAATTATTAGCATACTAATATTATAATAATACTATAATAATAATACTGAATTGGATTACTTATTATGCAGTCATATAAGATTCCTAGTGCTGGCCTGATGAAGAAGAAGAAGCTGATTTCAGTTTAAATCTGACACAAAACATCATTTTGTGGAAACAGCCCCCATTTGCCTGAAATGCAAGCTGCATATTCCTGGTGGGTTGGGAGTGTAGTTAAATCTGTATTTATATCTGTAAATAGCCTTCCAGTTTACCGCAGTGCGGCACTTTGTTCAAAAACAGAAATGTCTAGAAGTGCAGAGCTGGGTGTGACTCTTCTCAGGTCTGTCCAAACTGCTGACTCTGGATCTGGAGGACAACAACCTTCACGATGGGAATGTATCACCACTTGCCTTCAGGCCGCTGCAGAAGCTCATCTACCTGCGTCTGGAGGAAAACAAGTTTCGCACCATCCCGTCAGGCCTGCCCTCATCCTTGCAGGTTGGTTTGGCAGTCATCTGTCTCAGTAGAGGAATGCAGTATCAAAGTGGGTAACCTTTTCAAACACAATTTTGTCTTGTCTTCTTCAAATATTCAAATTTTGCATCCACTGTCCTTTAAAATCGTAATATAATTACAGTAATACCCACGGGTGGTACGTTCTACCATAAATAGCTGAATCCAAGGATAGCATGAACCATCCACAGACCCCTTATATAATGTGATTTATCATGTACGTACATATGGTTATTGGTAAATTATGCACAGTGAGACATTACCACCATTAAACACAAATACATTGTACCTTATTTTACAGTACTGTACAGCACTGTACTCTCTTGAATGAAAAATGCTTTTTATGCCCCTTAAAGGCAAAGGAACATTGAAAAAATCAACCTGTTATACATTTTACTTTTTTTTTTTTTGTCCGTTGATAATTGAAACCGCTGTTGCTGAAACCATGGATATGGGGCGTCTGCTGTATATAGTGTTCATAATATAATTAGGCAAATGTGGCTTCGTTGTTTTTTTTATTTTTAAACAGATGCACTGTTATCAGTAAATCTGAAATCTTACTGTGTCTTTTGGCGAGGTATGGAAGGATGTTATTGGGAGGAAAGGCCTGCCCGATCTGAACCTGAGTGGTGCTCTGTCTTTAGACTTCTGTGCGAACCATAGTTCGTTGATAATGAACACCATATCCAAGCATGAGTTTGTTTGCAAGTGCACAGCACCAGAGAGCACAGCATCCTAGGCTGCAGCTTGATAACAGATTTTGGAATGCATCGTTCGATCTGCAACCATATGTCTTGGACACTAGAGAGGAGAGAGGAACTGAGCTGTCAACAGATCACCATCTGGTGGCGAGGCGGATCATACATGTATGGTGGGGCAAGATGCCGGGTAGACCTGGTAGACCCAAATGCATAGTGAAGGTATGCTAGGAGCATTTGGCAGAGGCCCCTGTCCGGGAGATCTTCAAATCACACTTCCTGCAGAATTTCTATTGCCTTTTGAGGGAGGCGGAAAACATTAAAGCCAAATGGGCCTTGGAGGAGTTTGGAGCATTTGGGAGAAGCTCAAAGTAGAGCCTCTGCTTTGGCCTTGGTTCAAGCATCTGACTAAGATGCCTTCTGGACGCCACTCGGGCATGTCCAACCAGGAGAGACCCTGGGAAGACCTAGGACACTCTGGAGAGATTATATCTCATGGCTGAGAGATGATATCTCACAGGAGTGCCTGTGCATCCACATGGAGGAGCTAGAGGCAGTAGCAGGGAAGGTCTGGCCATCTCTGCTTAGACTGCTGCATGGATAAGCAGTAGATAATGGATGCATGAAACTAAAGGATTGCAGGAGAGATCATGCCTATTTTTTAAGAGTCTCTTGTTTTAATTTGTGGATTTTCTTCTCACTACATTTTTAAGACCCTGTTCATTATCATAGACAAAGCGCTTGATCATGCAGTTATCAGACCTAAAAATTTCATCACTTTTAAGAGTCGTCCTTATTTCTGAGAGATATTTTACATTTTTGTCTTCAGAGATTTTTCCAGTGTCTGTAGCTTTTTGGTACATTTAATCTGTAACAATACGCCCAATAATTATGCATACCTAAATGAAGTACTCCTCGGTTTAAGCTGTGCCCATTTTCTGTTCAGCAATTACATCACCTGATCGTGCTTATATAAAGAGAATATTTAGACAGATATGATCAGAAGTTGGATAGATGTGCTCGGAAAGGACCTGCCTAATAATTATGCACACTATATGATCGTATCTTAATGACCATATCATCACTATAGTTGATCTGAGCCTTAGTTATCATGCTGCAAACTAGGTTTGTCTGTATGCTTACCTGTCCAGGTGCTGCACCTCTCAGAGAACCACATTGAGGTGATCGATGAAAGGGCTCTCAACAAAACTGTCCATCTAAAAGTTCTGGACCTCAGCCACAATCATATTCAAGATGACCGCATCGCCCCAAGAGCATGGATGCACCTGCTGTGAGTAAGACTGCCTTATTGCCATATACATGTGATGGCTTTAGCAATGTCCTCATTAAAACTTCTTTCACTAACAAAGTCATTGGTTCTACAGTTTATGGGCCATATTTTTCGTTCGGTTGCCTGCCCTTCATCTTCACTTTGGAGAGAAAACTATATTCATGGACTTAGTCCGCTTTAGAATTCAAATCTGTGAATGTTGGACTATAATTTCTTAAATGAACACACAGTGTTGTGTGACTGACAATGGTCATGTTTCGCAAATGTTACAAATCTACAAATCAAGTGTTCTTAAAATAATGTCAAATAGAAACAGACATAAAAAGATACATTCATCCACAAAATGTGAAATTGCAGAGATTTTCATTGTTTACTCTTATCGCCTGCAAATGACAGTTGAAAGCTAATTTTGGCGTAGTATAAATTCTATAAATTTGTGTAGCTGCCATAAACGACATTGCTAGTGTGTGCTCAAGCCTTTCTCAAATGGCCAAAAATGTTTTCAATATAGTATTATACACTGTATTTCAAGTAAAACTCAAATTTAATATAATGCAGTTAGCCACAGGTGGTACGTAGAATGTGATCATTTTGAACATTACTGAAGCTGGAAACATGGACTGATGGCAACTTATTGGGCCATGTCACATTAACAGAATGAGTAAAGTCTGTTGCTTTGCATTTATCCACAGGTATGTGGGTGATGTTTGAAATCTTTTTTTTCTTCTAAATTGCAATAGCTGGCTGCTTTCATGGATTCCAAAGTCACACCACAGTCTAACTTAAGGAGTTAAGCATCCTTTGGTCAAATGAGCCAACCTCTCCAAATACTTCAGTTGTTTTCAATCTTTTGAAAAGCAAAGTGAAGGAGGTGGAGAAAATGGCAGTTTTTTCAAACCACACTGAAAAAGTGTGGTTTTCAACTATGATTCTACCCTTGGATCTTTATTTTTGACACCGTCCTTTATGAAAGCCTTTGCCAAATCGTTTGGCTGTAACTTTTGTTTTTTTTTTATTCTTTCCACATGTAGAGAAAAAAGAAAGGAAGGTTCTGAAAGAGAAACGCCATAGTTAACACAAATATACAATTATGGTAACATTACATTTGGAATTATAATATGCATATGGAAATATGTAATTCCAATCAACATCAAAATTCTAGAAAAATAGTATAAATTACTGAAATTATATCTGTTATAAACTAGACAGCTGATTAAAGTTACATTTTACTTCCTCCACTTGCAGGATCGTTTGAAATCCACCTGACCCACTGAAACCCTCTGCTTTATTGAGGATGGCCTTGCATTACTGTCTGTGCTTACTAAATTACTATCTGTACTTACTGAATTACTGTCTGTGCTTTTTTATCCAGCAATGAATGCATTTCTTGAAATATTTTCTTCCTTATGGTCTAGAAATATCTAAATGCAGAAAAAAACACACAAAAACATATTTTGATGTTTCTTCACGTGTCAGCAAGAAATAATACATTTTGGATTAATCTACTACCATCTCCACCATAAAATAGCAAAAATGTCTAAGCTCTGATGAGACATGTGATTGGACTAAGGGTTGCCTTTAAATTCTGATATACGTGTATAAAGTCTGGTATATGTGTGTGTTTTCCCCTGACGTGCCTAATTTAGTTTCGGAAAGAGGCTTGCTAATGACTTTGTCATGTCACTCCTCAACTGTACACCTTTGTTATTTTATTGCTCTTAGGCTTATGTTCGATATGAATTCAGAGGAGAATGTCTAAGCAATTCAAAGTAGTCATTTATCTGTAAATAGAATCCAATATAGTGGATTGAATTATGAATCACTTCTGTTTTGTTATGTTCTTGGTTGTTCTCTTTGAAGTAGCCATCTTGGATAAGTAGTAATGCTTATTGGGTCTTCTCTGTCATTTATTCCCTTTGCCAGTGAACTTGAGGCCCTGGACCTGTCCCACAACAGGCTGGTACATGTGCCCTCCAGCCTGCCTCCTGCCTTGTTCCAGCTCTCACTGCACCATAACCAGATTGAACGCATTCCTGGCTATGTATTTGCCCACCTGCGGCCTGGCCTGCAATCCTTGCGACTGTCCCACAACCGTCTGGTGGACCAGGGTGTGCACATTGCGTCCTTCCAGGGGCTACACAGCTCACTGGGGGAGCTCCTGCTGGACCACAACCTGCTGCAGTCTGTTCCCCGTGGTCTCCTTCAGCTGAGAGGTCTGAAAATGCTGAGGCTGGACCACAACTTCATAAGGTGCCGCACTGCCCCGTACTCCATGACATGCTGACCCTACCCGTTCAGTTCTCTTTTTACAAATCATTCTTCTGAAAACAGCTAGCCCAAAGTGCTTAATACAGAAAAAGGGGGAGTGTGTTTTTAAAATAAGTCTGATTAATTTAACCATGTGTGCTTCAAATGTGTGAGATATAGGAAGGAAGCATTTTGAAAGCAAAATGAAATCTAAAAGCAGCCTAGAGAATGCTTTTCCTTTGGGAGTGTGGTGTGGCTAACCTGGCTAAGCCTCTGTGCTTGTAATTCAGAGGTCACTGGTGTGTATCCCAGCCTTGGTGTAAAAGTAACATGTCAGTGGCCCCCTAACTCCCAGTTGCCCCCTCCCTCTGGCCCTAAAGTTTGCTCTCACCTGCATGTGTTCCCTATGGGGTAAAGAAAAAATTTTCCCATAGTAATTAACAAAATATCACTTCTAGACATCTATCATGTAAATATGCACATTTCAGCACTTTTCACGGAAGTTCAATTCAGAGCACAATTTAAATTCTCAAATATTTCCATATTGAATCTTCATTTTTGTCTTTATTTTTTCCAAAAATTGGGCCTGCCTGTTCCATGACATTCCTCCTTACCCTGGATAACTGTGTCCCGGTGTTTAAATTTGTCCACTCAAGCCTGCCAGACATGAACAGTATCATCAGTGTGGAATTTTAAACATTTTTTCATCTCACTTAAAACAAAAAAAATTAGACACCCACATGGACAGATGCCATCTGTATTTCAGTTTTTTAGACTAAAATACACAATGCAGTCTTGGGAATGTGATTACTCGACACACTTTAACGTCTGCTCTCGCCATTTGCAGGAAGGTCCCCCTGAACTCACTTTGTGACATACGCAGCAGAGGAACCTCCGCTCTGGTTTCAGTTCACCTGGAGAACAACCTGATTGATCGTCGTCTCATCTCCCCCGTAGTTTTCTCCTGCTTGAAGAACTACCACAGTGCTCAGCTTTGGCCCCAACACCATGATCGAGGCTAGACCTCAACATCCCTCCATCGTTGAACCATTGTATTTGGTTTTCATAGTGCAGTGATTATCACATTCACCTCATTGATTCTGAAACCAAGTGGAAACACCATTCAGAATTTCCCTCTGGGATCAATAATGTTATTAATCGTATTATTAACGGTGCTCTCATTGCCTACTAATGATTCCTCTGGATTACCTGAAACATACATAAAACAAACATTCTTCTCTTTGTCTTTCTGTGGCAGCCTTCTTTGCTTTTTAATTAGTTTTCCAGTTGAAATTAAACTTCTGATTGTGCTGCAATGTGTGATTAGGGTTTGCTGTCAACTGCAGCAAGTATCTTATTTTGCTTAAAAACACATTTCCCGTCAGAAAGCAGAATTATAGACAGCATTTGTGTTTAAGATGAAGTGTAATAAACTGAAAAATCCATTCATACATTTTCTGAACCATTTTGTCCTATGCAGGGTTGTGGAGCCCGTCCTAGAAATAACAGGCGCAATGTAGTAAATAACCTAGGACAGGGTGCCAACCCAATAAATCCATTTCATCTTAGCATTTCTTGGACTTTAGGGGGAAACCAGAGAACCCAGAGGAAACCCCACAATAACACAGGAAGAACATACAAACTCCACACACACAAAGCCAGGACAGAGGCTTGAACACTGGTCTTCAGAGGAGTAGGGCAACAGCACAACAGTGTACCACCCCAACTGTAAATCATCGAAAAGAAATTCTTCAGTTTTTAGATTTTGTTCCACGCGTACACTCACTGAGCATTTAAGTAGGGACACCTATACTCCTGCTTAGTGATGCATCTATCAGGCACATTTATTAACTGTTTTATCCATCCAAGTACTTCTACAATGCTGTCACACCAAATCTAGTTTTTTCCCACTATTTCTCATCCTTGATGAGTAGGGGGGGAGCTGCGAACCAATGACCTTGTCTGCAAAATGTGCTGGTATCACTGCTTGTGATGATGCAGAGCCAGACCAGACAGAAATGTGAGTCCCAAAACTATTCAAAAATTCTTATAACCAAAATCACATTAAATTTGTGGTAACACAACATAATAAGGGAACTTTTCTTTCCTAATTACCCTAAATATTTCTGTTTAACAATACTTTTTTAACTCTTCACATTTTTTTTATTTTAACCTTTACTACCGTAGTTCATCATCCTTTGTTTTAGGGAACATTGTGTATTAAAATTTGTATGTCAAGCAAATGCCCTTTGGAAACCATAAAGGGCACCTATATAGTCAAATTTATCATAAGTGCATAAGGGCTTTTCAGCCGCACATGTAATGTCCCACTAACAGTGTTGGCTCTACAATTATGCTAAATCACAGTAAAACATGCCAAAAGGAGATGATGAATCATAGTGGAAATGGATGCTGTTGAAAATAAACTATGTTATTATAACCTTTTCTGGTGGTTATATGTTAAATGAACTCGATCCTATTCATGTTACATTGAATCACTATCCTTTGAAATTTTGCACAGTCATATGTTTATATTGGAGGATATGCATTGAAAAAACATACTGCTTATGTACTGAACATAGAAAAAGAATGGCTCTATTAATTCAATATGCAAGTTTCTGAGCTGGTTGGGGCCTTGGAGACAGATGGATGGAGTCTACATGTGAAAACATTATATCACCTGCATAAAGAGTACAGATTAATGCCAGGCCTTCAAAGGAGCTGCAAATGTCTACATGGATTAATCAGTTCATCTAATAAATTCATCATGATTACTCCTAGGTAATTGGCACTTTGGGTACTGTTAATGGGAGATGAGAATGCCCGGCTTCCATGTGACAGTCTTCCTGAACACATACCTTTATGTTCCACCATCGTAATCACTTCTGTCATTGTACACCAAACAGAAATGAGCAGGAACATAAACCGCTTTATTCAAACTCTCTAAAAAATCCCTGTCATTTCCCTCAGCCAAAACTTTTGCCTGACCATACATCTCCATCCACAAAACTCATAGGCTGGGGTTGGCACAAAATCTCCAACGTGGGTGATTTCTTAAGCAGCATATACAATTTGTTTTGCAGTTTAGGCCGCTAAAAACAAAATCAATGCCTGTATAAAGGGAACAATGTATGAACTGAATAATAATGAATTGCAACTGTTAAGACTGTGATCCTGAGTACATCTTTAAATTTAGGCTGTTGAGAACTTACAAATGGAAAAACAAATGGAATTTTTTTCATATATTAAAACAAGGTGAATTATTTCTACTAGATTTTATGAGCCACCTTGTGCTTGAAGACGTAAAGTAAAATGTAAACCTCACAGATACCACTTCTGAAATGTGTTAGAAAAAAAACTAAGGCAAAAAAATAAAAGTTTAGTTACACTAGGTGAACAAACTGCATCCTTCTCTTTGAGAGCCACTGCATCAATTCAGTATAAATCTGAACCACGCATTACACCTCTCTTCCCTCTCTGACTATAGCATTATCCATGAGAATGAGATTTTCATTCTGTATTATACCTGGTTTCTAAATCCAGTTATATGCTCAACCATGCTCCCAAATAAAGGGCGGAGAGACTCTAAGACATCCTACAGGAAATTCTCATGTGTCCAATATAAGATTGCAAGCATAGGCCAAAAGATGAGCACTTGTCATTTCCAACACACTTTGGAAATCCCTGTCTTGCTAAATAAAGGTAAGTTGAAAGATTTTTTTTTGTTTCATATTTTATTATTTCAGAATTCTGCATTGCTTACTGAGTATGCTAATTATATGGCTTTTAAAAATTAATTAATTTTATGTAAATTTTTATTTTCATTGCATTTGGTGAGTAACAGACTGCCTCATTAGCTACATGTTATTCACCTGTCACTAGGTACAGGAAAACAGGTTGGGCTCCAAAAAATTTATAAAAACTGTTAGATATTTGTAACCCTAATTGGCCATGTAATACTGGACAAATAATACAATTTTTCGGTGTTCTCTTTATATAGTCGAATTCCCAAATGTAACATTTATTGTTTCAGTTATCTTTAAAATCACATGATATAAAAATATTAGTGATATCTAATATAGCGCAAATACTATATATACTATATATTTAATATTAAAAGTTATTTTTGGTAAAAAGATTAAAATAAAAGAATTGTGGCCATTAGGTTCAGAAAATGTATGGATGGGATTTACGCATCTTGGCTTGACTACACCATGATCTTCAGCCTCACTCACATGTTAACTGTCTCTGTGACCATGGAGTCTTATGTTTCTCAACAGTACCTTTTTAACTTTTCAGTGCTGTTAATTTTGAATTTGAATAGTATTATACACAAATTTCCACATTCGCAGGGATACAACCCCCCGCCAACCTCATGAATATGAAGGGCTGACTGTACATGCCTGGAAAGTTCATATAGTGCCCTGTCCTGAAACATAAGCCTGCTTGTATAAAATGGATTCTGCCAAGGGATAAATTATCTTTCGGGTTTATTTATATGAGCCCACAGAAAGTCAGTGTTATTTATTTACTACCTGAATGCAGCTTATAGATTTACACTTGGTAACACTTGCAGACATCCCATAAAAAGGGATTTTTTGAGAGAAAGTGGATTGATTTCAACTCAGTAAGGTTCTCATTTGGGCTAACAGATGTATGCATAAATATGCTTTGAACCATAATGTTTTTTGAGTATATCGAGAATATGCAAGTTTTACACTGCCTATGTCCAAGGGAAGAGGAGGATGCTGGCATGCGGGTTTGCAGTTGTCTGTGCAAATATATGGACTCCCTTTACTGTGTGACCTCTCATTTCACAGCCAGACACAACCATCATTTAGTGGGGTATAATTGTGTGGTCTGGACTGCGCACGCAGATGGCGTGCACTTCTTTCAAGTCTATAAATCAATGGTTCACGTCAGTCAAAATAGCTTTTTCAGAGATGGAGTAAAAGAGGTATTCTTTTGTTATTTTTGTGTGAAACGTATTGAGTTTTTGAGTGCCCATTGTCAAGTTGGGTGCAAATGAGGGACCATGATGCTCCAATTCAGAACTGGACACATCAGTGCATTTTTTATATGACACCAGTACTGCAGCGAAACAGATTTCACACAGTAGACCCCAAGCTGCAAGATTAAATTTATGGTTTGCTTGATGATGGTGATCAAGGGAAACTGGAAGCCAATGCTTTATCGTACAACCTAGAACTAAAAAACTAGAATGATGTATGTTTTTTAGTGAAGGGCAAAGGGATAAATCTGTTTGCTACTCTACACTTTGGAGACAGAAATATAACTATTTGAATTTGCAAAGTACAATATCTGACTAAATATCACTAGCAAAATTTGTATATTTTTGTCCTCAGTTTGGGCTTCAGCTTACTTGGCATAATTTGTTGTCTTTTATGACTTTTTTTACTAATTTATTATATTTAAAATATAATTAATTTTAGTGTTAAGAATACACACACACACACACGTGTGTTATATATATTTATATTTATATTTAT
>JAODKL010000107.1:22332841-22360256 GCA_026780765.1 Petrocephalus schoutedeni
ATATATATGCACACACACTACCATACCATGCTCAAAAGTTTGGGGTCACTTAGAAATTTTCCATGGCACAGCCTTCATTTCTCAGAATAAGAAAATACTGATGAATTTCAAAAGAAAGTTCTTTGTTTCCAGCCGTTATGAGTCTTCTGTCCAACCCATAATTGCTGATGCTCCATATACTAAACTAATCTAAAGAAGGCTAGTTCTATTGCTTCTTTAATCAGCACAACAGTGTTCAGTTGCACTAACATAATTTTAAAAGGAATTTTTAATGGTCAAATTTGACATTTAAAAAGATAAACTTGCATTGGCAAACCCAACGTGCCACTGGAACAATGAACTGATGGTTGCTGGTAATGGGCCTCTGTACGCCAAGCTATATATCACAAATAAAATCAGCTACAATGGTTATTTACAACATTAACATACTGTTCTGAGCAGAAAAGTTAATTGTACTTCTCTGTCTGCTCTGTCTGAGTATGGACTTTGACTGCCACCTCCAATCAAAACAGACTGAAGACATTATGGAAAAACAGACTGAAGATATTAGGGAAATATAAGACAATATATGCTTTAATTCTCCTATGCAAAAACATTGGCGATAATCCAATTCAATTTCCAGTATTTTTTCCAGTATTCCAAATTTTTTGACTCACCCCGAGGAACTTCACAAGACCATGTGGCAATTCATTATTAAATCTCATGGACAAGTTAACATTATAGAAACCAGAGAAACTGAAAGCAAGATGCAAACAGAGGTGGTAGTAGGAGTCCATTAGTGAGTCTGTTCTCCAAGCAGGTCTGTGTAAGCCGGAAGATTGTAGGCCACACCCATGATGCCACAGCTCAAATTGTGTGCCAGGCATGACGTCACTGGAATACTCAAGGGCACATTGCCCCCTCTTGTGGTGCTGGTGGTCACAAACCCATCTCCCAGTGTGCTTTGGCGCTTCTATTCATTTAAATAGATCATGCAGTTGTTCTAATACCCTCTATGACTTCCATTGCCCCCTTGCCAAATTAGTACTAGCACCAAGCTTATGTCACATTTCCGTGGGCTCAATAATATATATATATATATATATATATATACACACACACACACATATATGATACCAAGGTTTACAGCATCTAATTACCAGATTGTTCTCAATCTAGGTGGTGCCCTGAACTGAAGTGATTTTGTTTGATGGATGTTGTGACTGATGAATGACCCATAAGTTAACAATAAATTATTGAGCAATTGTAAACATGGATCAGCTGTTTGGCAGACATGTGCTTAAGTAGAGTAAGCAGAAGAACTGAACCTTACGAGAAGCCAGTGCCGGGAGCAAGTCAGGGCTCTGTATTTCCTGCTCTTAGTGGAAATTATTGCTGCTGTGTATTTAATCAGTGATTGCTGAGATTATTTAACTTCATTGAGTTTGCTGTTATTTTCAAGTCCAATTTGTGCAATAATTAATTTTTTATTATCAATCTTCCATGTTATGTGCAACTGTGTCACTCTGTGTGTTAGGATTCTCTGCCAGGGATCAAAAGGTCAGTTCTTACCCTGTGGTTCGTGGGTCATTGAACAAAGGCGTTTTCTCCAGTTACTCCATGAATACCAGACATTGGCGGCCCTAGGTCATATGCTAGTCAAAGGCAGGGCAAACACTCAGACACAACAATCGTGTATAATGGAAGATATATTATTGCAAGTACTAATTCTGCATAATGAAGAATTCCTCATTTACTCTCTTGCAGGTCTGGTGTGCCAACCATGTGCCCCAGCAATGCCCTTCTTTTGGTGTTTTGTGTTGTCCATCTGCCCTTTTCTGCATCTGCCCTACCGTTTGACCAGGAGAGTTTCTTGGACTTCGGGATGGATGCTAACGAGGAGGGTCTGACAATGATGAGAGATGTAGAGGATGGTTCTGCTGAAGAGGCAACAACCTTTCATGAAGAGACCATCTGTCCTTTTTCCTGTACTTGTTTGAACATGGTGCTGCAGTGCTCTGACCTAAGTGAGTGGAACAGGAGGGGGCAGCGGGGAGAGTATGTATGTATGCATGTATGTATGTATGTTTGTATGTATGCATGTTTGTATGTATGTATGTATGTATGTATCTATATATCTCTCTCGGTCTGTCTGTCTGTCTGTCTATCTAAAGTATCTATCTACAGTATCTACAGTATCTATCTATTGAAAGGGAGTTCAAATAACCAATTTCCAAACAAATGCTACTTCAATAATTCCTTGATGTTGCCAGATGAAACCCCCCATTCTCTCATATTATAATATTATCTGTACTTAAATCATCATCCAAGAACTAAATCTTTATTCTTTTTTAGCATTAGAAATGACAACAGTGTTTTTCAGCCCTAACACAGTGTACTATGCAATGTTCTAAGGATGTTCTAAGAATGTTCTAAGGTTGTCTGAAACTCACTAGCAAGCTTATGATAATGAACTAATTAATTGGCAAGCAAATAGGTTTCCAAATAGTGAGAGAAAGATTTTGTACAAAAGTTATTTTTACATGCTTTCACCAGATAGATTATCAATTCCAGTCATGGCTGAGAAAGGGAGTGCTATACCTTAATGTTTATTTAGATTCCTGTCTTATACCAGACAGACATCAATATTTGCAGCACTGCTTTTGTTTATTTAGAGCAATTTTACAGAGGCATGTGCATGATAAAGGGGATATGCAGATGGAGAGAATGGGTAAGCAAAGAAAGAAAATGATCACTCATAATACCAATCACTGGGGCAGTTAACATGAGTGCTAAGATATCATTTTTGCCCATTAATTGAATGTCTGGTACAGTAAATAAAAATACATGCCCAATAAAATCCATGCATTATAAAAAGGTATTATATAATTCAAAAGAATTACTTTATTGCAGTCCCCTGGGTGTTTTTTAATTCAAACTCAAAAAATAACTAATTTGGAAACAGGTCCAATGTCATGAATTGGCCGTAACCCAGATGTGTATAGAATCTAATTTTTAGTGTAGGTACTAGTATCCAGTAATCTTGAAACAGGTTAGTGATGCCCCACCTTATCTGGCATATGTTTTTCATCAGATCTTCATTACGTTCCACGGGATATCCCCCATGATACAAGACTCCTGGATCTACAGAATAACATGATCGTTGGACTGGGAGAACATGACTTTGAGGGGCTTAGAAACCTTGAAGTAAGGAGCCACGTCAAAAGCATGGGGAAAATAAGCTGGGGAGTGGGGAGATGAGGGATGTCATCGACCATGAAAAAGTGCAAGGGAGAGCAAATAGTAGGTGCATAATATTGCAGCCAATGTGAAGCCATTATCATGAGTGAGTATTTTGTTTTTGCTTTGATGTTAAGGAGAGCAGAACCCCTCCTCTATCTCATTTTTCTCTGTTCTATGTGAGAGCAAATAATCCAGCAATCCCGACACAAAAGCGAAAATATTGCAAAGCAGTGATTGTAGATATGAATCTTGGTGTTCTGCTCCCTATCCTGCAACCCTGGTATCCTGATGCACTTCTTTTTCTTATAGACCTTGGTGCTGGTGAACAACCAGATCTCCATGGTGCACCCACGAGCTTTCATTCCCCTGCAGAACTTGAAAAAACTCTACATCTCTCACAACCTTCTGACAGCTGTCCCAAAAAACCTGCCCACCAGCCTGGTGGAACTACGTATCCATGACAATCGCATCAAGAAAGTGCCTCAAGGGACCTTCGCTGGACTAGACAAAATGAACTCAATTGGTCAGAAATGTACTACTATGGCCACAAGATAGTATCAGCAGCGCTTTTGATACTGTCATATTAATGCACCTATTCAAACCTGTAAGGGTTTTAATGAAGCACAGCCATTATTGTTTTGCATCCAACTTGGTGTAAAGTTGTCATAAAGCAAATCTGTATAAAACAAGCTTTCAGGTGAACCCATTTTGGTAACACTACTTGAGGGGGCACAAATACTAAATATACAAAATTATTACTGAAGTATAAATCATGAACAAATATAGTAGCTTCTTGAGATAAAAGATATGTCACGATTCATTAATCATGAATGAATATAAGATCAGTATTTCAGTTGTGTTATTCATTATTTCCTTCAGTAGTTCATAAATATGTGCAAAATTAACAGATATAGTAACTGCTTGAAATAAAAGACGAGTCACGATTTATTAATGAGGAACAAACATAAGATTGGTATGTAATTAACACCTAGTTTGTGGTTAATTAATACATAAGTAAGAGCATAATTCTGTATTATTTGTGCCCCCTAAAGTAAAGTCTCACTGCATTTTTTTGTTGTTTAGGAGAAATGGTAAAAAAAAAAAAAAAAAAGTTTTACATTGCCATTTTTTTCAGATAGATAAATAGACAGATAGACATTAATAAATAAATACATGGACGAGTAGGACCATTGATTATTTTATGCATGGTAATCCTAGCCTGTATCTTTCAGAAATGGGCAGGAACCCCATCCAGAACAACGGTTTTCAACATGGTGGCTTTTATGGACTCACACTCAACTACCTTCGCATCTCTGAGGCCAAACTCACGGCAGTGCCACAGGGTTCCAAAACTTTAATTTACACATGTAACACAGCAATGAAATGTAATGATTTTTGGTTGATTTTGTGGTAAGCATTACCTTATTTTTCTTTCTACCCCACAAAAACCTAACGTCACCAGACCTGCCCGACAGTTTGCATGAGCTTCATCTGGACAACAACCAAATCAAGGCCATAGAGCTATATGACCTCAGTCGATACACTAGCCTGGTTAGGTATGCATTGGTCATAATCCAGTATTCATTTCCATATCTAGAAAATATTGTATAGTTTAAAACTATTTGCAATTCAAGTGACTTCTTTTGGGTTTATATTTACTTTGTTCTCTTTTTTTCTGCAAAATCATTATTTTTACACAAGTACCCCTTCTACAAGTTATCCAGCATTACTTTGAAAACACTGCAGGCTAGTAGTTTCATATAAAAATGACAATTAGAAGCTGCATCTGAAATCTACATTAGCTGGAATAAAGGGGACCAAAATGGTAATATTTATAACATCTGTTTTAAGTGTATAACAAATACTCATAGGATACAAAGTGTTCTAATAGGGATTCGGTGATAAGAGACTTTAATTTGTGTTGCAGCTAATTAATCTTCCTTCTGACTTGCAGACTGGGATTGAGCCACAACAAAATTCTCACTATTGCACACGGCAGCCTGGCATACCTTTACAACCTCAGGGAGCTGCATCTGAACAACAACCGCCTCGCCCAGGTCCCCACAGGACTGCCATACATGACGGAACTGCAGGTGAGGCGGTGGGTGATGAGAGCGCTACTGCTGCTGGTCTTTGCCAAACTCCAGAATAATCATACCTCTGCCCTGTCATATTACAAGCCATGCAGTATATGAGGCAAAGAACCAAAAGTCTGCTGATTCTTAGGCAGCACATAACTTCTACATGTCATGTTTGCGGCGGGATGAACGACCCATAATGCAGGCTGAAGGGGTAATACCCCTCCAAGGGGCGTTTATTGAGGGAATCGAGAGAAAACACGAGAGCAAACCCTGGCAGCGATCACAGAAGGTATTGACAACAACTGACCAGGGGAACAGGACGCAGACCGACTAAATAGGGCAGGACATCAAGGATTAAACACAAGGCAGGTGTGCGAGGTTAACAAAGGGAATAAAACACAAGGTAAGGCTAAACGAGGGACAGGTGTGGCAAATTAAGCCACGCCTGAGGGCAAAACAAGGGAAAAGACATGCAGGGCGGGGCTGAGCATGACACTACACATCACTAGTGTTATCTGCTATAAGGGTTGGGGAATCGAAATTTTGTCAGAATAATCCCATTTATCTTTTATATCATTGATTTTAAATAGTTGGGCTACATAGGTGCAACCATAAAGAAAGAAAACTTTAATTTCAATCAGAATGCCACTGGTGTTGCATGATATCTGTCACACGGTGACCAATGTTAAGATCACAAATGATCAACTTGTAACAAATCATTGGTATGGTGATTATTTAAAAGGAATTTCTTCATTAAATAAAGACATACTGAAATACGAATTCAAAGTAATCAAATTTATGAGAAAATGAATGACTGATGATGTGATAACACCAGTGACAAATGTATACCATAACCTTTCACTTTACATTAATATGTTATAAACTATTTGGAGTAAATTTCTTCATTTTAAATGTATGATAATAGGACATCATAGGAGACGTTAATTTGAAAATTACCCATTGCTAAGCCCGAAGCCCAGTGCTTAGTTCAAAACTGTCTGTTTAATTTCAAAACCTGTGAAATGTTCAGAAAAGTTGGGATATCCATGCAAAGTTATCACTGAAATATTTGTGGATGATGACCTGATGAAGTCGAATGCATAATAATCGTGGTACAGTATAAGTGTTGGGTGATTTTTGCCACTTATGCAACTGTGTACTTAAAAAACGTAAAATGAGCAGCATATTGTGAGTTAACCATAAGTTAGAATTAAATATTATAATAGCACATTGATTCGCTTCTGTGATTCACCTGGCTGGCACTACATGTGCAGCTACAGAAAATTAATCGACACCTTCCTGACCAATTCAACCAGGCAGTGGTATAAACGTACACAGATAACTTCTGTCTCACTTTCTGCAGGTGGTCCGTCTGCATGGCAACAACATCAGTGAAATTGGGTTAAATGCCTTCTGCTTGGACAATGTCGGGGGACATCAGGCTGTCTACAGTGGAATCAGCCTCTTCAGCAACCCAGTGAAGTACTGGGAGGTGGATCCCAATGCTTTCCGTTGCATCAGAAACCAGATAGGTATACAGTTTGGAAATGCCAGGAAGTAGAGAAGGAAGCAGTGAGTGAGAGAGGAAGGGCAGGATAATGAACCAATAAACTGACAAGAAATTAAAAGGAAATCTCAAGAGTAAATCCAGAAAGACAACATTCAGAAACATTGTAGGCAAAAGTGGATGAAGATTATAGCAGCAAAGAGGATAATGCTATTGAGCCTCAGGATTTGTTCAGCTGTAAATCACATACTAGCATGCCCCCCTCACCCAAGAAGGACATTTGGGAAGGCAACAGAAAAATTTTATTTTCACCAAAAAGCATTAAATTAGGATTTGTATACCTTTTTATAACAGACCAAAAGATCTGACTCCCAATGTGGTAATTATTCCTGTAGTATCTCTAAAGCTTTTAATGAATCTCTAGCATTATTTACAACAGTTCAATAAATATTGTTACATGAATGCTTTACATGTAATAAAATAAAAGCAATCGCAGTAATGATAAAATCCATTCATCTTACAAGCACTTATCCTGGTCAGAGAGGCAGGATAATTATAATAAACAATGAATATTCATAGGTAATCCTACTGAGTGACAGAACAGTGTAACACTACTTTCATCTAGATATTTTGCATTCTTTTAAAAAGATACACACATGTACATTATCAATAATAATACATAATTAAATAATTACTCAGTCATTGCTTTGGGAAATCATCACCTGAAACTTGATGTACTGTACTATAGATTTCCGGGATTCTGTTTTTCCAGTATTAAAATAGGTATAAGTGTAGCATTTCTACAAAATAAGGCAATGCAATATATATTTTAGAAGATATGTCTAGGATCAATTTGCTATGAATAATTCAAGAAACTGAAATATGTATTATATATTATGTATTTTTTATTCTGTTGCAAAAATAGCAAAATGTAAAATAAAATAAAATCTATAAGTGTTTTCCAACTATGATTCCCATGCCCTGCGTTCATACTAGGGTAACTCTTAAATCCTGCATTTTACAAGACTTTTACAAGTGTTTGTTTGGTGGTGCTTAAGAATAAATTATATTCAGTTTAAGGTAGCAGCAGTCACAACGTATGCTTTTAGCTTTTTAATCTGTGAAGAATTAAAAGATGTGTTTGTATGGCCTAACTTTCTATGTCTATCTCCCTAAAACACACATCACACATGCCATTTTATAAGGAATGACCCGTGTCAATGACAACAACGTCAGACCGTATATTCAGTGCAAAATAAATAAAATAAATCTCAATGCGGCACATCATCATTTACAGTAAGTTCTGCAAATAAAGAAAAATGGGGAAAAAGTAAGGTTAACATTGTCGTTTCTTTATAAATAATCTACGAGGCATTTTGAGTTTTAAAATCGGTTTCCTTTCCATCAACAATACGATAAATTGTTTCTAAAAGCATTTTAACAAATCCGACCTGGCCTTTTAGCTTTCTTAAAATGTTTAATTCGTTATTTCCACGGGAGGTCACTATAATATGAGACATGGCTTCGAAAAGGTGATCTTACGTTACAAAATTATGAGGCAGAGACCACGCCAAGTAACCTGAAGAGGCGCAATAATCGTTAACAGTCGTCAATAATCGTCAACAGTCGTTGTTAGTCACGTTTCATTGGAGGAGACCGTGCTCGGCTCGCCGCGTCCGGCGGCATCCGAAAGGCTTCGGCTGTCGCCGTCACCCGCCATTGCGTTTCTTCTTGCCATCAATCGACGTCACAAGGCTGAGGCTCCTGAGGGAACAGTGCGGCGCTCCTGCTAGACGCTGCGGCCAGGGACGGCGGCCGAGACACCATGTAGATGCATGTAGCCGAGAAGCGCGCACCTTGGCAGAGGAACGGGACTCGGGCAGCGCCGCATGGGTAAGTCCCCGCCGGTGGTGCACGCTAGACGGCCGCAAAAAAACTAACAGGAAATGTAAAAATTAAAGAACACCTTCGCCGGCCGCATCGTAGAAATCACGGCCTGCTTTATCTACGAAGCCTCGGCATTGAATTCGAGCGACAGGGAACGGCAAAGCTGAATTCGTGTGCCTGTGGTTCGTTTGCACGGTGAGGGTGTGATGGGGGAAATCGTGGCAAGTGCAAGACACCGAAACCGGGAACGGTCAGCTTAATGCAGTTGCTCACTAGGTAAAGTTGCTTAACGGAACGAACCGGCATGCATAGGCTTTGCCCTTTATGATATAACAGATCTGGAAACACACAGTCGCGAAGCTTAGCGGGCATCTAAATTGATGTGGGTTTATTGCATTTTCTCCCTTTTAAATTGTAAACTCAGTGTACTTATTCAGGAATAAACCAAGCCAGTGAAAGGTATAACATGTGATCCAGTGTTTAGGTTGTATCTGGTCAAATATTAACAACAGGTTGTCCGCATATTAAAAAAAGCTGCTGTCACCGAACCAATGAATTGCGTTTGAAACTGCTCAATGCATTATTGTTAAAACAAAGATATACAAGTTTTCCAGAATCTGGAACTAAATTTTAATGTATCGCTATTCACTGTTTTTTAGTGTCACTAAAAACATTTAGTGTACTGTATACTGTAATTTACTGGCATCGTTTACTTGCCCGTGGGCCATTTCATTGTAATTTACCGTATCACCATCTGATTCTGATTAAATTTGGCATGTGGATTACACATACCTTACAGAGCTCAGAAATGGTTGGTTGGTTATTTATTTATTGTCATGTTTTTTCCCACTAATAAATAGCGTGTTTTCTACACTTCTTGGTAGTAAGTGTTTTCTCATGAGCAGTAACTTATTTAAAGGTAGGTTACATGTAGAGGTGGGTGCTGTGGCCAAAATGTCACATCACTATGTTTTTGGTTAGAATCACAATCCATGATATAGATCAGACGTTCTCAAACTGGGGGTAGTCAAGAGATGATATGCAGCATATATAACTACTGATTTAGATATTTGAGGATTTAAATTCCTGATGACATATTAATTTTA
This sequence comes from Petrocephalus schoutedeni, assembly GCA_026780765.1. Classification (NCBI taxonomy): domain Eukaryota; kingdom Metazoa; phylum Chordata; class Actinopteri; order Osteoglossiformes; family Mormyridae; genus Petrocephalus; species Petrocephalus schoutedeni. The sequence continues at coordinate 22,342,645 of JAODKL010000107.1, forward strand.
TTTTTCAGCAGCCTGTGGCAAAAAGATTTTCTATAATATTGTAGTAGTTATTTAAAAGTCCTTACCAAAACATGTTGCAGTTTAAAAATCAACTTGTTTTATGATCATAAATAGAACTTTAAACAAAAGTACAACAAAATATTTGTTGTACAACAAAAGTTTTGATAAGACTCAAGTGTATGTTCCGAACATGTTGCTGACAGGGTAGTTGTGATGTGCCCTCTGGTGGGCAAACTACGCAATGACGACACTCATAACATTCTGTTACCGATTTATCTGCAATTAGCTCGTCTTGGCCCGCCAGTTTTTCAAGTGGCTGAAGCATATATGTCTAATATAATAAAATATCCAAAAATAAACTTTTTTTCATGTATGGCGTTACACTACAAAACGCCAACAGTACACTCTGGTCTTAGGTATTTTGTCTAACTTACTCACTGTTTGTTACAGGGAATGGGTTTGACATTGCTGGTAGACTTGTCACCTGTACTGTAGTGAAAAATAAATTGTCGTCTCATTTTTAACCAGTATGGGGCACACATTTTCTATATTTCTTCAGATTGAAAGTGGAAACCCCAATGGCTGGTGGTTGTGACTGTAAGCACAGGCATTCTGCATGTTCTGTTGCATGGTAATTCTTCAAGTGGTGAATTAAAACTAGAAATACTATGAACTTAACTCACAAGTTCTCGGCAGAGTTTACGGTACACCAGCCAGTTGTGTGTCGGACTTTACCTTGTTTATTCATAATATCTCCTAAATAAAAAGTAAACCAATCTTCCTCAAACTTTGCAGAGGCATTGTAGGGAAGAAGACAAATTTCCTCCATAAATCTAGCAGTGCCGCATTGTGATAGCAAAGAAAATGGCAGTTTCGACACTTGATCTTGTTAGAGATATAATTGAAAAAGTATTTTAAGGATCTTCTTAAAACTTTGTAGACACATTGTGTTGGTGAGGAACTGGGAAAAAATCAGATTTTGAGACAACTTGTCCCAAAATTTGAGCTACACTTCTTAGTGGCAGCAAAGGGGAGGGTGAAGGCAGATGGCATTTAGTCTTGTGAAATCAAAAAATACTTAATACATCTTATTACTGCTTCAGAAAAATAGTAAATGGATGAAGATCTGCACCTGATTTCACTTTGAGACACATTGCCCCAAAAATGAAGCAGAAGTGCCAAGTGCAAATGAAGGAAACAGGCGCTGTTAAAGGCATTTGGCTTTGTGAATGCAGTAATTATAAAAATATTTCACATATCCAAACTTTGCTATATATCGGTGGGTAGTGATCAGGGGTCTCATTTATAACCGTTGCATACACACAAAATGGGACATGAAATGGGCATACGCCACTTCCCACGCAAACATGACAATCTAAAGAAAAACTTGATGGCAGAATGTGCATTTCTGAATGGAAACCCTGACCCATGCGTACAAATATTTTAGAGAAAATTGATGACCAAGGTGGAGATGAATTGAAATGTTTTCTGCAGCAGGAGTTGTGCCTCTTATATAACTACATGGTAGGGTGACTGCAAATATTTATCAGAACCTCCTGTAGCAGCATGCCGCTCCTTCCCTGCGAGCATCTTCCAATCAGCCCACATTTTTTGTGTCACCGTCCCATTGAAATAATGAAGTGGCCAGCCCAGTGTCCATATCTAAACCCAGTAGAGAATCACTGGAAAATCCTTGGTGACAAAGTTATGGCTCAGAAACCCACTACAGTTATCAAACTGGAAGAAGACTGGACCAAGATCCAACCAGAGCAGTGTGAGAAACTAGTGGGTTTTAAAAGCAAGGGCTTCTCCACTTCTTACTAATTATTGAAGATATAACCCTCCAAAAACTTTAGTTGTAATCTTCTGTTGCAACTCTTAAGGGTCTCAGTGTCAGGGTGAATGGAAACCCCCAACACAACCACATATGTTCCTCAATGGGCCAGCAGGTCCAACCCTACATTGCATGAGTCCTGGATTTCAGCTATCCAGAACTTGTGTATCATTTGCCCTTCATTCTTGGCCGATTGCTGTTCACTATCATTTGCATGTCAGGGTGAAGATAAGTGAGATTGTCGTACCTATGTCCACTAGGGCTTGTGAGAGGTGACCCTCTGTACTGTCCAGTCCTTGCGTGTACTGTCTCTCAGGGGAAGTTGGATCCTCACATTGTTAACCTGTCGCACTGCCTGGACCCTGTTTACTTGTGATGCATTCTGCTGGGCAGTGATGCCTGGAACTCAGCAGTTGTGTTCCAAGTTGCCTGCTTTTCCACAGTGATAGCAGGGCTCGTCTTAACAGTGTCTCTGTGTTGTTATGGGCCATGTCACCTGGGCTTGGCAGATGTCGTAGTGTCGTAGGGTGTGGGGCACAGTCAGCCAATCAGTCAATCTGCCAGACTTCCCCCGTACTGTTTTGGACTTGCTGCATTTCTTTTTGCATTCCCGTTTGCACTATTTACTACTGCCAGACTTGCACTGTTACTGCTGCTTGCACTGTCATTTACTGTTTATACTGTATATATTATTTATACTTTGCATGCGTTTACACTGTTATTCAAATGTCATTCAGTTCATTGAATTAAATTATTTTCCAATACTTCAAAAGTTTTGCTGCAGCTTTTTATTTACTATATTAGTGTTATTTTATCTTTGTTCTATTTTTCTTTAATTTACTGTCTTCTATAGCGAAGTTGCTCGTTGAAATTGTACAGTGCCTGTTGTACATGTAACAATAAAGATATTAATTAATTCAAAGATTCATTCATTCATTTAGTTGCTGCATGATGTTTCTGCCTCCACCAGGGCTACAGTGAGGGTCTGTGAGCGAAGAGGTGGACATGCTGCCGAAGCCATTCTGGTGTGAGTATCTGCATGAATGCATGGAGTGTCAAGCCCTCCTCAGCAGCCACATTAAACCAGGGATAGGCTAGTAGTACCGCAGGTTGGCTGCCCATAAACCCAGGCTCTCTCTCTCTTGGTGGTGCCAATTGGTTAGCTGATCCCTCAGAAGCATTTATTTCCCCAGTGCTATAGTGAGAGCCCAGCTTCTCTGCAGCAATGAGATGAGAAAGTTCTACAGTACATTCCTGTCTAGTGCCTGTTGCACAGTAGTTTGCTGGGTTCTCCTTCCATTTGGATCTGCCTGATGTATGGTTCCAGTCTCCTGATCCCATTGTACCTTGGGAGCTAACCTGCGGTCCTCTGGGAGCTTGGTCGGATTAGCGCGTGAGTTTGCGTGGGGCCGACCATGTTGTTGTGATGACTAATGTCAGCTTATTTGACACTAGAGTGCCAATTCATCACCAGCAATCTTGGAGACACAGCAACTGCATGTGATGCCAATAAAATTAGGGAGCTGGTGGTGCTACTGTAGCTCCATCAGGCAGCCATGGAGAAATTATGTATTTCAGGGAGCAAAGTCTTTCTCGAGCCAGCCAGTCATTCTCTCTGCTGCTTCTCCACAAGCTAATTTCCCTCAAACAGTATTGATCCCACTTTTGAAACATGGGTATGCGGTCTCTATATTGAGACTGAAAACCATTATCAAATGAACTTTCATAACTCCAACTCTATGAGTGCTTCAAGGCTTGATGGGAGGCATATCCAGGAACTAAACAATAACATCCACTGTACAGTATACATGTGGAAAGAGTACACCGTATGTAAAGATTTTTCTTTCTGAACCCATGGACATGAAATGTGAATCTTCATTTAAATTGAATTTATAGATAAAGATGTAGTTACTTTTGAATTTTTACTTTTGTAATTACACACTAGGCTCTAATAGCTGGTATTGCCCTCTTTCAGAGAATCAACCTGAAGTAGGGATTTCTTGTAACGGTCGGTCTCTGACATCAGTTGGGCAAAAGTTTTGCTGTGTTCCATTTCCCTCGGAAGTCGGGTCGGAACTTGGAACTGGGAATGACGTCACACTCGAGTTTACCACGTTCCAGTTAACAAAGTCGGAAATCCATTTAGCAGTACTAGGGACCTGTTTCAAAAAGCAAGATTTTTTGCTTAGCTAGATTGGGTTGGCAGCTCTCTCACACCCAGAGTGACTCACACTTTCAGGCTCACATGCAAGAATTCTTATGGCAAATCTATATTATTCCATTATAAACCTACAATTAGCTACATTAAAAGTCTTAGGGTAGTTTGCAATCCCTACAGAGTATCTGTAAGGTAATGATACTCTTACTTACATGCCAACCTTTCTCGCTGGGATAACGTGCTGGATTTAATCTACCCCAGTTTAAGTGAAGAGTGATTAATTGTCCTTGTTGGCACACCTCAGCAAAATGTGTCCCCTGCATTTAACCCATATGTGACATAGCAGTGAGCAGCTTATTCAGTGCCCAGGGAGCAATGCTTGTGTCCCTTGCTCTAGGCACCTCAGTGGTACTTGCAGGTCAGGGATTCGAAACAACCGGCAACCTTTTGTTTATTCATTTACTTCCCTAACCATGGTGCCATTATCTTTTGTTGAGTTACATTTAGCCCAGACTACCTTAAAACCAACAAATTATCTGGCTAAGTAAGAAATCTTTCTTTCTGAAACAGGCCCCAGTTCTAGTCTGGTTAATTGTTAGCCAATGTTAGAAATACTAGTTGACACAGGAGTTCCTTATGACAGCCACAAAAGTTGGAACAAATCTTTATAAATGCTTATGAATTGTTAGGTCGGCTGTCATGAAGGGCTTATGTTAGTGTCATGTAGCTGCCATACAGTACCCTTAAGTAAAGTGTTACCAATATTTCTTATTTCTCCAGCCTGGAACATGAGACTAAGGGTGGGGAAGCCGAGGTCTCACCACCTCCGCCAGCCAGTTACCTGGCTGTGACACGGTCTGTACTGGACTGATCTGGACTGGAAAAGCCTGGAATGAGCTATCACATAGGTAACAGGTGCGTTTGAGGGGGAAATAGGGTAGAAAGTGTTTGTATTGTGTGGAATTTAATACTGTGGTGTCAGTCTAATACAAGATTTACATTTAATTTTGTTTTTATTTTTCCCCCTCTTTAGAGTTTTTACGGTGCCCCATATCTGTGGGATTAGCTGTGCTCGTTGTACATCCAGCTCTGCTGAAAAGTCTGTGCTGCGATTTAGCCTTCACCCTTACTGTTTTCCTTCCTCAGTAATATTTTGTATTTTTGTGACCTATTTTGTCATCTTATTCTCATTCATTTCCTGTATGTCATTGATCTTTTTATTGCATAATTAGGAAAAAAATACCACTTTTTGAACTCCTTAACCACTTCCAATGGTTTACAGCACTTTGTTTTTGCTCTATTCCTTTCTGAAAAATCTTTGATATTAACCTGCCCATTGTATTCCTCCTAGGCACCATGCTGTGTCTTGGTCGTATGTTTGACTCCCCCTGCACCCTGGCTATGTTGGTGGGCTTCCAGTTTGCCTTTGTGCTCTACTTCTCCCTGGGTGGATTCCGTGGCCTTGTGTCGGTCCTGGTGCGCTCCTCCGAACCAGAGTTTGACTACTCACGTCCTCATGACGTGTACACCAATCTCAGCCTGATTGGGGCCCTGCTGTCTGGATACACAGGCCCCCCCGGGAATTCCCAGCCTAGGAGAGACTGCCCCATGCTGTCACCCTTGCTAGGTATAGTTTTTTTTCCCCAAATTGTACTGTTCATCCATTGTCACTTTAGCTGCTGCAGTCTGTAACGTGACTAGCTTTCTCCACTAGCTTCAGCAAAAAAGTAGGTTCTCTCTTATCATTTTAGTTTTCGTATTTGTTTGAAGCACATTAGACACATGGGAGTCAGCACAGCCACATGGCCCACATTGTAATTGTGTGGTTTATATTAGCATTTACTTTATTTAGCAGCCACTTTGCCCAGAGCAGTGTAGTGAGGCAAATAGTATGTTACAAACATACAGCTGTCAAGTAGTCAGCTAGGTATATTTGTGGCTAGGCTGATCTTCCAATGAATGTCCAGGCACTGGTGTAAGTACTGTTGGAGCAAGAGCTACACAATATCATTGAAACAAAGCAAGGACCTAACTATACAACTATTCTTATTCGTATAATCTTGTGTTTCAGACTATTGAGTCTCCATTTAAGAGCATCTTTTCCACATTTGTAAATGTGCTAGTGGAAGTAGAGAACCTATTACTAAATGGAAACTGCTGTCTGGTGTGCAGGAGCTCTCGGTGTAGAGCTCATAGAGCCACATCTGACTGTTATGTCGGGCTCGCATGTGCTAGCTGTTGGTGCTGGACTGGAGACAGTGGTGGCACGAGGGACTACAGCCAGATCTAAGCTGGCTTTGTGCTCCAATTGAGTCATATCTATAAATCCCTCAATCTGCATATTGTTCAATAATGTTCTAATGCGCCACTCCAATGTGGAAATCCTGTCCTCCAACTTTGTTATATAAAAACATTTCTGACATGCAGAAGTGTCAGGAACATTGGATGGACAGTCCACGCTGTACATGATTCAGGGCATACAAAACACAGGTGCAGAAGACATAATCATGAATAACCTTTTTGCTTACAAGCGGTTGTTGTAGATGCCCAGGGAAGATGGTTAATTTTTTTGCATTTGGAATTATACTTGCAGAATTTTCCTTCAGATTATTTCATTATTGTTATTTTTTTTTCAGTGATACCTAGATATCTAGAATTTCAGAGTTCATGTGTTACCCACCAGCTCAGCTGTTGCAGTCATTGCAACAAAGGAGAACATTTGTGGAACATGAGGTGGTGTAGGCTAGGAGAGGTATTCCTCGAACAGATAGATCTTGGGTCTCTTGAAGCTCCTTCCTCAAAGAGTGAAGCAAAAGTGAGAACTGCATAGCCTTTGCTAGCAGCCATGTGAGTGCTGAAGCAGCCATATGTGCACATGCTGTATTTATTGGACTTTACTGACCTTCTCCTGCTTTCCCTTATGCATGAAAGTCAAAATTCCTTGGTTCTCTTTTTCTCACTTTTCTTTTCCTTGCTTTAGTGGGCCCTGTGTCTGTGCGTTTGTCTTCCCCCCTGTCCCTGGAAGAGATTAGTGAGAAAAACCCCCTGGTGTTGCCTGGGGGGCGGTACAGTCCCCCCGACTGTGAGCCTCGACACCACACGGCCATTGTGGTCCCCTACCGGAACAGGCAGTCACACCTACGTGCTCTGCTCTACCACCTGCATCCCTTCCTACAGAGGCAACAGCTTCATTATGGCATCTATGTGGTGCACCAGGTCTGCCTCTCTCTCTCTCTCTCTCACTCACACTCTCTCTCCCTTTTTCACTTATGATTTGCCCCCCTTTCCTTATACAGCAAGGGTTTAAAATTAAGGTGAGACAGATATTTTCCAAGGAAAATAAAGTTGTAGATGTTAAGGTATCTGAAGAAATTGTGTAATAATGTGTGCTTTTGACTGTCTGCAGACAGTCCCACTGTTTCCACTGAATCGAATTCCTCTAGAGCTAGTTTTTGTAAAGTTAGTATGGCAGTAAATTGAAATGCTTATATAAATTGCAGTGATATAAAAAAAACATTGTTTTGACCATTTAAATATTATGGAAAAGCAATTAGCACTTTCGCACATCTAATGAGATGGATATTCAGGTTAAATTCTTTGCTCATGGTTACTGCAGAAGAATCTGCAATTTCTTAGTTGTGAGTTAATATTGTAATAAGAGAAATTAATGTCTCCAGGCAGGAAACTCAACATTTAACCGTGCAAAACTGCTGAATGTCGGGGTCCGTGAGGCCCTGAGAGATGGGGAATGGAGCTGTGTGTTTCTACATGATGTGGACCTGCTGCCTGAGAATGACCACAACACATACACCTGTCATCCCCAGCACCCCACGCACCTCTCTGTCGCCATGAACAAATTTGGATACAGGTTTCTGTTAAATCTCTCGTGCTGCAATTGGCCTGCTTGAGCTGTTGTTGATGCACAGTGTGTGGTTATTCATTGCATCAAGCTCATTCTTTACCCCCCCACTCCCACCCACCCGCCAATGCAGGTTGCCATATCCTCAGTATTTTGGAGGGGTGTCTGCTGTAACACCTGACCAGTACCTCAGAATGAATGGCTTCCCAAACCAGTACTGGGGATGGGGTGGAGAGGATGATGACATTGCAGCCAGGTAAGAAGCAGATTGCAGCATGAAATGTGACATTGAAAGACAACAGACATGGTAAATTTGGTGGGTGGGTAAGTGAAGAAGGGGTTCCTTGTGGGAATGTAGGTAGCCTGGTGGAGTTTTTTTTTGCAAATGATTATTTTCTTTAATTGCCATTTCCTAGTGTGTTCCATCTTCATACTCACCAACCTGTCTTTTCCTCTGAAATATACTTCCAACTTTCAGAATGCCTGCAAGTGTAAGTGTAGCAGAATCAGATGGTCTAATCCAGGGGTGTGAAACTCCAGTCCTGGAGGGCCGGTGCCCTGTGTAGTTCAGTTCTTTCCCTGTTCCACCACACACGATTGAGCTGATAAGCTGTGTGGTAATTAGCACAAGGAGCTGTGAGGAGTTGAATCAGGTGTGTTAAATTAAGGTAAACCCAAAAATGTACAGGGCTCCGGCCTTCCAGGACTGGAGTTTAACACCCCTGGTGTAATAATGTTCAATGCTGAGAATTAACTACTGAAAGTACACATTACACAGCACATCCATTGATATACCGGAGCCATACTGGAAAAAGGTAACGTACAAGTTCTAGCCCTAAGGATTGAATAGATCAGGGCTGCCCAGCCCAGCCCTGCCCCTGAAGCTAGCTTAGCTTCAACATAGCTGGCTCTAGTGCTTAGATACTCTTGAAGGGCCCGATTATCTGTACAAGGTGTTAAATTAGGACTCAAACTAAGCTCTGCACGGTGGTAGATCTCCAGGAGCAGGGTTGGGCAGCTCTGGCATAGAGGATCTAGCTTTACCTATAGAGGGGTAGCTTTAGCCCACGTTTTTCTTACTTGTTTCTCATGTACAATCAATAAGCTATTTGTATTTTGTGGCTATTTATAGTTAATGTAGCAGTTCTAATTCGTTCCTTCCAAGTTTCTCTGCGCTGATGAAAACTGCAAGTGGAATTACTGGACAAACAGACAAAAGTTTTCACTTGGACACTCAGTCTAGATGATGCAAGGAACTGGGGAACAAGGGCTGATGATAACTGCATCAGGTGCTAACAGTTGTGGAGTAGACACTCATCTGTAGTGCAGTAATTTTCCCCACACCACGAGCATGTAGTCTGTGTTCTTGTACACAGTATCTAATCAAGTGTGTTCTCCTTTCTTCTCTCATTTACATAATCCAACCAACTGATTTTGGTATGTTTTTTACTTACTGAAGAAATCCTTTGTTTTCGTTTTTCATTTTTTTTTCTTTTAATTTGTCGTTTACGTCGCCCCCCTCCTTTTTTTTTTTTTTTTTTTTTTTTTTTTTTTGCTCTTGTTCTGTTGACACCTGTTTACAGAGTTCGTCTGTCAGGGATGACGATAGTTCGGCCCCCAGTGACAGTTGGACATTACAAGATGATTAAGCACAAGGGTGACAAGGGCAACGAGGAGAACCCACGCAGGTACAGGTCACATGATCTAAATAAGGCAAAATTCAGACAGCCTTCTGCATGTATGAAATCACCACTGTTTGTCAACAGGAAGTGAGGTACAGATTTGAGTTAAATAATGTGTTAAATAATGTTGAAATTGCAAATAAATAAGTGTTTCTGCATGGAAACATTCTTTTTCTGAAGGTGCTCTAGCAGTCAAGTAGCTATCATACTGACACTGTTATAGGCTTTTTTGAGAATCTTCCATTCAGCACAGAGCTTAAATACTATGTGGATGGAGCTAAGGATAAACTGTTTCTGGTTAGCCTTACAACAGCTCGGATGATATTCTGGTGTATGTGGTGGGACAATGTCCTCTTGGACAACGATCATGTTTTCCAATTGGAGTTCTTCTGTATCGATAAGGCTAGAATAATGTTCTCATCTTCATGTAAATCTTGGCCTTTAAGATTATCTTTCTCCATCCATCTGTTTTAAGACTGCTTATCCAGTACAGGGTTACAGTTGCTGTTGGCCAAAAATCTGTCCCTGGAGAGGTTCTGCTGCTGTACCTGATTCCACTTGAATGTAACCTGAATAGCTTTATTACAGAATATTCTGCTTTATATAAATGTATATGAAATATCTGTGGGAAAACTGTTAGCAGCAAAATTAGCTCAGGATATGTCATGCTCTTATGTGATATTCTTTCATTCTCCCTAACACATTGTCCACCACCGCTCATCCCTAACAGGTTTGACCTGTTAAGTCGGACCAGGAGGAACTGGCGCTCAGATGGCCTCAACTCGCTCACCTACGAACTGCTTTCCAAAAATCTGGAGCCCCTGTACACTAACCTGTCAGTGAGCATTGGTAATGACCCCTACAAACCATCCCAGAAGACCCAGCCCACAAAACAAAACATACCCACTCTAGCCAAAGCTGAAGAAATGAGCATCGAGGAGGATACAAATGGTGCTGCAAATGGAAGTCAGGGTCACCAAGCAGCAGTTAATAAGACCATTGAGAGGAAGAGGAGGCTTAAGTACAGTGTGGATGGAGTTAAGGATAACGAGCCTCTGGTTAGTCACACAACAGCTCGGATGACGTAAACAGCAGGTCCTCCATAACTTGTTTTTAACTTTACCTTTTTGACGAAGGCTGCTGATACATAGTCTCCATTACTTATACATTCATTCTCAATCAAGTTTGAAATATTCTTCTGAGTTATTTACCTTGATCCTCTTTGTGCCTTTCAGTTTTTGTGAAGACAAGGTTTGACTAAATACCAGTACAATGATTTTTTTCTTTTTCCTTCTCTGGACAAGTGGCGTATCAACCCTGACTTTCATCACTGGATGTTTTGCCGCCTTTCTGTGGTTTACGTCCATCCATCCATCCAGCACTGCCTGTTGTTGTGTTTTTTTTTTCCCCCCTTCAGTTGGTTTTAACCAACTTTATGGACATTCACAAAAGTGTTTTCATGGGCAAAAATTGCCTCAAACAGACTTCAACAAAATTCTGATATGGCAACAAAATAATACCTGTCAATAAATTAGCTGGACTGGAGCACTGCAAAACCATCCGTACCATTTCACCCATTAGTATACCTCCCAACACTCCTTTTTTACTGGGGTTTCTGATGTACTTCAAGGCCATCTCTCAGCATCTCAACATTTTGTTGTTTCTCCCAGGAAACTTCCATAATTTGCATGGCCCTCAAACTTTATTATTAATTATCGTCATAGACGGATCCATAAGTTTTGTGTGTTTGTCTGACGTTGCAACAATTTCAACCCATCTGTCACCGCATCCTGGCAACTCTCAACCTGATATAAGGGGTGTGGAGCAGCTGCACTCTGCACAGGCCAGCTCAATGCTGAATGAATTAGCTAGCTAATTTAACTGGTGTAAAAATGCCAGGGCAGGATGGTGCTCCACTGAAAAACATCAGAAGCAGCTGCAAATTTAAGCGGAGTTGGATCGAACATTTATCTGCAAATCAAAAGGATAGTTGCCCTGCCGATGATGTTATTTGTAACATAAATAGAAGCAAAAATATAGATAAATCTGGTTATTTACTAACTTGCTTACTTATCAAAACCATACCGTGTTTTGAAACCTAAATGCTGCCTGGGATATTATTGCCAAATTTGATGGAAGGTTTAAGTGTGAAAAGTTCTTGCAGGAGAACATATATAATTCATGTTTCATGTAAAACATTTCAGTACTTGGGGTGTACTTTCTTGAATAAGTGTATCATGTTTGGGTACCAGTTTCAGTATGTAAAACAATCAAACTTCTAAGGAATCAATTACATTATTAGGCGTCTAAATCTAATATGAATGAATTGTTAAGCATATCACTTTAGTAGATTTTATATGTGACTAAAGAAATAGTTATTTGTACAGTGAGGGCAGTAAAATAGTGCAATTTTTGAAGGAACCGTTTACAGCAGGGATTCATGGTTGTATATCTTGAATTAATTGAATAATCTTATCAGTGGAATGTTCATTTCATAGTTTTAGCTATTTATGTATTTATTTAGACGATCAGTCTCAGTGCTGTACCATATGAGGATTCTGTTCATGGAAGAAAATTAGATTGCTGGATATTACTTGAACATGATAATGCAGACAGGATGACTTATCAATCTGATATTACCAAGATCAATGAATTTCTACTTTGAGCTAGCAAACTCACTATCTCACTGCAGACCAGTGAGAGTGCCCATGCTGACCCCTCTCCATTGTCAAAAGCCCTTAACAATGGGTACACAAGTGTTGAAGCTGGGCCTTGGAACAATGTAAGAAGGTGCGATGGTCTAGTGAATCCTATTTTATGTTCATCATGTGGATGGCCAGGTACATTTCGAGCATCTGTGGGATGCATCGGCCCGACAAGTCCAATCCATAGCTACGTAGCCCTCTATACAGCAGAGCTTCATTCTCTGTGTGTCATGACACAATATTCCCATAATCATCATCAAAATTATGTAATTTGTACCACAGTGGCCTTCTGCTGCTATGTACCTCCTGGGATAGCCTTCATTTACATCTCACATCGATGAGGCTTGGCTACCCAGCACCCTGTCAGGGGATTGTGGTTTTTTCCCAGCTTGGATCAGTAGGTACTCACCACGGCTTACACCCCCAAGCCTTACTGTTTGAGATAATCTGAGCCACTCGTCGGACCATAATGATCTGGCTCATCACAAAGTCATTCATATCTTTATTTCTTTAACATTTCAAGTAAGAGTACCAAATATTAGCTTACCGTCCTTGATATGTACCGTTTTTACACGACAGCCAATATTATTCACTTGGGGGTGGCCATAAGGTTTTGCCTCATTGATGTATGTGTTCATACATAGAAGCTTAATTTCCTGTTGGGCAAAATGAAATTCAAATTGTTTCACTTTTGGTGTATTATTTTGAGACCTAAATATGGAGGCAATCTTTGATATGTCAAATTGTAACAGCTAGCCAAACAAAATCTGACCCTGAAACAGAAAATCTTTTGGTTCCGGTTAAGTCTTCGTAAAATAAACACTCAATTAAATATTAGCTGCCAATAAAATCTGTAGCAGTGATCTACTATTAAGCTGGTGTGTTATATTGTGTGCACTGCGGCATGTGTGGTTTTGTCCAACACTGCTAGATACTGCATTTGGCTTTGTATCCGTGTTATTAAAAGCTGGTTACCATCCAGGGACGTTTGGCTGTGAGTTAGTGCAATCTCTGGCGCAGTCAAATATATTGACAGATAAATGTATACATTCATTTCCAAAGTGCCCATTGTTTACTTTATATAGACTATTCATTTGTGCTCTATATCAATGTTTCTTAAACCAGTCCTTAGGGACTCCAAGATACTCCGTTATTGCAGTCTCCCAATTTCCTGGAGATTCCTGGATAGCAGAAACGTGGACCATCTGGAGGTCCACGAGGACTGATTTGAGAAACACTGCTCTAAATAATGGCTTACCTTAATGTACAATGCCTCAGCTGTTTGTTAAATAAGATGCTCGCTATGCTCATCTTCCCAGAAACAGAGTATAGCAAAAACACATGAAAGCACACTGCAATGCTATCAAAGGGCATGTCATGGTCTAAATACAAGCAATATGTTAATTTCCCCATTTCTTGCAGAAAAACGTACGTAATTTGAAAAAGTGCAAGCTCTTCGAAATATTGCATTTGCTTGATCTTGCGTTAATTTCTGTAATCTCAGAATCATGAATTCCTGGAGGGGTTGCTCAACATTTTTCGGGTTTTGATTCTCCATATACTTAGACAGGTAATAATATAAATAAGACTATTGGAAGAATAAAATACAGCTGTTAAATTGCCGACTCTAAGCTTAAAAAAATAAGAAAAATAGCATAAACAAAGTCATAAGCCTTTGTTATTGTATTCGTATGTGTGTTATTTTAATGAGTAATAGGCAATCACTGTTATGAATTTAACTTTTTTTTTAATGTATCAAAAAGGCTGTCTGCTTTGTGGATGTGGGGATAAGGTGGGGCAAGTTAAGCTGCTTTATATGCCTTAATATAAAAGCGATAGGTTTTGTAGAATGGATCAATAAATCAGTTATTCACTGTGCAAAATGATGTAGGTGATGCAGATACACACTGGATGGTAAAACCAAGACACTTTAAAGTATTCCTGGAAATAATGACAAATCAGTTAACAATCAACACTTTTTGACTTTGTGTAATCTATATACTATAAGGATGTTCTTTTCACAGAGTATAACTTTAGGAGAGAATGTGTAGGATGGTGAAATAAGCAACTTTAATTTTCTAAAAATGGGTTTAAATTTGTATCAAATAAATTTAATGTTATTTAAAATTTATTCTGAATCTTTTCATTTAGATTCCCACGCAAAAGAATAATTTTACCATATTAAATTCATTATATTAAGACTGGTCATTTGTTGGTAGATTACATGATTACATCCTTTGGGCAAAATGTGGAAAGACTGTACAGAATTTGTAAGTTGTGTATATTTCACTGAATAAAGTGACAAGTACAACTGAGCCTGTAATATGTTCTTGTAATAATTCCATCCAGTCTTTATTGATAACTTATTCAATGGGTCATTCCATCTCAGTTCATTAGATTTAAGAAAAACTTCCCACCTGTCTTGTAAGGGAAAACTTACATGAAAAGTTATACTTCCTAATAGCACAAAAGCAGAAATATTACAAAATTTCATTAAGCTGACCATTCCCGGTTTCGGTGTCTTACACTTGCCATGATTCCTCTTGAACCCCTTGAGCTCCTGCCTGAAAATCATCACATAATATGCATATGTGAGCTCTGTTCGCAGGTGGATTTGAAGGTGAAAACAATTTTAAGCCAGGCAGGTAACCAGTGATATAACTAGCAAACATCATATACTGTCTTTCTGCAGTGAGTTTTCGCTGGCTTAAAGTGCTTAACCCCTTAAACACCTGTCTGTAAACCATCACATAATGACAAGCAATGTGTATGTGAGCTATGTTCCCAGGTGGATTTGATGGTGAAAACAACTTTGGGCCAGGCAGGTAGTAAGTGATTTCACTTGCAGACATCATATACTGTCTTTCTGCGGTGAGTTTTTCCTGGCTCAAAGCCTTTAACCCCTTCAACACCTGTCTGGAAATCATCACATAATGACGAACAATGTGTATGTGAGCTATGTTCTCAGGTGGATTTGAAAGTGAAAACAACATTGAGCCAGGCTGGTAACAAGTGAAATCACTTGTAGACATCATATTATGTCATCCTGACATGTGTTTTCCTCGGCTAGGTAGATAAGTAAAAAACCAATGTAAATGTCAGTTGATAGTTCCCAGGTGTATTTGAAGGTGAAGAATACATTGAGCCAGGCAACTAGCAAGTTATTTGAGTTTCAAGAATTAGTCTTTCAGGTTCAGCTGTCTTTTCACTAGCGCAAAGTGATTAACCATTTGAGCTCCTGCCTGAAAATCATCACATAATATGCATATGTGAGCTACTGTACTGTATGTTCCCAGGTGGATTTGAAGGTGAGAACAACATTGAGCCAGGCTGGTAACAAGTGAAATCACCTGTAGATATCATATTATGTCTTTCTGACGTGTGTTTTCCTCGGCTCAAAGCATTTAATAAGTCAATACGAATCGAAATACTGAAATTCTGAAGATAAGCCTCGGTAAAGAAGCCCTCCTAGAGGGGCAAGAGCAGAATTGCAATTGGTTGCGCAGCATTTAAGGTGGACCGGACAATCCGAATAAGGAGCTGCGAATAAGGAGCCAACAGCCTCGTCACGATGCCTACCCTCCTTCGACTGCATTTTCCACTAACACGCACTAACCCGAAACTACGCTTCTAACTACAGCTCGAGCCCTCCATAGATGTTCGGGGAACGCACCCCTTATTGCTGAATTAACACGCAGTGACTCCTAACGTGGTGGTGAGCCTGACCACAAATCAAAAGTCATTAAAAATAAAGATAAAATACAATTTGCTACTAATTAAATTTCAGTTTCCATTAGGGAACTGGTGTTGAACATGAATTGTTATCTACTCTCTAGAGAAACTATGAAGCGCAAATATTTTGTTCCCAGCCTCCTGTTGAATGCCTTCCGGCAGGTCGTCGCGGTTAGATGTGCTCCGATAGGCGCTCTACGCATCGTTACTTTAGCGCCTCCCTACAGTGTAAAAACTGCATAATTTCGACGCTCAGCAACCAGGGAAATGGACTACGAAGAACAGGTATTAAGCCTTTCCACTTTCTTAGTTCATTTGCTGTAAATTATTTTAATTACTGGTGTTCGATCGATTGTAGTTAACATTTTATAAGGGATCTTTGATGCTTTTATAATAGGACTTATGGAATGTCATGTTTGGACATTTTTGAGTATCCTATACGGTGTTGCTTAATATATTTCTCTGGCTAACTGTATGATTAAAAGGAAAACTATATCATTTATTTAAAAAAAAATAATGGTTAATTCCCAGATTATGTAATAGCTTTTTTTATTATTGTTTGAGACGTCAGTTAGCCGCATTACTTTCAGAAAACACGCAAAACAATTAAACGAATATAATTTAAGACAAAAGAAAAATTAATTTTAAACTCATGGCTTCTTACATACTGCCATTTAGCCTATACCACTGCCTGTGCTCCGCAATGACAACTGTATACTCCAGTAACAAATATTTAATTTTGACCCGAAGACGTGGCCATACGAAAAGCTGCAAACTTGTCAGACTGGATCTAAAACCTGACGGAAAATGTAGACTATCAAGTTGGAATCCTGTCTTTACACAGTCTGATTTGTGTTACAGGTTAGTAAGGTTGTGTCCACCGCCCAGCTTGGAGATTTGATCGAATTTTCCTACCCCATTGGATACTCGCATTGGGGCGTATATGATGATGATGGATACATTATACATTTTGCTGTCGCAGGTAATAAATATTTCCATATTGGACAACAGACATTGCACAGTATATAATGACACAATATATATTAAAAAAAAAACATATTCTAACAAGTTGTAATCGTTTTATGAAACAGAAATTGTTTGTACAACCCCAAATCAGAAAAAGTTGGGACGGTATGGAAAACGCAAATAAAAAAAGAAAGTAGCTATTTACTTTGACTTGTATTTCATTGCAAGCAATACAACAGCACATTATTTAATGTGTTCCTCATGAATTTAATTGTTTTTCACAAAATAAACACATATTGCAATTTTGGTTCTTGCTACACATTCCAAAAAAAGTTGGGACAGTAAAGCATTTACCACTTTGTAATGTTGCCATTCCTTTTTTCAACACTTAAAAGACGTTTAGGGACTGAAGACACCAAGTGATGAAGTGTTTCAGGTGTAATTTTGTCCAATTCTTCCTGCAAACAAGTCTTAAGGTGGGCAACAGCACGGGGTCTTCTTTGTCACATTTTGCGCTTCAAAATGCGCCACAGATTCTGTATTGGAAACAGGTTGGGACTGCAAGCAGGCCAGTCAAGTACCCGTACCCTCTTCCTCCACAGCCAGGACTTTGTAATGTGTGCAGAATGTGGTTTTGCATTGTCTTGTTGAAATATGCATGGGCGTCCCTGGAAAA
>JAODKL010000107.1:22360356-22380949 GCA_026780765.1 Petrocephalus schoutedeni
TTTGCTCCTAAAGGACTAGACCATTCTTGGATGCTGCTTTTGTACCAAATCATAATTACAATCACCTGTTGACATCACCTGACATCATTATTTAACCAATTTACTTCATTACTAGCCCTAAATTGCTCCTGTCCCACCTTTTTTGAAATGTGTTGCAAGTACCAAATATGGAATACGTGTTTATTTTGTGAAAAACAATAAAATTCATGAGAAACACTTTAAATAATGTGCTGTTGTATTGTTTACAATGAAATACAAATCAAAATAAATTTAGAAATCACTACTTTCTTTTTTTATTTGCATTTTCCATACCGTCCCAACTTTTTCTGATTTGGGGTTATATGCTGCACAATTTTTTAAATGTCACCCTCACTTTTAAAATGCTCATAATCTGGTAAAACTGAGTTGTTAAAAATGTACTATGATGCTTGCTTTAGGTGTGAGATTTTAATGTATAGGTCACTGAATACAAATGAGTTCATATATTCACTAACAAGCATTGTTTAATTACTTACCAGTGACTAATGACTACTTTCAGGTTGTCTCATTCACATATTAAGAACAGTATAGAATAGAATATAATAGACATACTTTATTGAACCCTGTGGGGAAATTGTCTTTTTGCCTGTATCCCATCTTGCACTCCAGGAGACACACAGACACATATGCAGGTGAGAGCAAGCTTGGGGGGGAGGGGGTCACAGTGCAGGGTCAGCCACTGCGCAGCGCCTCTGGAGAGGGAATTAAGGACCTAGCTGACTAGCTGAGATACCCAATGGTGCCACCCGTCTGCTGGCTCTGCGATTTGATCCACTGACTTTCTGAACGTAGGCACAAGTCCTAACTCGCCTATCCAAACACTGTACCCCAAGACGGAAAATTAAGGCAAAAAAATATTCACTACATTTCATGGATTATTGGCAAAGTTTAGGTAGTAAATTGCCATTATCATTTTGTGTATTCTGGGTTGTTATTCTTTGATCCAGTGAATGCCACAAGCAAAAAACTACAGCAGTACTGCTTTAAAAATGACCAGTATTAATGTAGCTTCCCAGTTGCACTGGGGCAGTACACAATCTTAAACCTTAGCACTGGTTGAAGCTCAAATTTGGAACAGAATTTAAAAATAATGGTAATCTATTTTTAAATATGGATTATCTATTGGGCAAATGACTCACCCAAACACATGCACACGCTCTGATATAACAAATGGCTTTTTCGTAGATGAGGGGGAGCTTAGGAGAAGGTTCCGCCAGTCACTGCAGACCATGTTCCCTGTGTGCGGTGACCTCCTCCTCGGAGAGACACAGATACGGAGACAGCTCCTGTCAGAGGTCAATGTGCCCACTGGTGCACAGGTCATGATCAGCAACGACCGACATGGACGGACCCCGTCCACTGAAGCAGAAATGCATATCAGGCGAAATGCCTTGCTGCACAAAGAGCTCAACTACAATCTTTTCACACTGAACTGCGAGCACTTTGCTACCTTCATACGATATGGACAGTCTGTGTGTAACCAGGTGAGAGAGAGAGCTCAAATATATAGCATCTGTGAATATTATGGGTAGTCTAAACCATGTGGATATGGTCAATTCAGAGTAAAATTGAAGCAATTAAGCAAGTTGTAGCTTAGGTCCCTAAATAAATATATGATAGGTCATATGTAGGTAATATGTTAATGTTATGAGAATGGATTTTAATACAATTTGGTATGTTAGTGCATTACCAATACAACACTTGATTGTAGTTAATCACTTCGTAATTAGCCAACAGTTTAAGGTAAAATATTTTACTAATTGTACCATTTAACAGTTCATTTCGGGATCCATCATGCCCTGGACATGTTTACACACCTGCCTTGTCTATTGTTTTAATGTTGTGATACTGGAGAAGATGTGCTTTTAAATTTCGTTGTTGTGGAAACAATAATGACAATAAAGCATCTGAACATCTAAATTTTCCAATATACTATGAAATAAATACACGTCTACTGCTTCTGCTACTGGGAAACTGACAATATTTAACTTTCTTTTTTTTTTGTTATAATCTTCTATTATACAGATTCCAGGAAGACCAAAGAACACAGAATGTGAAAGTGCAACTAAGGTTTTCCAGGACATTGTTTGGAACTATTATAGGTAATACCTATATATAAATATGTATATGAAGCCCAACTTTGCTTTGTTATTTCTCGTAATGTAATCATGTTTACCATGCCTGTGTCCATGGCTGTGCTTTCATGTACCACCACTAAGTGACACTGCTTCGGTTTTAGTGTGATTTGTCTCAAAATGAAATAGGTCCCAGATCATCACCTATACAATGTTCCTGGGAAGTTAGAAAAGATCCATAAAATGCTATTAGAGTTATTGTGTTCACAAGATCAAGTTCTGGGTGTATGATTTTGGATGTATAACTTTTGAAAAGTGTTTCATTTGTTTTGGTTCCAGTGTATACTTGATGCTCTCACTCATGTATTCTGTATCTGCAATGAATTTTTCTTTATAACTCCTGTTCTTTCTCATTCTGGATGAAAACATCATGTCAGAAAAAAGTAGAAGAAATTAAGTACCATTATAATTCTCGGGTCATAGCAAAATACAAATGGGTAAAACTCATGCCGCAAAAGCAATTTTAACACATGATATTCTTGCCTACATAATTATGAAATATTTTGGCTAACTCCCTTTATGCTCAATAATTTCCAATCAGCGGTCTTGCATGGCCCGCATGGCCTGCATGGCCCGCAAGCTTCTGGTGGCCCCTGGAGGCCAGTGTAGCGGCCCGTAACTGAATAAAAAAAATAAGACAATTACCCTATTATTATTATTATTATTATTATTTCAATTTTTTAAATCTAGACACAATACAACTTCACCAATAATGTGCAGTATCGTATTTAATGAACAATCAGTTACGGTGGCAGAACAGAAGCAGGAAGGGAAACATTTAGCACAGTCATGCTTTGCTAGCTAACCCAAAAAAGAGGTAATGACGCAGATGAGACAGGACCAAAAGTAAATGGTGGCCCCCAACTCCCCTCTACACTGGTAAGTGTGGCCATCATCTAAAATTCAGTGAAGAACACTGGACTAGATGGTTCATTTTGGTGATGGTTTCTGTAAAGGAATATGTCATTCATTAGGTTCTCAGATGCTTTTTCTTTATTTCATTTTTTTCAAAAATTACAAATCCTGTAATCAGAAAACTTTAATCCAAAAAATAAAAACATAAAAATTATACAAAATTCTACAAATAAATAGTATTTATTGGGAGTTTGAGTGAAATTGTCTGACTGAGGTGATACTGATCACAGTTATGTCATTGAACTGAATGATTTTAAGCTTGTTTTTGCAGGACGTAAAGCTGAAGAGTTAGGCCCTGTCAGGGTAAATATCCCAGAAAAATGAAATTGTTGCAAATTCAAAACATGTCTAAAAAAACTCATGAAATTCCTTACCTGCCTGGTAAAAGTTTTAATGTAATGCATGCCATAGTAAAACATTATTTGAATAAATGGATATTACACTGTAAATTTTACAATTTTATGTTCATAGACAAAAGTTTTGGTTTTGTTCCCTGGTTTTCCCATGCCTATGTAGCACTGCTTTTTATATTATTGATGTTTCAATCCATATATAGATATAATTGTAACTTATACTAGCTTTGACTAATAATGACTGTAATTATTTTATCAAATTGTGAAATGAATTGTTAAATGAAATGCATTTTATATTGAAATATTATTAAATTAGTTTATTGAATACTTATTATTGCACACAGGACATTATGATAGAAAAATATACTTTTTGAGGAAATATTGATGAATTAATCGATGTAGATGCAGTTAGGGGTATACTGTATATCCACCATTATGTCTTTGTAAAAATCTATGTATTTCTTTACAACTGTACAAGTGCCTGGGCATTACTCTGTGCTTACCGTCCACTACAGCTGACTGAAGCACTTCTTATACTGTGACTGATAAGAAAATGCTATTTGTATCAAAGAAATTTCTAATAAAACCATTCTAATATACAAATTTGTCTGTGACAGGGCCTTACTTTCTAAGGGTGAAATGCATATAAACATGTACTTTACTCAAGTATAAAAACATGCAAAGATGGTATGATATGATTGAATGTTCAGATTCTATAATAAAATTATCTTTTTTCTCCAAGATTGCCAGAAGTAGAAATATATGTTTCTGGAAAAACATCTTGCAAATACCGATTTTTAGTTACCAGTTATCTAACTGAAAGAAGTTTAAGTCTAGAGACTATCAACAATAAATCACCTTCAGTGTTACATTATTTTCTATTTAAATCTAAGACCCTGAATGTGTGGGAAATGCGTGAGGCTGTAAGGTACCCACTAAGAATGCTAGGTTTTAACACGTAATGATGGCTACGGCACAGACCTCCCACCTTCCAAATTTCCCGGATGTTGCCCTCACCATGACCGTTTCCCGGATGTTCCTTCATTTTAGCGGAGGAACAAAAATAGCAGGGTAGCCTAAGGTTCAGCTGTTGGGGGACTTGGTTCAAAACACTAAGTTATATTTTCAAACTAAAAAAAATGGTTGTCGTTTAAAGGAGAAAAGCGCCAGGGAGGACGAGCCGTCTGGTAGATAATTCTTTTCAAACCGAAACCCTAACGCTAGAAGACTGCCTAGACTGACGTTAATGCCTAGATTGTTAGTATTAGCAGCAGCGGCTAAGTGATTGATTTACTGTAAAATAAACAGATACATTTAATTGGTTTTTATTTGGGTCTACATATTTTACCTCGTTGTCGTATGTGGCGTTTTAAATGTTTCGTTTTAACGCAGTTAGTTTGCAGTTTAAAAAGATTGTTTATATGCTCTGTTGTTTTCGGCTAGCTAAACGGAGCTAGGTCGTCCTTCCTTGTCTGTCGAGATAGCAAGCAGTTCGCTAAAAGGGTGGGGGGGGGGGGAGTTCAGCGAAAATTGCTCCATTTTTTCCATCTGTCTCGTTGTCAGACGAAGCTAAAGCACCAAGCAGAGCTGACACGCATCACCAATAGCGGAATAAATGCATGTGTAAGTATTCTGTAGTTTGTAAAACACTGCTACATGCACAGTACCGCTATCTATTATTTACATAGAAGCTTAGCTACAGTGCCTGTCAAAGAAGTTGGCTTCTCTGCTGGCAGGACAGCGCCATCCCATAGAAATGCTGTACAGTGTTTATGACATTTTTAACCTTTCCAGTTGTATTAATAATCTTCCTGGTTTATTATTCTGACAGTGTGCATGTCAATAGTAGCATCGCCCTGTCTTTCAACCATTAGCTTTAGATGTGTTGTTAATTTGCTAGGCTTATCTGTAAATTGGCATGCTAACGCAAATGTGCTAATAACCGTGAAAATTGTACTTTACTTTTAATATCAGCTTTGCAGGATGTTTATATATCAGTTTCCGGTAATTCTCCTCACTAGTGCAACCTTTACAGGAGTTTTCCAATATAGAAAACCTATGTCTTGGTGTGATATTAAATACATATTTCTCACTTTATTGCTAGTGGATTGAGAGTTTAGAAGGGTTGTCTCCATTGCCAAGAATGGTATGCAGGCTTAATTAAATTATAATTAGAACTGTCGATGTCAAGCTTTAGTGTCTCATGTGGATCGTTGATTCATTTTATGTATTTTGTTTTCTATCAGTGGATGAACCCACTATGAAACTTTCATTTGCCTCAATTTTAAATATCAGTAATAATTATGTAATTTTTTATAAACTACTGTAACAGGAATCCTGTGGGTTTTAGAGGTTTTTTTTGTTGATTGGGCTGTGGCTTTTAAAGACACGTGCCTCTGTGTGGGTACTGATATTACTTTAGGTTTTCCAGTTTAAAAATTAGTTTGTAATGTACCCCACGTTTAAAAATTTATGACGGTGATTTGCAATAACTAGTTTGGGAATAGCACAGAGTATTTGATTGTAATTTTACTTTTATAACCTTCATAAACTGTTTTTTTTTAACCTTTTTTTGCAGCTTGTGCATGGTTTTGGAGGTTCAAGTCTAAAAACAATTTCTGTATTTAGAGATTTGATTATAAAGTTAAAGTATAATATTCTTGCGCATCCCAGTAATAATAATATGAAATGTTATTGTACTTGATGTTTAAATCAAATCTCTTTAAACCAAAAATATTTTTATAACTAAATTACTACACACATTTTCAATACAGAATGAAGTATATAAGTAAATTACTTAGGGATTGACCAATACTGATGCTAGTCAGGTCTGAAATCGTGCTCATGTACTCATACTCATCCCTGTGACAATGCGCTGATGCCTATAACCAATACCACATAATGATGTATCAGCAGTATCATTGTCAAGCAATCTAAATGGGACAGAATGTTTGTGGTGTGAAAGTATTGCAAAGTTTTTAGTTTTTCCGAAAACAAAAGCAGTGCAAAATGAAAAGTGTGTTCTACTAAACTATCAAGTGGAGGAGTGAAAATCGGTTGATACAACACCAGTAATGTAGTTCAACATCAAAAACTAATACGAGAAATGATGAATTTGCCACCAACAGCACTATGCAACAACCGAGTGTGTAGCAAAAACTAGCACAGAGAGATTGTCAAGTGATAGCCCTTGTGTAGTAAAAGTAACACAAGTTCTTACTCAGCATGGATTTACCTCGCTTTATGATCATTCAACTTACGATATATCCAACCAACCATACTTTCAGTCTCTGTAGCGATCACGGGCGTAAACATTTCATACAGTGTCCATACAGTGTTTAATAATATTATTGTATGATGGTTTTTTTTATTTAACCAGATTTACCCAAGCCTCTTATGACTGCGCCCTAGTGTGCCTCCTGCTTCTGGTGAGAAGAAATGGAGGAAACCAATTACTTTGCAGAGGAAAATTAAGATAATTGCCCAGCGTTTACTAATTTATCATATCGTATTCATATTTGAGTTTCAGTATTTTCAACTTATGGTGGGGAATGTAACTCCCAACGTATTCTTGGGACGTATTGTTCTTGACAATGTAGTTTCAACGTATTGTTCTTGACAATCAGGCATAATGTTGTAATGCTGGTATATGAAGAACAAGGTGGGACTGGGTGAAAAGAGAATTTCCCCTCATGGATCAATGAAGTGTCATCATTATTATTTATTATTATTATTATTATTATTATTATTACTACTACTTATAACACTTAAGGGTGCTCTATGATAGCTTCATGACACCAACATAAGCCCTTCATAACAGCCGACATAACTTGTCATAAGCATTTATGAAGGTTTGTTCCAACTTTTGTGGCCGTAAATGCTGGCATAGGGGGCTCCTATGTCAATGGACAATTGCCATTTGGGCTGCTCAGTATCACGATATTTCAATATAATCATGATGTGTGCATTATACCTATACCAATCCCACGTTTTGAATGCTGATACAATCCTGATACCTGAACAGAAGGTATTGGCTAATCCGATACCAGTGCTTTTTTTTTTTTTTTTTTTAAAGTAGTAAATACTAATGGAAAAATGTGTGCCAAAAAAACTTTAGGCTACTAGAATAATGCGTAACATACTGTTCAACTTCATTTGGGCATCTAGTTTTAAGCATTTTTCAGGCATTTGCAGTTCAATTTGATATCTTCCAAGACAGTATACACAAGTGGCGAATGCTTAAAATACCCCACAGTTTTTCTCCCACTGACAGTAGGTTACTTTCACTTTGTTGCGATAGCAATCCCTCGTGTATCACGGGCTGTAGTTACTGCGCAAAATGGCTCAAGCTAGGGATTCCTAAATCATCCATTGCCTTTTTTCCATATTATTCGCATTGTCTTGCACAATTGCGTTCGCTATGTTTGGTGGGAATTTCCACTAAATGACACTTCAACCACAAAACTTTTTCTACAAAGATTGCCAATTGCTGTGCTGCTACTTGTTGTTTCTCGAGTAGAATACTTCCAGATTCTGACATTTGTTAGCTTGCTTTACCAGCATGCACGGCGCATTTACTATTGTCACCCTCTTATCTTATGTTCTTACACAACTGCTGCAATGGGTATGCATGTGATGTCACTGCATTCACACCTACTTAGTGGCAAAAAAACTGAGTGGCAGCATTAGTGTTCAACTTGAATGCTGCTAGAGCACATCTAAAATGAGAGACGGCTGTCATATCAGGCTCGGCTCCAGCTCACCGTAACAGGGTGGGCCAGGAAGACTTTTGGGGGGGCAATTACATATAATTATAAGGCCAGCCTTGTGCTTGGGTGGGCCAAAATGTAATATGTCAATAGGAATGGTTATAAATTGGGCCGCATGATATCAAATCACAATATGTGAATTTTTCACAAGTAGCAGTGCGATATTTTTGAAACAAAAAGGTTATCATTAAATAAGCAAAATGAGCTATGGCCAACTGGAACTTATCTACCAATAGTGTGTGTCATACGTTTCTGGTGTTTACCCTGTACTATGACCCATAAACCTGTTCTGATATGCATATACATGTGTATCTATATCATTATTGGGTAGCAAGATGGTTTACTTAAAGACTACCCAATGAATAACGTTCCCTTTTCTATTTTTAGGTATTACTACTTTAGCAACTGGTCATATATGAAACGTGCAGTGTTTGTGTTTATGTACAAAGTATTTAAGTAAATTTTTATCTTGAAAATTGAAACTCTCTGAAATCAATCTTTTTCAAATGACACATTTTTTTCTGCCGTCATAGAAACAAGTTGAAGGTGAATGCTGGGTGATCGACAGCTGGAAGAAGGTGGATGAAGTGACCTGGCGGTCAGTCCCCGGCGCCTGATTGTGGTTGCTGCACTCCCTTTGTGCTCACTGCTCCTCTACACGCTCCCAGTACAGAGTGATGACTTCACAGCAGCATCCTCCCCCCCACGCAAGCACCAGTCCTTCCTTGCTCCTTCCTCGAGATCCTTCTGCCAGCCAGGGCAGGTCATCTGTACAGCCTGGCCAGCTGGAATCCACCCATAGTGGTTCCAGCACAAGTAGGGATATTCGCATGGGCAGTGTTGGCTCTTCCCTGTCTCTTGGGAGTTCCGCTGGGGGAGGCGCTGCCTGGGCTGCCCCCACTACCTCTGCTGTCACTACACCCTCACGAAGACAGACAAGTGGACGCTTTGAACCTTGGCCAGAGGAGGCGGTAGACAGTGCATATGGACTCTACTCCCTGCATCGCATGTTTGACATTGTGGGGGCACAGCTCACCCATCGTGATGTGCGGGTGCTGTCCTTTCTCTTTGTTGACGTCATTGATGAGTATGAGCGAGGTGGCATCCGGAGTGGACGGGACTTTCTGTTGGCTTTGGAGCGGCAAGGGCGGTGTGACGAGACCAACTTTAGGCATGTACTGCAGCTACTACGCATCATAACCAGACATGACTTGCTGCCCTATGTCACACTCAGAAAGAGACAGACTGGTGAGTGCATTGCTGGTTCAGGACTCCAGGAACTTTTGTTTGTTTTATTTTAAAACTTTGTTTTAACATTGCCCAGAAACAGTCTTCCAGTTAACATCATGCATTTCACACCTGCTTAATTATGGAATGTATTTGGCTTGTAGGTCTGCTCATGTGGTTTTGGATTATTGGAATTCTTGAAGAAAACTTTAGTGTGTGGCTGTCAAAATTGAGCATCCAGATTATCAAATCAGCTTATGTTTTGTTGTCTCTAATGGAAGCACAATGCTCAAATATTTTGAACCAAGCTCGGTGTAGGTATTTGTGTTCTTTAATGTCCCAGATTTCCAGATGTTTAATATGAACTTAGACTGTGACCATCCTATGCCATGGTCGTAACATTTGCTTTAGGGGTTCCCAGTCCCCGGTCTGTAGAACACAGGGGGTTTTGCGGACGGGTTGATTAACTGTCAGAAACTGTCTGATTTACTTGGGCAAAGGCCACTTTTCCATGGATTATTATTTCTGAAATAACCGCAAGAGTTAAAATTTTTCTGTTTTTTTTTATTTTTTTTTATGCTAAACGCGTCTTGAATTAATATGCTTTAAGACACCATTAACGGGGACCACCAGACTGGTTTGACGTCTTCTGTGTATTGATTTTGTACTTTGTCCTGGGTTCACTTTGCAGGTTAAGAAAATCATTTGTTGTTTATTTGTTGCTTTGCTTTTTTATTTAATATGATTCAAGCACTAAGATTCAATGAAGGAAAAAACAAGAGTATAATTAATGTCTATATGTTTATTACTGTAAATGTTCTCAGATATCTTAATGAAATCAATGTTGATAGTCAGCTGATAGTTAGCAACCAATATACAGTGTGCATTAGGGATGGGCGATATCACGTCGCAGTTATATCGTGCATGCTCAATAATCATCAGGGTTTCAGATGACAGGTGAAACATTTGGCAGGACACCCAACTTTTTTGCTCCATACGGACATTTACTTATGCCCACAGTTTGGTTAGCAGATTAATAGTGCACCTAAAATATTAATGAGTCGTATTTTTATGCCTGAAATTTTGTATACTAGGTGTATTTCCTGTACACATTTTGGTGCTGTAACACAGACAGCAGACTGTTCATTTTTAGTTTTAGTGTCTCACCTGTTGTCGTTTTTGTCTTTTTAGTTTGTCCAGACCCAGTGGATAAGTACTTGGAAGAAACATCAGTGCGCTATGTTTCTCCCAGAGGAGGGGGAGAAAGCAATACAATCACGAACCACAGGAGAACAGGTTAGGCTAGAAGACCTCAGTGTTATCATCATTAGATGTTGTCCTTTAAAAAAGTAATAAAAATCAGAAGTGGCATATGTTGGACGGATAAAGCAAAGTTTGAGTTTCCATTTTCTTTGTTTATTTAGCACAGAGTCCCAACCTGCTGCCTGGGTAAATGCTTAAGATAAGCATGGGCTCTGTGTTTACCTCTGCAACAAAAACATTGCAGTGGGGTAAAATAAAATATAAGGCATTAGGATGATCTTACGAGCTAGTGTTTCTCAGTATTCCAAAGAAAAACCTCTGGGGCCGGACTGATATTTAACATGGCTGGGGTATATTTTTCTGCCATCTTTTCTATTATTGATACAGAGCTCATTAATACAGGAGCTTTTATGGCTTTTATCTTTGTTTCTTCAGAAGGAAAGGCAAAATGGCAAAGTAGTGGATCCATGAAATATAATAAAGCAGTGTCTCTATCCTTCCCCTATGTGAAATATCCTTCAACAGGCCCCCAGCCGGTAATTTGCTGCTCCCCATCAGGACCGCAGGTGTGTTCTCCACGTGCCAAGCCAGGTCCCCCTTTACCCAATCGCAAAAGGAAGAGAACCCATGCCACAGCAGACTGCAGGGAGAAGCAGACCTGCGGTAAGCGCTTCATGGTACTTTAGGGAATTTCAGTTAGTAAGTTAGGAAGACCAAAGCTGTAAAATGAGTTTAGTGAATATTAGCACCATTTCATCATTTTGGGAATGAAAAAACAAATGGTCTTTTCTGGTATACCTTTTGAATAACCAAGGGTCGTATGTGCTTTTTGAGTTAGCTTTCCTAAAAAGACAATACTTGTAAGGCAGATTCTGCTTCTAATGGGGGCTCAGTCTGAACCTGGAAAAAATTTGAGTCTGGTTGCACAAAACACTTTGTTTTCCCCTTAAGTATGACAAGGTTAAATTTCTCCCTAACTGGGTGTTGCATAGAATACCTTAAATTGTTTCCTTAGTTAAGGAAAAACCTTAATGGATTTACTGCTTTGAAAGAGATTTTACAGCAGTAAAATTGTAGTTTCCATGGAGACCATTTCTTTGCTTGCACTCGCGTCCATTCGTGATACTGGTTATCACCTCCAATGTTAATTTTGTTAATGGAATTATGGCTTGACGAAGGATTTTTGTATGATAATTAAAACAAAAACGTGGCTAAAATATGCATAAAGTACAATGATGAAATGAAACATATTATTTGTTTGACGCATAAAAATTAAATTAAAAGCATTTCTTTACCAAGGCATCCTTGCCTCATAAAAATGCATACTTTCCCCTGGTGTATTGTGTTCAGTATGATTGGATACTTTTCACTTGAAGAAGTAGTACTGGGTGGGGTATAAGGCAATAAACTTTGCTGACTGGTTGACAACAAGCACCAGCGCTAACTTAGAAGATATGCAGAGTTGCTGGGAAAAAAGATAAAAGTAGTGGAGTGAAAATTGAGTGGATGGAGTTATTGTTTTGTATCTGTTACTTAAATGCATTAATGAATGCCTTCTTTGCATGTGTCTACATATTTCTGCGTTGGAAAATTTGATCAATAACCAATAAACTTCTGTCTTTGTCTTCTTGCCGGCGGTGAAACTTGCCAGCACTTATTAACAGAATAACGTTACATTGTGTTTTATTCTGTGGAAAATGAAAGATAGATCCACTGGCCATATTTAATAATAAATTATAAATGTTGTTGGCCATAGAAATAAAATCATGAATCAAGTTGGTCAAATCTATAATGCAAAATCAATTGATCATCATTAATTGTATCCACTGGGTTCTGTCAGTTACAGAACTCTTTTCCCCGGATGTGTTAATTTTTTTCATTTATCACCATACCCTTGGCCATGTTGAGGTTAAGATATAGTTAGAGGTTGTTTCCCTCACTTTTGTGGAACCATTAAGGAACTTAACGGATTCCTTAAGGGTGTTTTGTGCAACTGAATTTATTTCAAGGAAAGTTTAACTCAGATTTTAAGGAAAATCTTAACATAAGGTTTTTTTGTGCAACTGGCCCCTGGATCTAAAGCTGCAAAACAGAAGACTCCAAACATTTCTTTCTGAATGCAGAATCTGGGGAACTTATGTATTTTGTACTAGAGGTTGACCAATTATTGGTTTTTCTATAGCCGATGGTGAAATTTAGAAGTCAGGGTCAGCCGATAGCCGATACATTTTTTTCTGTCCAGTAGTTTTCCCCTCTATTTGCATGGTAAAATATCACTAATAATATAGAATACAGAACATTTCTCAACTTAACATTTATTGAACACTGACTTGGAACATAAGTGTAAACTTAAATATAGAGTGACCAGATAATCCATGTCATCCCCGACACTTTTTGAGCTACTTGAGGTTTTACAAACTAACGCTGAAAGACCTGAAAGACTCCTTTGCTTGGCTAATAGGTAATTTCTTCTTGTGCTTTGACTGGTTTGTTCGATGATTGAAAGACTCATCCAGCTGTTTCACATTAACATTAGTGACATGTATGATTATAGGAGACTGACCAATCAGCACACAGTAAGAATGCAGTGCTTAAGTGAAATCCAAGTCCTTTTAATTGAAACGGTAGTTTACAAATCCTGTCCTAGCTCAAAGTGTCCAGGAGGACATGGATTATCTGGTCACCCTACATATAAACAAACTATATACACTTAAATAAACGCACAAAACTTCTCTGTCAGTGATGGTTTTAATACCTACCCTTAATGCTGTCTGTAAGTTACACTTCAATGTACCGTGTTAATATGAAAGAATTTACCGTATACATATTCACAGGTGTTTTA
Source organism: Petrocephalus schoutedeni (assembly GCA_026780765.1). Lineage (NCBI taxonomy): Eukaryota > Metazoa > Chordata > Actinopteri > Osteoglossiformes > Mormyridae > Petrocephalus > Petrocephalus schoutedeni. The sequence continues at coordinate 22,373,900 of JAODKL010000107.1, forward strand.
CCCTTTAATTAGAATTTCGCGTTGCATTGTGGGAGCGAGTACACTCCCTAATGTCTGTAAATTTTTTAAATTTAAAAAAATCCGTAAGAAAGCGAATAATGTCCTGACAGAAATTTTTTTATTTTTTTTTTACTGTGTAGAGCTGGTTGACGGCTTGCTATAATTACGCCACTTCCCGACTGTTCTGTAGGCTATTCGCGTTCTTTCAAAGCAACACTTCATAGCAAACCAGTTAAATATAGAGGTCTTTGAAAGATCAGGGGCCGGTTGCACAAAACACCTTAAGTTTTCCCTTTAAGTATGATACTGCCAATGACATTAAACATATTTTGCATCTGACGAATATAAATAAAATAAAAATAGAAGCCGGATTTCCACCGGTGGCAACTTGGAAGTTACGCAAAAGTGTGGGGGGAAAAGAGAGAAGCAGGCGAGCAAAACCTGAGCAGATGGATTTATTTTTGTATCTGTTACTTTAAATGCATTCATGAATATCTTTTTCTGCATGTCTACATATTTCTACATCGAAAATTCAGTTGAATAACCAATATACTTCTGTATTTTTGCTAGTACCGGCAGTCTTAGCCAGATTAAGTAATGAATTCTAAACATTTTGAGGGCCGTATAAATAAAATGATAAATCGACTGTTGGTCAAATTTATAATGCTAGATAAATTGATCATGATTGTATCCAGTCGTGGATTTCTCGGGATGAGTTCATTTTCTTCATTTATGGCCATAAACGGCGTGCTGCTGTTAAGGTACAGTCAGGGGTACCTTAAGTTATTCTCCTCACTTTGGTTCTTAGTGTTTTGTGCAACCGCTAAGGGACCTTTAAGGGATTCCTTAAGTATAAGACCAAGATTAGGAGATGAACTTACTTACACTTAAATACTTACATGAACATTTTACGGAAACCTTAAGGAGGACATTTAAGGATGTTTTGTGCAACTGACTTGACTTTAAGGAAATCTTAATTGAAGGTGTTTTGTGCAACCGGCCCCAGAATTTAAGCCGTTCCATTCTCTCTCAGGACTCTAATGAAAGTTCTGGCTGGGGTCCTGTACAGGCGGTAGCATGGGTCATGTGTTCCACAGCAACTGGGCTGCCCGCAGACATGTCTGTTTGTTAATTAGTGCACTACACTCAGATATCGGCCGATGCCGATACATCTAAAAATGTTAAATATATAATTATTTTGGCCAGCTAGTTTTTAAGATGTAAATTTGTCCTGCATTATGTTAATATCAGCATTCCATGTTGTGCACATGCAGTTGGCATATCACAAGGACTGTAATAATCAGCTGGGTTCAAACAATGTTACGCTAGAACATTTTTGCTGTCATGGTAACAAAACTTGGTAAGCTCTGCAATTTAACGATTGCTCATTTGAAGGTTTTCTAGTACATGTTTAAAAAAAAATCGTCTAAAGTTCACAGCTGTTGGTTTTGCATGAGTTCTGCATGCCTTCTTTGAGCCAGTCGCAATCAATGTTATCCTTACTGTTGGACTCACTCATAGTGTGGCATGTTTGTGAGAAATTTAACCGTGAGTGAGGTCACCATGTATGGGAATACTTTGGATTCCGTAGAGATGATATTGAATAAAAGCAAGTGATTTGTGGAGACTGCTTTGTCTGGTGGCCAAACTTGAGGTAACACCACCAAGTTATTTCACAAGACAGGTTATTTTAAGTAAATTCATAAGTATCACGATATTTATCCCAAAAGATTAAAATATCACAATGTAACTTGTGAATGTTTGATTGCATAGCAGTGATGAAACCTGATATTGCTTTGCCTAATGTATTTGATCCATTTTCTTCCACAGATATTCGCCTGCGAGTTCGTGCAGAGTACTGCCAGCATGAGTCAGCCTTGCAGGGCAACGTTTTCTCCAATAAGCAAGAGGTTCTTGAGAGACAGTTTGAAAGATTTAACCAGGCAAACACTATTTTGAAGTCCAGAGACCTTGGCTCTATTATCTGTGACATCAAATTCTCAGAGCTTACCTACTTGGATGCATTTTGGCGGGACTATATCAATGGCTCATTGCTGGAAGCCCTAAAAGGTGTTTTCATCACAGACTCACTCAAGCAAGCAGTGGGGCACGAGGCCATTAAACTTCTTGTCAATGTGGATGAGGAGGACTACCAGGCAGGCAGACGGAAGCTTTTGCGCAACCTTGTCGCCGCTGGGGGTGCTGGTAGCAACAGAGAGACTGTGCCGATGTAAGGCCATAGCATGTGCATGTGCCTGGGAGGAGGGATAGGGTCCCATGGGAATGAGTTTGAGTTGAGGGGTTGGAACGTTCTAAGAAAGGGCTGCACCTCAGGAGGGTAGAGTACCATTTCTGGTGTTGGCCTTGCAACTCTCCCGAACTGACTTTACTGCAGTGTTTAACATGGAAAGTCTAAGCATTTAATTGGTTGTGCTTTGAAAAAAAATGGATAAAGATGGGCTGGAGAAGTCCTGGGGGATTGAAGTATGTTGTGTGGAAAAAAAAACTTTGTGAGATACAGATTTTTATCAGAAGTTTGAAAAATAGTTGATTGCAATGTTTTGATGAAAAACATTTTCCTTTTGTCATAAAGTTATGTCTAACGTCAGACAGGCCAGTTGGCGTAGTGTTTGGTTGCCTTGGACACTTTGCAAATGCTTGGGATGTCCAGTCGAAGATCTAGTTTTCTCAAGGGACCCACAGTGTGTGAAGGGCTCTGCATATGTTTTAAGAGCACTCCAAAGTTATTTTAAGTACTCGTCACCTGCAGGAAATTGCCCCCTCAGCTTCAAATGCTGTATCATTAGTTATAGCAGTTTCCTTGTAGAACATTTAAAAAAAATCAAACCTCAGTCTCTCACAAAGGTATCTCTTAAAATGAAATTTTGTTAATTATATACACAAATGGCTCAATAAATCTGAAAACAGTCCTATCTGTGCTTTTGTTTTGTATGGCCAGGCTTGTCAGGGGTCAAACTTTGTTACAGAGGAGCCAAGATAATTGCTTAAGCAACTGGTAAATGTGAATCAATATAGGATCTTTTACATAGTATACACTGAAACAGGAAAAAGACCCCTTTTTGTAAGAGAATACATGGTAAGGTTTTGTAAAAGAGTTACAGGCATACATGGTTATCCATTTTACTTCCCTTTTATCTGATTTGTCTTCATCTCTAAGCATCTCTAAGCCCCCAAGCCTTGATTTATTTGATTATTTCAGTTAGTTCTGTTCAGTTACATTTATATATAATCTGCAGTGTTTTGACAAGTGTTACCTGCAGTTTGTTACTGAAAGAGTATTTGTTGGTACAACAGATTTTGAACTGTAGAGTATAACACTCCTACAGTATACTCTAATCTGTTTTCCCTCCTAGTTGACAGTATGTTTTGAATTTGTTACTGACTGTCGGGCTAGAGGAACTTAAATGCATTCGTAATTACAGCGCTTGTAACAAATAGTTTTTATCATACTGACACATTGCCCTGAGGAATGTCACACATCATTGTTTTTTTTTATTATTATTATTTATTATTTTTTTGCATGGTACTAGGGAAGGAAGGCATGCGGGCCAAGATGGACACTGGACTCTGTAATACTCAAGAGTGGACAGCAAAAATCATAAACTGTGAATTTCATCTGCCTATGTTGTTTATATAAGGGGAACAAAGTATTTTTGGAATTGGATAAAAATATTTTTCTTACTTTGTGGTTATATGACAGTTAAAATTGCGACTTGACTGTTTGGCACTCAAATCAAGTCTTTTTATGTCATTTCAATCACAGTGATGTTAACCTTTGGGGATCAGACTAATCCAATTTTTCAATGTACATGTATAAGTAGGTGACCCTTCAGCTTGCATTTATAATAAGCAGTGCTCACTCTGTGTCCACACTTGTATGACCAAGAGGCCAACAATACAACTCATGGTGGGTTGGTGGAGGGTAGTCCATGAAAACATATCTTGGCAGCCTAGTTACATTTGATTTGATTTTAATTAATATATTTTTATGAGTGACATTATTTTTCATGTCTGTGTATAGCCTACAGCTCTACTTGGAAGGTAACCAATGTCAAAAATCAACAGGCAAATGGAAAGAGATCCTCCTTGCCACAGAAGTTGGTTTTGATTACTGTTTTGTTCTGTTTTCTTACTGGAATAATATAAAAAGAAGCTGTAAGGATGGTATCTATTATATAGGTTGTACAATTTGTGTACATAATGTATGTTTGGGAGTCATGATAAATTTGACATAGGCCTAGCTGATAAACCCCAGAACAAAACACACACAAAATTTGTAAAAGTATGGACTTTTATGAAGACTGCTAGTCTGATTTCAACTGCTATTATGAACATGTAGATCTATAAGATGATCATTTTTTAGATGTTTTTTATTGTTGATACATTTGTTTTTTCCATAGCCAAAGCAATCAGGAATAAACTGAAAGGTGAACTTACACCCAAGGCCACACTAGTACATTGAATAGAGCACTTTATTTTTGGTGTCCAAACATTACCATATATATTATTCTCTTTTGCTCATGCAGTGAACATATAACAAAATACCGCCCTTAAATATTTGCCTTACCACTTTGCATTTAGGTTTTTTTCCCCCATTTAAAATGGTTTTGATTTTGATGACAGATTGATATTCCGTGTGTTCCGGGTGTTTCTACATAATATTTGATCGGTACAATTAATGTCTGTACGATGAAAAAATGTATTGTCTACAAAAAATGAATAAAGATGTTGCATAATCGGTTTCACTAAACATTTTTGACATTCTTGTGGATTTTTGGTCTACCCAACATGCAAAAAATATGATAAAATACCAAGACCTCCCTTTGTGCTAATGGTAACCTACAACAATCATGCAACCTGAATTAACTGATTGGTACATTTTCATATTATTCTAGTGTGCTGATCCGCTGCATTGATTATAGTTAGATATGCATATGTGACTTCAAGGTATTTCCATGTGTGTAGCATTTTATTTTGTGTATGTACTTTAGTCAGCTGGGCAGTAGCCTGGCTCCGTAGTAATACTACGGCTTCACATCTGCAGTGTTGGGATGGATATCGCACCTCTTTGGATGTGGAGTTTGCAAGTTTCTTGTATTGTGTGGTTTACCGTCGGGTACTCTGGTTTCCTCCGACAGTCCAAAGACTGGCAGTTGGACTCGTTGTAATCTATAAATAAAATTACCCTTATCGTGTCACTGCTTCAGCATGCAACCATTGAATGTGCATGAATAAAAATTTACACTGAAGCTTGGCACTGCCTGTCCTGGCACTTTTGCTTTGCTGACATGAAATTGAGACATTGCTAATTTTGAACCAAGTCAATTTGTTTTTCTGTAGTATGTCTATGAGTATACAAGGTTTTTTTTTTTCCCTTGTTTTAGTATGCAACGTGTGATTACAGAAGTTGTGTACATCAAATACATTGGCAAAAGAACTTTTGCCAGTTCTGTAGATAAAACTAAACAATTACATATTTTATGCAATTGCTTAGACAGCAAATGGTATTTAACAGACACAGTAATTTGTTGGAGGTAAGTGCATGCTTCAAATGATCTCGTCACAATGGCACCTGTCAAGGGGGACATTATATATTAACAAGTGAACATTCCGTTCTTTAATTCGATGTGTTGGAAGCAAGAAAAATGGGTAAGCATAAGGATCTGGGCAACTTTGACATGGGGAAAATTGTGACGGCTAGATGACTTGGTCAGTGGTAGGTGCAGTGGCCAGTACCTACCATAGGTTTAAGGAAGGCCAGCACAGTGGCAATGGGGTCATGGGCACCCAAGGCTCATCAATGCATTTGGGGAGCAAAGCCTAGCTTGTCTGGTCTAATCCCAAAGGATATCTACTGTAGTACAAATTGCAAAAAAAAAAAATAGAAAAGTGTCAGAACACACAGTGCACCACAGCTTGTTGTGTGTAGGGCTGCATAATTACAGACTGGTCAGAGTGTCAGTGGTGAGCCTTGTCCAACACTGAAAGTGCCTACAATGGGCATGTGAGTGTCAGAGCTGGACCATGAAGCAATGGAAGAAGGAGTATGTTGAGTCTGTTGGTGTTTTTTGTTCTTGTGGACGGTGGGGTTCATGTGTGTCATTTAGCTGGTGAAGAAGGCAAGCCACCAGAGGCAGTATGATGCTGTGGGCAAACATTCTTGTAGACCAAGTACACCCCTTCATGGCAATGGTATTCCCCAATGGTGGTGACCTCATTCAGCAGGATAATGCGCCCTGCCACACTGCAAAAATAGTTCAGGAATGTTTTGAGGAACATGAAAAAGAGGTCACAATGTAGATTTCCAAATCCCCCATCACCTCACAATCCGATCAATCATCTGTGGGATGTGCTGGACAAACTAGATAGATTGATAAGACTATTGATCCCAACCTGGGGAAATGTACTTGTTACAACAGCTAGTAAATAAAAAGCAATTGAAAAGAAACAGACTGAAAAAAATACTGTGACAATAATACAATAATAAAATTAGTGCACACAATTACACATATTGCACAGACTCAAAATACACAGACGTACATATACATAATCACATAGGGTGATTCCTGGAGGCCTCATCTCACAATAGAACTTAAAAGATCTGCTGTTAACATCTTGGAACCAGATACCACAGGACACTTTCAGTCAGATTGTGGAGTATACAGCAACCAGTCAAAAAATTAAAGCCACCATCCTAATGTTGTGTAGGTCCCCCAGGTGCCTCCAAGACAGCTCTGACCTGTCAAGGAATGGACTCCATAAGACCCTGTCACCAGTTCAAGATAGGAGCAAAAAAAGACTGAAACTTTCTACCAACCCTGTGTGGAAGAAATACCACTTCTGGTGAAGAGGATCTGGTATCCTTAATTAATGAATGTAACTGGGAGCCCCCTAGGAGGGGACTCTAGGATGGCTTCGAAGTTACAACAATAAATACAATTTAGATCAAAGGTGTGACGGCCCTGCCGGTCTGTCAGTTCCGCCCACTAATTACTAATTACCTGTGTTCTTGTCCCGGTTTGTGATCAG
>JAODKL010000107.1:22403379-22418684 GCA_026780765.1 Petrocephalus schoutedeni
TGGAACTGGGCCGGATTCGAACCCTGGTCCCAGAGGTGTGAGGCGACAGTGCTACCCACTACACCACCGTGCCGCCCTTCGTTAAGCATGCATATGGTAAAATATAGAGAGGAAGAGAGAAGGATTGGGAGACAGAGATTTGATTGGGAAATGGAATGCACAATTCACAACTATCGTGTTTGTTTATACACAGCAATTTAAGTAAAAATATATTGGCAGATGAATATAGAGTGAAAGTCCATCCATTTTCTGAAACCTGTCCTATTCAGGGTCGTGGGGGTCCAAAGTCTATCTCAGAGGTTACAGGTGCAATGCAGGGAACACACCAGGGTGGGGCACCAACTCATGGCAGGGCACACTCAAACACCATTCACACCTGTGGGCAATTTTGTAACTCCAATTATAACTTCACCATGAGTTTTGGACTTTGGGGGGAAACCTGGAGGAAGCATCACAATGACACAGGGACAACATGCAAACGCCACACACATGGAAATCTGGTGTAAACTTGAACCCAGGTCCCAGCGATGCGAGGTGACAGTGCTAACCACTGCACCACCATGCTGCCCCTAGAGTGAAAGTTTTGTATATTCATTAGAGGCCATTAACAAGATTTGTTCTCACTATTAGGTGAAATCAGTGTCTGTATTGAATACAGCTGTATCTCATTTCCCACATAACATGTAAACACTCCTTAGATCTGTCTGTCCTATGTGAGCTTGTTTCTATACTGACCATTTATTTCACAATTTTGTTGAGATTCTTGGATATTGTATTTGACTGTTGGTAAAATAAAGGCTTCATGGATCACTCATCAGCTGGACCTCTGCTTGAAAAATAAGCCTTAATTTCACCTCATACTCCCTGCCTTCCGCCAGGTGAGCACTTTCAGCTGAAGGCACACTGATCTGAAGAGAGATAAAACCTCAGTGACTAGGGAGTCTTCCTGGATGTTCTCAAAGATCCCACACCCTGCAGGTCAGCTGTCACTTTATTTATTGTCCTGTTATCTGTCACCTTGAATGACCTCTATACGGATTTGAAGGGGGGTTCAGTTAATTTTCATTTCAGTTTTTTATTATTTTTTAAAAGTATTACATTATCACGTTAACATAAACGGTAGGCATTTATCCAACAGAATACCCAGAATCTGAAAACAGGACAGACACCATCTGAAAGGAAGGTGAGGGTGTTTGACAAAATACTCCCCACAAGCACCTGCATGCACTGTTGGCTCCAGAGATTTGTTTTTTTTCTACAGTCTAATAGTCAGCTATTATTAGGGATTGTGGAATTGCATTGCATATGACTGCATAAGCATAATTTATCCTTCTAGACAGACAATGAGCAAGATAAAGATCCACACAACAGGGAACAAAAGTAGCACAGTCACTGCCAGTAAAGAAAAATATATTGACACTTTACAATTTCCAGAGTCCTTTATTATTCTTTTTAGTACTGTAGGAACAATTTTAGCTCAGTGAAACTTTCGGCGCTGTGTTGTGACAGTTATCATATGATTATCACAGTGAAGAGACTGAAGAGTTACAAATTTGAGTGAACACAAAAGTTATTGTTTTGCAAAATTCTGAGATTCTGGATTCCGACTCCTTTGTTGACTATCCATCCATTTTCTTATCTTAGACAGGGTTGTGCTGGGGCCTGGAACCTATCCCATGCAGCATAGGGTGTAATGCAACTTTATACCCTGGATGGAATTCCAGTATATTGCAAGGTCCATTGTAAAACATCACATTAATACAATTAAGTTCAGTTTGTTTTTATATAGTGCCTTTCACAAGGTGCCACACTTTACATGTGTGTTTATTGTAATACATTCCTGCATCATTTAAACAGAATGATTCATAAACAGGGAACCGTCTAAGACTAAGAAATGAATTAAAGAAAGAAAATGAGATGACAACAGAGGAGAGGAACCAAAATCTCCCAAGTAGGGAGAAAAAAAAGCTCTGGGGGATGACTGGCTGCCCATCCCACCCCTACCCACCTCCATTATAGAGGTCAAAGCCAAAGTACATCAGTGAGTTAATTCTCCATACTGGCCTGCGTGGCAAATTGAAGGTTGTCCCCACAAAGTCACAGTTCATAAGTCGCATCCATAATGTCATACTTTCATGGGACTGGACCAGCACTCCAGTTCAGATGGTACCCACCCCGCGTACCATCTGGATATGTGGGAAGAAAGGCAGAGAGCATGGAAGGCCAGAACATACATAGATACATTAATGGACAAGCATAGTACATAAAAATGGCATGTACAGCAACACCAGCAGCCTTAGTTACAGCCTTAGGGAGCCTTAGTGTGTTATGTGCTAAGTTGCAGGTAAGATAAGCTGAAGTAATAGAATTTCAGTCGAGATTTAAAGACTGAGACTGATTCGGCATCATGAGCTGGCCGTCTGTTTAACAATATAGGGGCCCAACTGTTTATTTATATTTGTGCTGCAAGGTTTTTAATGTCTGGTTTATGCTCCCATTACAGTAGTCTCTAACCTACTGTTTACAAATGCATAATAAGGAAACATTGTAGTTTGGCAGTATTATGTAGCTGCATGAAGCACACCTTTGATACTGCATCCACAAGAGAAGCAAGTCATCAAGAAATGCAAAAGGGCAGAACAATGGCTCACAATGAACTGTTCACTGGAGTTGGTGTTAAAATGATTAGATACTTTCCAGGTGGGTTCGGGTCAGGAAGATTGGGGAGGGTCAAAGCCAGAGCCTGATCTGAAGGTAGAATAATTTGGGAATGTGACATTGGATTGCCAAAATCATGTTTATGAATAAAAAAAATACAGTATATAAAATAAATTATTAATTCTGTAATTCTTATTTACTTTTCACTTTTTTCCCAGGTTGCAGATTGTGGTGAGACCAGATTTATAAGCCTTTTACAGTCTGTGTTTGCATCCATTCCCCAATGGATTGGAGCTGTGCTTGCTGACCCTTTGGAGGAGTCATAAAATGGTGGAAGGAGGACCTGGGGAAGACAAATAAATCAACAGAATAAAAATAAATGATCAGTCTCTTAACTGCCACGGAATAAAACCGCGAATTACGGAAAGAGGACATACAGACAAACAGGCAGCAGCAGCGAGGACAGTGGGACTCTGCAGTCATGGGGGATTTCAGCAACAGCACTGTGGAGTTTTACCCCAAGAGCCAGAGGGGGAGTGCACCTGTCAGTGGGGCATCAGAGGCCAATCATACAGGCGGCTTTGGGGCCACACTGGACGAGCTGAGGGCACTCATGGAGCTGAGGGGGGCTGAAGCACTGCAGAAGATTCAAGACAGTTATGGCGACACAGAGGGACTCTGCCACCGGCTGAAGACCTCCCCAACTGAGGGTGAGAGCGTCGTGGTACCACCTCTATTGCAAACTCCACAGCATCACTACAGAATCATTATCTATCTTCTCTTTGGTTTTGCAGACTCTTTGTTTTGTTTCTGTGTCTGTATCTTTATTTTTAACTTTTGTTTACAGATAATTTCTCGTTGTTGCATTTTGTGTACTGTTTGTGTATGTACTCATATTATTTTAGCATAAAGAAGCATTCATTTCCCTTTTTAATGGTTAGATAATTGAATATTATCCATCCATCCTCTGCCGCTTATCTGGGGTCTGGTGGCTGGGGCAGCAGTCTAAGCAGGAATGCCCAGACCTCCCCCTCACCAGCCATATCCTCCATCTCCACCGGAGGAATACCAAGGGGTTCCCAGGCCAGCCGAGAGATATAATCTCTCCAGCATATCCTGAGTCAGCCTCGGGGTCTTCTCTGGGTGGACGTGCCCGAAACACCTCACCAGGAAGGTGTCCAAGAGGCACCTTTTTAGTTTTAGTCTACTTCACTTTCAGTTAAATATGCTTTCCATTTGACAGTTCATTGTTTTTTCATTTCCAGTCTTTCCATGACACTCTCCTTTCTTGTGTTTTCCATTCCCCTCCATCTTATTATTATTGTTGTTATTAGAATTATTACTATTACCACTATTATTATAGGTTAATGCAGTATGCAGTTAATGTAATAAATTGCAATATGAAATTATAATGTAGGCTATACATTTTGTTACATTTTTCAGATTAGTACATGATGCATTGTTACAATGCTGAATCACAGAGTTTCTTGTGCTTTTCTAGAAATGTAAGATCAGTATCCATCAGCCATCCAGTTCGAGTCCAGGTGCACAATGATCAGTGAGGTCAAATTGTACCATGTAGCTCTGAACTTGTTACAGTGCCATTTAATCACAGCATAATTAGACTGTTTGGTGTAGCAGCCCTGCTCGTAAGGATTAATCAAGGGACCTCCCTGGCTCCCTGAGCCATCATTTCAGATCCAGACTGTCTGGGCTTGATTGTATTCCTTTTCCAGCCAGAGGCTCCAGCAGCTTTCCTTGGCAAGTAGCACTGCACAACCCCTGCTTCCTCCTAGAAGTCTGTTTGACTGCCAGTCCAATGCAGATTTTCTATTAGAGAAATTACAGTTTCTGTAGAATTTCCTTAGTGCCATGGTACCCTTATATATGCTTCTTGTGTTAGAGTTGCAAAAATGCCTGTAACAGCCTGCTACATTGCGTCAGGTGCTATGATTCCTTGATCACACATATATATTTTTTGCTTATATAAATGAAAATAATTCATTTTTCAGCTCTGTTTATAAATTCTTACTACACTGCTGCAGTTTGATTTTCTTGTCTGCTCTGCATATGTGTGCAGTAACACGTCATTTTCCACGCAGACTGATTAATTTCGGCCTCACTTATGTCTCTCTTTTTTCCTTCTGCTGACTTTTACATGCTCATACAGGCATTTTTCCCCAGAAATGAAACATTGGTCATTGTTTCTGATTCTATAGCACAGCACTCAACCTGCACTCCTTCTGATGTTTGGAGGACCTGTTATTCACAGCTGATTTTACAGTGATGTAATAGGCTGTGCCCACTATATTTACCCTGTTCTTTCTGTGAGAGCGTAAAAGTCAATAAGTGCACTTTGCCATGGATAACACCTTGTAGGTCTGGTTTTTCGGTTTGTGCTGAGCTATGTAATGCATTTATTTTCATGCAGAAGGGCTGGGAAGCAATCATTTCTGTATTAGGTTTCACATTAGGAGTTTATCTCTCGTTCATCAGTCACCTCTCCTGCAACGTGCCCCTACCAGCCCCCCTTCTTTTCTTTTCTGTGCCAACTTCCCACTCTTCATCCATGCTTTCATGTTATGTTGCTAGGTTACAAAAGCATCAGTGTTCTTGTGGGTGTAAGACAGAGAGACGGGCACCATGCACCACTTACAGACTCTCTCAGTTCAAACTGGAGTCACACGTGGTTTTGGCTTTATTGGGGAAGAAACATTCAAATGAAACTGTTCTTCTTTTCTCCAAACATGCTTATTGCTGCATTTAGTGTTTTGCTTTTGACTAAATGTACAGTATTAATTCCAGGATGTGATTTTAATCACAGCATCTCATTTTCTCATGTTATGCTTTATAAATGTAACATCAACAAATGCAGACAGCATATGTTTGGAATCCCAATTAATTGAAAAAGATAGAATTTAATGCTCACATTTGTTACTCTCTGCAATCCAATTTAAAGCAACATGCACAGGAGTGTTAATGTCATTAGCAGCTTTGTATTTGGACACCAGTGTTTCTCACGGAGCTACAGTACTGTACAATGCTGTGCTGTGGTGAAGCAAGCCTTGCAAAAACATCATGACTGCATTTCCTAAATAGGAATAATTATTATTATTATTATTTATTTTGTCATCAGCAACAGTAGTCAGTCTGACATCCTTGTATGCTGTAATTCCTGCTAGATGCAATGGGGGTGGGTCGGTGGGTGGGGGGGGGGGGGGCAGAGACGGCTTGCTGCATTGTCAAGGACACACCAAGGGGAGACGAGTGAGAATGATGCAAAGAGAAGAAGGCGGCAAGTGAGGGAGACCGCAGCGATTTTCCTGCCTTGTTCCACAGCAGCTCAGTAAACTTCTGCTGAGTGTCACTGACATGTGCCTTCTTGCCACAGGTATATGCTGCATCTAGTTAAAATATCTTTAGAAAAATGCATTCATATGCAGCTCTGCCTGGGTGCTGTGATGAAACTACAGTGCTGTGAACGGTGGCCTCAGCCAAATACTGAGCCCAATATTAAGTTCCTCAGCCAGTCCAAATTTCCCAGTAAATTGATGCACACTACGTACAGTATCTAGATACACTATCTGTGTACACTGTATACACTATCTAGATACACTATCTGTGTACACCGTGTACACTACATAGATACACCATCTGTGTACAGTGTACACTATCTAGATACACTATCTGTGTACACTGTGTACACTATCTTAATCAATTTTATGCTTTAAGCTCAGTTTTGTGATGATGCTTCAGTATCCACAGCCCCATCCCACCTAATCTGATTCTCCTGTCGGGAAATCTTACCTCTGAGAATGAATGACCCTCCTAAATCTAAAGCATTATTCCCTCTCTGCATTATAAAGTGTCAGTTAGGTTAATGGATGAATCATTTTGAAAAAGGAGTAAAAACAGATACAGTGAATACTATGTTATTAACATTTTCAAAGAAAAAGGGCATAGTGGCAATGGGTCTGAACGAAACACCTGGACTCAGTGACTAGGAGGTGTGCCCCAATACTTTTTTCCATATGAGTGATAGAGAAAGTGAGAAAATCGTGCAGAGGGGCAGACAGAGAGATGTGCGTGTAACCTGTGTGTGTTACCTGTGTGTAATACCTGTGTGTAAGTTTTGCTGGTGATGGTTGTGAGGCTGTTGCAGTGCCACATGATGCTACCAAAGCTTTCAAACCATGGAGGGCCAGCTACATACTGACACAACCGTCTGCACTGTTCCTGCTTGCCTGTGCCTCAATAAGACACCAGCCCTGGCTTAACTGCTAGACATTTCTCAATCAGATCATCCAGTTGTCATATTTCACAGAGTGAGATGACAAGCTGGTGAACTGGCCAGGTGCTCCTCTCTGAACAGGAGTTGCTATTCTTAGCTATAAACTGCTGCTGCAGCTCACTAGCCTTTAAACGGGTTCTGTGTCTGCAGGTCTGTTGGACAGCCCTGTGGACCTGGAGAAGAGAAGGCAGGTGTTTGGGCAGAACTTTATTCCACCAAAGAAGCCGAAGACCTTCCTGCAGTTGGTGTGGGAGGCTCTGCAGGATGTCACACTCATCATCCTGGAGATGGCTGCCATAATCTCTCTGGGGCTATCTTTCTACCAGCCACCAGCGGAAGACAGTGAAGGTAAGCTTGACCGGCTGTCGGGGGGCAGGGGGCTTCACACCTATGCCCCATATAGGGGTTCCGCCACCCACAGCCCCAAAACTGATTTCGAATCACGTGGCAGGCAAAGTGATGTCATCACTGAACCCTTGAGCGTGGCTTGTAACCCCAGTTGCTCCAGGCACTCTGGCTGACCCTGTGCTCTGACCCCAGAACTTGCTTTCACCTGTGTGTCTCGTGGAGCTCAAGATGGAATATGCAAGAAAATATTTTCCCCACGAGGACGAGTTTCAGTATCAGCTTTCTATAATAACTACAAACAGTGATTCTCTATATAATTACCAGACTGTCCCCTCTCACTTTAAAATCCATCACACTCACCCTCATATTAAAAAACCACTACGGATTTTATACTAGGGGGGATACCTCAACTATTACCTCACATCCGAGTGTAGAGTGGCTTCAAAGTGTGTGTATTACATAACAGATTTTCTACAAGGACAAGGGATATTACCCCTGCCCCCAAGAATTTGTTATAACTGCCTGACCGCACTCTCTCTTTTCTTCCCTCCCCAGCATGTGGGAAAGGGGCTGGGGGTGCAGAGGATGAGGGTGAGGCAGAGGCAGGCTGGATTGAGGGAGCAGCCATCCTGCTGTCTGTCATCTGCGTGGTGCTGGTGACGGCCTTCAACGACTGGAGCAAAGAGAAGCAGTTCCGTGGCCTGCAGAGTCGTATCGAGCAGGAGCAGCGTTTCTCTGTGGTCCGCAACTCCAACGTCATCCAGATCCCCGTGGCGGAGCTGGTGGTGGGAGACGTGGCGCAAGTCAAATACGGTTGGTCTTGCACCTTTTGTTCCCCTGATTTTGCTTGTACTGAAGGATGCCTTCGTTGCTGGTCTGGGTGTGTCTGTTGTGGATTGTCTTAGAAGCTCATGAAAGGGAATGAGCTACTTTTATGCAGTTATTTGGAAAATCTGCTCATTAATATACTTCAGTGCTGAGATCCAATGGGAAAACCAACACATTCCATTTTTTGAAACAAATATATTTAAACATGTATTTGAGATGCATATCTACTATATGTTTCACATATATTTAAATATTACAAATTGGCTACATTAAAAATACTTACAGAACACATTTGCAGCATATTATCATATATGGTGCAAATGTCCAAATACGTGCAATATATGCGCCATATATATAAATATATGTGATGTCTTCCCATATGGATATTTCAATATATGGTTCAGACTGTGCATTGAGTCTCAGCTGTGTATGCAGTTTGTAACCTGGGGGGGTTCGTAGCAGTGACACGGTCTGACAGTGTTCCTTTGGGGTGGGTGAGGTTTACAGTAATTAGGCTAGGGCCCCTTGTGAAAACTCATTTGGGTGTTGTTCTGTTGCCAGGGACACATTTGCCATTTAATATACTATTGGTCATCTTCGGTTTTTCTTCATTCTGTTCACTGGCATTTCAGATGACTTATGCCATGTATGCCTTATGTGACTTAGGCAATTTAGTAGAATGTGGCCCCATGTCACGTAGCATGTTTCACCATAACTGCCCTTACTTAGGCACAAAGGGTTTGGCATTCCCAGAATTTCATTCCCGCCTCCTCCTGTCCAGGTGACCTTTTACCAGCTGATGGGATTTTGATCCAAGGGAACGACTTGAAGATTGACGAGAGCTCTCTCACCGGAGAGTCTGACCATGTCCGCAAGGCTGTTGACAAAGACCCCATGCTGCTGTCTGGTAAGCTGCTTGGGCAGTATGTCTGCGTGTGTGTGTTTGGGCATAGAAGTAGTTGCAGGATGTGCATCTCAGATGCTTTAAGTACCATGTCATGGTTCCCATGAAACAACAAAGCTGCAATGAAAAAAAACTCACGACCTTCATCAAGGGACAGCGCCCCCTCACCCCATCCCCGACCCCACCCCACCACGGCCCAGATGCCAGATGCCAATAATCAGATTGCTGCTTGCTTCCTATGTGCCTGGACATCGAACACATTACTCCCTCCCTCCTCCCACAGGAAGGTCCCTCCTCACTGCTATTAAGACTGATGGACATGTCTAGTAAATTCAGCTTCTTCCGCAGACCCAGAGTGGCTGCTTTCTGTCACCGGAGATCAGTTGTAATATAGTATGCTATAGGTAAACTAGTGCTTTGTGTTAACCGGCAAAGTGCATGTGGAGATAACAAACAGGCATTTGGGGTCTGACTCTTCTGTAAGTGCGTATTAGTGGTCTGGGCATCACACAAGATGAGGAGGGGGCAAAACTAATGCGGGCTTGAAGGGGATTTCCAGGAAAAGGGTAACTGGATTGTTGGCTGGAAGGACAAACTGGAGAATTGAGTGCGGTTGTTACACCTGGGGCCTCATTTATCCGGTATTTTATCATGCAGCGGTGACACTTTATTTCTTAATAGTAAAATACAGCAGGGCAGTGGTGTGCTTGGGATTGGAAAGTCCAGCCAGCAAGGTACTGCCCCACACACTGCTCCCTGGATGATAAATAATAGCTGCCCACTGCTATGTCACATATGGGTTAAATTCTGATGACACATTTCGTTGTTGTGTGCTGTGTCAACGATGACAATTTTTCACTTCAGTTACAAAATAATAATAGAAGCTTATAGTGCAAAATATGTTATAAACAGGAATAAGGACAAAAGGCTATATGTTCATGGTTTCCATTTTTGCAACGTGTTCTCCTTTTGTGCAGTTCGATGAGTGTTATTCGGACGTTATATGGCCATATATGGTTCATTGAGAGTGCTTATTTAAATTAGTCTTGCTGTGCACGTTCAGTAACGTTTGCAATGAGTTGATTCATATGCATACATTTAGGAATTTTTCTACACACACTTTGCTTTCTCAGTAACTCTTGACATTTTTTATTAATATTTTACGGTAATGAGTTCAACACAATGACCCATATTCTCTACTTTATATTAATTCTACATATGGGAATTCCATGGAAAAATATTTATGATTGTTTTAATATCAGGTATGATTTATTGTAATTCATCACAGAAAACTATGTAATTAATTAGTTAACTTTTAAAATCTATTACAGTTTTTCTCAATTGCTTACATACTGCTTCCAGGCTTATAAGCTAAACATTTAAAACCATAACCCCATCTACCAAAAACTACTTCCCATTTACATCCATTTCCCTAAACTATATTCCCCTGTTTAGACGGATAATTCACATGTGTTGAACTGATGCAAAACTCTGCACACAAATCCCTTCATATATCATTGCTTACACCAGGTGCTCATTTAGAAAGCTCCAGCAGTCAATACTGATCACTCAAGTCAGCACAGCTTGAACCCAGTTAGAACACAATTATCCAGGTGGAAACACTTAGAGTCAAAATTGTTCACACAACAATTAGAACCATCAATAGATAGATAAACGGGCCTTGGGTCAGTTCATTTAGTTTTGGAACAATGGATCCAGAAATTTGCAAAGGAAAAGGATGAGGACAAAGGAGATGATGATGATGATGATGATGATGATGATGATGATGATGATGATGATGATGAGGAAGAAGAAGAAGAAGGGAAAGGCCATGGAGACAAGTAGTGTCAGATGAAATTCGTGCCACTCTTAGTGTCCATGTCCTTGTCCATGGGACGTCAATGAGGGAAACTGGACACCGAGCTCAGCCAAATCTGAGCCGCTTCACAGTCACCTCTATAATATGAACCTGCAGAGAGAAAAATCGGTAGGTGTTTTACATACTGCTCTCTACTGTAACTTTAGAGTGTCGTATTCTGTGCTGTTACAACACATACATGTACTGTAGCTCTTTGCTGTATTGCACTACAGTATATGCTGCCAGAAATGCATTGAATTACTATCCCAGTTGCAGTATTCCATCAGTACTTCTATTTTTGTAGGATTGAGAGATGACTACCTGGTGGAGGCAGGTGTTTTCAGAGGGGCATGAGAATATAGTCTTTGCCAGCAATCTGATTTGCCTCTAAGATTCAATGCAGAGTGATTGAAGACCAACACATATTTAGATGGGAAAATGGTGTGAGCATTTCTACAATTGATCACGAAAGTGGTGATTGATCCTCCAAAAGAACAGGTTCAGGATGAAACGGGCCACTTTCCTTGATGACCTAAGAGACCATATATACCACCAAGACCAGAGGGAGTCCGGACAACCAGAACAGCCTCACTATCTTGTCATGTGGCTGGTCTGGGTCTTGACTGGTTCACCAATATCCAAGGTTCTCCAGCATCTTTATGCCTGCATTTTCTCTAATATTTAAACCCCATAGAGGAGGTTATTGCATGGCGGTGCGGTGGAAGGTTTATGACCTAGACCTTTACATCCACGTTCACCTCCTCCAGGCCAATGAAGAAGCCTATTTAGATATTTCAGTTGAGGCTTGTCAAGGCTGGATCATACAGGGGGGTGCACATGGAAGGGGGTTCCCCCCCCGCTGCCTGGCAAAAGCTAATATAACCCGTGACAGTGATGAGATTCTTTGGCCTGATCCAAACCAGAGATGGGATGCTGTGGCGCAATAATTGTTTATTGTCATTTTTCATATTTTATATTTTCAATTGTGTACCTTTTTCACGTTATTTCATTTATAATTTATAGGATATTGATTTTGAAGTATTGTATGTTGACCATAAGCAACATTGCTTATTTCCCATTTTTACAGTAGTGTTTTGAATTGATCTCCCTAGTGTATAATGCTGTTTTACTGTGTGTGTTTTTGAAGGTTTTTGTCATTATGTCTGAAGGCAACGTTTGCTTTTTCAGCAAGATTGCATGGTTTTGAGTAGAGAGTATGGTATTGACGTGGAAGTTGGAAGTTTTTGTTGAGTTGATTGTACAGTTATGGATTTGTGTTTAGAGCTAAATGTATTTTAGCAATCAATTAAAAACTGTAACATGCCCTAATAATAAAAATGCATTAGCACCAAAACAGCATTATTACTTTTAGGCGATATCAGCATTAATGATATTGTTATCAATATACTGTAGAATAATATTTACATAGATCACCAAATTAATAGAATACAGTAATAGGGTTGCTCCTGCGCATGCCCAAAACAACGCTGCCAGGGGGAGCAGGGAGTGTACTGCGCAACAATAACATGAAGACATGGAACAAAGTGCAATGCAAAAGATAAATAAAACGAGCAGGTGATGCAACGTGATTTTATGAGTGATGGCATTTTATGGTTTAAGCAGTAATGCAAATGCAATGGGTTAAAACAGTTGAATTTTAAAGAAAATCAACCAAAATTCAGCTGAAGTTTAAGGTGGCAAATTAAATGTTACGGTTAGTGAGGTTAGACTTAGGGTTAGTAATGTGTTTTCTAGAGGATACATGCTGTTGTATAACTTATAGCAAAGCATCCATTTAATAAATTTTAATGGCTATTGAATTTTAATGGAAATAAAAAATGGATGCTTTTGACCATATAGGTGATGAATATTCTTTGTGTTGTATAAGCATGTTAGCATTTTGACGATGTTTGATAAAGTGTTCAGTACTCCAGCTTCTGTCCACTTCTCCCTTTTTATATAGCCCCATGGTAGCAAAATGCCTTAATGCTACTTTCTCCATCACATTACAGCTCTCAAAATTTGAATTTAGGCCTAATGGTTGCTCTGGACATCTGATTGACTGGGGACTGGTATGCTTTGGTCTGGAGAATGTAATAGCCATTTAAAGCACATGGGGAGCATAAGGGGTCCATGAGGAGTTTGGAGAGTGTGTTGGGCTGGTTGGTTTCTGATTGATCCAGACACCTTTCCTACATTTAGGAAACCTTTACATTTACATTTCCCACATTTGACACCTGCCTTCTGCCATAAGGCTCTGCAACGGCTAGTGCATACAGTACAGCCAGCAAGATCATCGGCACCCCCCTGCCCCCCCTCATGGACACTTCCCATACTCTCCTCATCCGCAGAGCCATCAGCATTGCTGGTGACTCCTCCCACCCCTTACACTCCCACTTCAGCCTCTTGCCTTCAGAGAGAAGGTACCGGACCCTCTGGGCCCGCTCCACAAGACTCTTAAATAGCTTCATCAACCAGGCTGTCAGGATGCTAAACCCCACTTTGCCCCCTGCCCCTGGGACAGTAATATACTCACTGATTACCTCTGTTCTTTTTTTCTGTTCTTTCTCAAGGACTGTTTACATTTCACAGCTCTACCATTTGCACTACTGCCTTATTTATTGTTATTATTATTGTTTTTCAATAAAAATGTTACAATATAGATTAAACTTGTAGTTCTAATTGGAGGGTACACACATCAGTGAGCGAGAGACGAAATTTTGGTTCTTATGTATGTCTTGCACATAAAATGTGAATTGACAATAAAAAAATCTTTGAATCTGCATGCTCACACAGGGGTGGGTTTTCCAAAAGCAGTATAATGGTAGGTAGTTTATCGTTAATTAGCGAGCGTTTCTCGAAACCTTTCGTAACTAAAGTCGTTTGTGAACTTGCTCGATCATTTACAAGTGTTTCCGAGGCACTCGTTATTTTCTACTTTTTTTATTTGAACTTTTGCCTGCTGTCCTGTCACAGACACACAGAGATCGGGCTAATTAGATGACAAAAACACATTAACAGGCTTTTTTTGACAGTGAGATAATGCTGATGATATGGTAAGAGGTCAATATGAGTTACACAGCATGCTAACATAAACAGCATACATTGGATCCTACCCCTACTCCCCACCCATGCGACCGCAAAAATTTACAACAGCAAAAAGTACCCGTCGGCCATGTCCCCCTGTTCAAGCACCTGCCTGAAAAGTCTGTGCATGTTATTGTTATTCAGAATTCCACATTTGAAGTGTCACATATAGAGTAATTTAACTGTCATTTTGTGTACCATGGTGGAAGAGCACCCCATACAGACATAAAAGTAACCCCATGACAACCCTATCTAGCTGACAACCCAGCGACACTCACAAGAAAGCTACTGCAGACTCCTCAGAAATGGTAAAACGCATAAACAAAAACAATACATATATGCTCCTGAAATGGATTTAGAGGGCCAGCATAAACCAAGTGTATATTGTTAGAATAGTTACACAATTTTTATCTTTCAATCATGCAAATGTAGAGTTCACTCATTAGTACATAAGTACGGTCAACAATTTCATTGACTTATTTTTAACAACCAAATTTAATTTTACAAAACTTACAATCCTCAGCTTTTCAGTCCAAAAGTCCATGAAATCGAAATGACCATCAAATCAGACTGATACATCATAAAGCATCAATCACTGATGCAGACCATTCTTATTTTCAGAAATATAATCCTTCCAGTTTTAAAACATAAAGCTGTCAACCAAAATAAGTCCAGTCAAACCAGTGTGAGAAAATGTGCTGAAAATTACTTCAATGTGTGATCACTATGACCTATATTAAGGTAACCGCTAGATGCCATTTTTAAAGAATTATGGATAAAATCTTGTGCTGCGCACAAGACACTGTAATATATATATTTGCTCTATAAACGCTCAGTAGCAAGGCCTGGCTCAGGCTAGTACCCAGTAAGTAATAGATACAATCTGCTTTTGCCTTCAGAACCTTCAGAAGCTGAGAAGTGTAGATGAATTGAGGAACTTAAGTGTCAGCTGAGGATTAGAAGGAGCAAGAAATTGTACAGAGGTTAATATGTAATAAAGTATAACAGTATAATCAGAATTTCCTACAAATTGTATATCCAATATACATGCACATCTATTAACAGGCATAATATACTTGTCTTTGATCACATTCCTCTTTTGTCCACAGGCACCCACGTCATGGAAGGTTCAGGCAGGATGGTGGTCACTGCTGTTGGAGTCAACTCACAAACTGGTATCATCTTCACCCTACTGGGAGCTGGAGAGTTTGAGGAGGACAAGAAAGACAAGAAAGGTAAAAGGCTTCAGGATGCAATCTCCTCAGATGGTATCCATACATTCTTCGTAAATCATTCACAATATTTATGCAGAAGAAAACATGGACCCCCCC
>JAODKL010000107.1:22418694-22444190 GCA_026780765.1 Petrocephalus schoutedeni
CCCCCCCCCCCCCCCCCCACCACCACAAACATTAGAATACTTAGTGTTTAATCCACTGAGACATATAGAAGGCCTTTACTGTTTTAAACAACTTTTTCATATTACATGTAAAAGAATCAGTACTTGTCTGGTATTTAAAGAGGCTCTTAGGACAAAGTTGATTGCATATTAGCCTTGGTAATCAGTTTTGTGGTGGTTTGTATTAGAGTATATTATATTATATATTATATAGAATATTAGAGTATATAAGGTAATAACAGAATACACAGTGCAATACGGTCAGAGTATTGACCATAGCCATTTTACAGTTTTATTTGTGTAGGCAATGTGTAATCGGCTTATGGGATTATTATGTTGGCTGAACTATGTTGATAAGAAAAGGGCATTTGCTGTCCAGAAAATGATTCATGCAGTTCTTCCTGTATGCAAAAGTAATCCTGGTTCAAGCAGCCCTCGGTCAACTAAACTTGACTGGGTTGTAGTATGTATACTTTCCGTTATGTTCTAATTGCCTCCTTCGCAGCAGAGTTCATAGGATTGCTCCTCTGTTCCATTCCCACCTATCATTACCAGTTACTGATGTATTAAATAAATAATCAAGAACATAAACCCAACTTCTCCAGCAGATCGAAAATAATTCCACATTTATTCCGTTTATTTAATTTGTGGACTGAACTGAAAAAAACAACATGTTCAAGCAAGGAGGCCCAAGAACTTCACACAATTACACCAGTTCTGACTCGAGGAATGGGCCAGAATTCAGGCAAATTACTGTGAGACGCTTGTGGAAGACTATCCTAAACGTTTGATACAAATTAAATTGTTATTTATTAAGTTATTATTTTGAATAAGACTCTTTCAGAAATAAATTAGATTCTGACTTAACATTAATTTAAGTTGGGTGGATCTGAGTCTGAAAGTTGTTAGCCAAGGTGCATATAAGGCCTGAATTATTAAGTTTACTTAATCTTGTATTAACAGAAATCAACCTGTAAGTGATGGATGTTTTATTTGTACTTATGAACAGATATGACATCTGAATCAGGGGTTGAAACACAAACCAGCATATATTTGCTGTTGTATATGTATGGCTTCATATTCCACAGATTTGAAAGAATAAACTTTGACCTATACTGCAATATTGCAGATAAACAGTACAAACAGTGTGCTGCAGAGAGACTGGGAGCAGATAGTTGTACTTCAGCAGTGGTGAAGTTAAAGAGCAGCTTCAGATCAGTAAATGCCTCTTGTGAGGCAGCCATTGGGGCCTGAACTCATGGATAATTCAGCCTCACTTCCAATTTTGATTCTTCCTACGCGACAGGCGGAGTGGTTGCTACTGAATAATTCTTCCATGTGGAGACGCTGCACATAGCAATCAATTATTGAGAGTAATGTGTGCTGGGGAGAGACAGGCTTTGTAGAGCGGATGGTACTTTTGGTGCAAAATATTAAAGTCATGGAGACCAGTTTGTGTATGTGTTCGTATATCTGTGTTTTACCTTGTATTAGTTGTAATGCTATTACTCTGGGATACAGTGGTAGAAAGTGAACTTTTTTCATATTACACTGGTATACAGTGATTTTGGTGCCAACAATGTCTGAACGGTTTTATACTGTTTATGATGCTGATTATGAATATGACTTCAGTTTTACCAGATTGGCTCTAGTTTCTGAGATATTTAATAGTTAATTAAAGTCACTTTTATTGCATTGTAGGCCTACAAATTGAAATACACAATAATTATATGGGATATTTCATTACCTACGACACTGTTAAAGAGTCAAAAGACAGATCAAAAGCTATTGCATTTGTTATCACATAAAAGTCGCATTGGGGGAATGCATTATTTTCATGGATGTCCATTGTCACAAAAACTAGAACCATTTCAGCAAAAGTAATGGGATTTTTTAATTCAGCACCCTCAAAATACCCTAAATCCATTCAAAAAACCTTGGCACCTGATTTTTTTTTTCTGTAGACCTGTGTTATGCATCACTGTATGAATTTGTCTGTGTATCATGTGTGTATATGCCTGCTCTTGAAAGGATTGGCATCTTAGGATTTTTAAGGTCTAGACTTCTTTTATCATTGTGGGGTAGTCTATGGCTCTGCAGTTTAATGTACCCATGATTGGTCACTGTTTCAAATCTTACACTTGGCACTGTAATCATATCACTGCTGGGCCCTTAAACAAGGTCCTTAATCCCAGTTGCTTCAGACACACTGCTTTCTACTAAATGGATGCCATGTTAGTTTTTTTTTTAATTAATTCAGTTTGGCTTTGGCCATTATTATCCAGTTTTCTAAGCTTGCAAAACTTTTGGCCTATGACTGATTAAGCACTATGAGTTGATGAAGTATTTTCTGAAATTATTAGAAAAGTAATGACTTGGTGACTTACATACATACATACATACATACATTGGGACACACTCATAAGGATAGTATTGATATGCTAATAATTTTGCTCTTATCCTGTTTCATGCTCATACCCAAATTCCAGTGTCACAACTGGAACTAAAGTAAAAATGTCTTCATTGAAGCCCAAGGTGCCCCAAGAACTAGTTTAACATTTTTAGATAACATTTTTAAAAGCACTTTTACAGCACTGAATGACACAGAAATTGTTTCAGTTCATTCTTTAGTCACATTGTTTTTGTTACTCATCTTATTACTGTTTTCTTTGTTTCTCGCTCCCCTCTCCCCCCCTTTTTTATTTCATTAAAAATGCTTTCATTGCTCTACTCGCCTACTCCCAAACCACTCCCCATCAGAGGGCAATAGTAGCTCAGCCACACTGCAACCTGCTGCAGTCGAAGTCAAACAGAGCAGCATCACTAATGGTACGTGACCCCTCTTCCCACCTTCCGGGGCCAGACAGCCGCACTGAGATTCCTGGGTTGTGCACTCACACACAGCACAATGATGAAATATTAGTATTACGTCTTGGGAATTACATCATGGGAATTTAAAAATATAAGATAGTTATCACATTAGTAGCAAGTATAGTAAAATGCTCACTTACACAGTACCACTCAAGAGCTGCTAGTGTCACAGTTTGAATAGCTGGTACAGGTGTGCTGTTGTTTTACCCTAAATGTTGTCTCACACACTTCTGTCTGTTATAATCACGTTGTTGTCAGTTTGTCCTCTCTTTGCCTCACTGCCACATTCACCTTTTTTCTTCTGTCCTCTTTCTCTCACCCAGTCACAGTCTGTCACTTTCTGTCTTTCTCCTTGTTTCTCTGCCACTCACAGGCAAGCAGCAGGATGGAATGGTGGAGAACAATCAGATTAAAGGTAACGGGTCTGAATGGCTCAGAATCTCCAAGGAAGGAACAGTATGCTGCTGTCTGTCAATGAAGTGAATTGACCATGGATAATGTGTCTAAACAGTACTCATTTTAGAGGAAAAGCTAGAAAGAATATGCAGAAATTAAGGAATATAAAGCAACATACACACTGCCAGATCAAGGTTTTTATTATGCTAACTCACACAGAGGTGTCCATGTGCCACAGTATTTTGTGTCAGTCTGTAATTTCTTAATTGTTCGTATTTATGTTTCTGTGTTTGTAAGAACAAGAAAGAAAGAAATTATAATGTGATACTGTAGATCTGAATGGTTATAATTGCATTAGAATATTATTTTTCTTAAAATACTCTTATAACATCATTGTTAAACAATAACACCATGTCACTCCTGCCCCTGTGAGAGTGCTGGCTCGCCAATTAGTCACACCTGGTGCTGGCTCTTTAAAGCCGGAGCTACCTCGCCTGTCTCCGGTGTAGCCCTGCCCCAACTTACTGCCGTCTTCCCGTCCACTCCTGTTTTCCCCGGATCCCCGTGTTCTCTTGACTCCCGTCCATTGTCTACGGTGCTGGACTGACTTCTCCGGTGTACCTGACCCTCCGTTTCATGACCTCAACCACATCCCAGCCTCTCAACACTGCCTTTAATTACCCTGGACTAAATAAAACCTCCCACTTGCTCTGCACCTTGATTGCTCCTGAGTTTTGTTCAGTGTGGACACCTTTTTAGCTTTAAAAATCAACATCATGCCCTTTAAAATGATTAATATAAAATTAGGAAAAGATTATCCTCATATTACTTAAATGCGTGTATGCATTTATTGTATTAATGAACAACTTGTCCCATACCCACCCATTAGCTAAGAAGCAGGATGGGGCAGTTGCCATGGAGATGCAGCCGCTGAAGAGTGCAGAAGGGGGAGAAGTGGAGGAGAGGGAAAAGAAGAAAGCGAGCGTACCGAAAAAGGAGAAGTCTGTGCTGCAGGGCAAGCTGACCAAGTTGGCGGTGCAGATCGGGAAGGCGGGTGAGCGAAAAGGACAGGCGCACCGTTTACTGCCCTGTAGCCCTGTTATATTGCCATGCATCATTTTTAAATCAATGTCACCTTCTTTGCAGCTCCTTTGACACATCATGGTCCTAGTATCACCACACTTAGCTCCTTCCCAAAAAACATAAGGGTCAGATCTGGGGACAGCTATCAGCTATCTACACTTTTCTCCATCATAGCCCCTCCTTTTCCTTCTTCTCTGTCTCAGATCCTTCGTTCATCTTATTTCACACACCCCCATGCTCTTCACTATGTGTTCATTACAGTCACATGATGAAATGCTTTTGCAGTCTCCACTGAATTCAGTCTGAGTTCTGTGTCCAGTCGAACCAGCTGAAATCAAATAAAAGAAAATGCATGTAGATACCGAGAAAAACTGTCAGCATCCCCTACTCGTCTGTTTGTGGTCTAATGTAGCATCTCTCCAGCGGGACAGTGTTTACCGGATTTCAGTTCACTGTCCACGTTCTCTTAATGTATCCTCTGTGCATTTCTTAGTATGCACAGTGAGCGTCTGTCTTGGGCCGGTTGTGTTTATGTAGGAATATGTTTGCATGTCTGTGCGTTTTTCTCTAGGTCTGGTGATGTCTGCCATCACCGTGATCATCCTGGTTCTGTACTTCGTGATCCAGACATTTGTGGTAGAGGGCCTGCCGTGGGTGCCAGAGTGCACACCCGTCTATGTGCAGTTCTTTGTTAAGTTCTTCATCATCGGCGTCACTGTGCTGGTGGTGGCTGTGCCAGAGGGCCTGCCGCTGGCTGTCACTATCTCGCTGGCCTATTCAGTGAAGGTGAGAAGAACAGGGCTTTAGCCCAATAACCATGTGTATTTGTCTTTATCTAATACATCCTTCTGTGTGTTTGGTTTTTGTCCTTGTCTGATGCAGGTTGGTGGGCCCAGTTTCGCCCTTTAAGTATAGTTTCTTTTGCTAGGCTCGGTCATAAAAAACAAAATATTGGCTCTAGACTTAATATGGGATTTAACGACGTTCCCTCCGCCCTCTAGAAAATGATGAAGGACAACAACTTGGTACGCCACTTGGATGCATGCGAGACGATGGGCAATGCTACTGCCATCTGCTCCGACAAGACCGGCACCCTGACCACCAACCGCATGACCGTGGTGCAGGTCTACGTGGGAGACCAGCGCTTCCGTGAGATCCCTGATTCTGACCAGATCCACCCCAGAACCCTTGAAATGCTGGTCAGCGCCATTGCAATCAACAGTGCCTATACTTCCAAAATCATGGTGAGCAGCTGGATCACATTAGAAAGCCAAAAATCCTGTAGCACTTCTTCACACCATTTGTTTCTTCATTTGTCTTTCAGCTTCTTTTCTCAACATTTGGCATTACAGTCTTGAGAAAAGAGGTTTTTGTTTTTAAATACTCAGATTCTATTCTTTTATTAGAATGATAATGTTTTCCTCCTATTGGATATACACAAGGAAATATTTTGCGAAGATGAGTACTTCAGCATGGGATTGATTCTCTCCATAAGAAAAACACCCACAGTGAACTCCCCAGTCCCTCATAAATTACCTTCTAAATTAGCATCAAAACTAACAACTAATATAACATTGTCTTTTATAAGTTACCACAAATACTGGAGCTGAGGTATGATGTTGCAGAAGATATTTTTCTGAGAAACTTGTGCCTCCGAAATCATATTGGTTCATGTTAAATTTGAAGCAAAATTAATTTATCATCTTGACTCTTATATGATGTGTGCCACACTATTTTGACCCCTTCTACTTTCTTTCCTGTCTCCTCCCATCCATGTACCCTTCCATGTGATCCCCTGCTTCCTGTCACACATTCAAAACTGCCCAGCCACCAGACATGGAGGGTGGCCTTCCTAAGCAAGTGGGCAACAAGACTGAGTGTGCCCTGCTAGGCTTTGTGTTGGATCTGAAGAGGGACTACACTTCTGTCCGGGAGCAGATTCCAGAGGAGAAGCTCTACAAGGTGTACACTTTTAACTCCGTGCGCAAGTCTATGAGCACCGTGGTGAAGCTGCCCGACGGCTCCTTTCGTCTCTACAGCAAGGGTGCTTCTGAAATTATGCTCAAAAAGTGAGTCCATGTTTCTGTGTATTTGTGCATCTGTACAATTATGCTTCAGAGTAGGTACAGTACCTTGAAGAAGTATTAACTCCCAACCCTTTTCACATACTTTTGACCTATTTGACTGGGAATTTTTTATTTGTAACGTGAACACTAGCTAAATTCTAAATCGTTAAAAAAATCCAAGTACCACCTAGTCAACAACTATTCAGTAACTGGTTTACCCACCTCGGGAAGGTATTAGAGCCACTAGTATTATTGTATTATTGGATAAGTATATTCATTTTGCACAACATTATAGAACAAGATACGCTTATTTTTTTCTCAAACGGCATCAAGTTTCTTGGGGGGTTGCAGGGGACACATTTTTTGGTTTCGCATAGGTGTTCAAAGAGGTTAAGGTTGGGACTAATTTTATCTTAAACTACTCCACTATGGGTCTAGCAGTGCGCTTTGGGTCATTGTCCTCTTGAAAGACAAACTTCCTGTCCAGTTTAAGCTTTCTGGGGAGGTTTCCTACTAGAACCTGTATTGTCCAGCACTCATCTTTATATCAATAGTGACCAGATTGTAAGTCCCTGCTTCTGGATAGCATCTCCACATATGAGTAGGGACGATGCTGTTATGAAACTGATGTTCACTGTTAGGTTCATGCCACAAATACCACTTAGTATTAACACATTTCATTTTAGTCTCACCAGACCACAAAACTCTCTATCACATTGTTGCAGTTCCTTCCAAGTGATATTTTTCAGATTTAGGGGGACAGACATGTTTTTTTAGCCTAGGCTTCTCCCGCACAGTTACTGACACAAGAGGTGGTCTCCATTCATGGCCAAGAATTTCCCCACGGGGTCAATATAGTATCTGTTGTTATTATTATTATGACGGTTTATGGTAAATTCCTTATGTGTGTCAGTGTTGCTGTTTCTTTTATATTCCTTATCTGCTTTCGCGTGACTGTTTGTGGTGTATTACCTGTGTTAACGTGACTGTTTGTGGTATATTCCTCATCTATGTCAGCGTGACTTTCTCTTATATTCCTTGCCTGTGTTAGTGGGACTTCTTGGTATATTCCTCATCTGCGTTACCGTGACTATTTCTGGTATATACCTTATCTGCGTCAGTGTGATTGTTTCTGGTATATTCCTCATCTGCGTTACCGTGACTATTTCTGGTATATACCTTATCTGCGTCAGTGTGATTGTTTCTGGTATATTCCTCATCTGCGTTACCGTAACTATTTCTGGTATATACCTTGCGTGACTGTTTCCGGTATATTGCTTATCTGGGCTAGAAGGACTTTGTGATATACTCCTCATCTGCGTTAGTGTGTATGTTTCTGATATATCCTTCATGTGTGGTGGCATGACTGTTTCTGGAATACTCCTTTTCTGTGTATTCTCTCTATACTATTTCTGTTCCTCTGTCAGGTGTTCCTTCATTCTAGGGGCATGTGGTGAGGCAAGCGACTTCTGTCCACGTGACCGCGATGACATGGTGAAGAAGGTGATTGAGCCGATGGCCTGCGATGGCCTGCGCACAATCTGCATCGCGTACCGGGACCTGCCTGCCAGCCCAGAACCCGAATGGGATGCCGAGGCAGACATCGTGGGAGAACTCACCTGCATCGCTGTAGTGGGCATCGAGGATCCTGTTCGGCCTGAGGTGTGCTGGGGTGACTGGGAAATAATCATCTGCATTTGTTCACATATCTTTTGTCATTTTGGGTTATTGCGTTAAGAGTTCCAGTATTTGAGTTCATCAGTATTAATAATGGCACACTCAGTTGTATCAAATAATACAGTGAGTACAACAATTCTTATTGCTGTAGTGGTGACTAGAATTATAGCAAAACAAGAAACCAGTCCCATTTTTTATGAATATTAGATAACACCTTATTTAAAGCAGTCATTATACTGCATTACACATACCTTCATGCATTATAATGCATTCAAAAAGTATTAGAAACCTGGCTATAACTATTTTAAAAAGCCATAACATATTATAGTGACGTGAATGCTCTATGATGGTCTCAGCTATAATGCACTATAAATGCCTTCATAATGCATTATTATGGTCAGTATAAGAATTAAGGATGCTTTGTGATGAATTATGAAGGTGAAGGTAAAGCATTCATAATGCATGAGAAACATGGTTATACTGTGATATGCCATTTTATAAATATTTATAACTGTGGTTATACGTTATGAATGTGTTACAGTGAATTATAAGAATAATTATTAAGCTTTACGGATATGGGCTTCATGGAAACTCTTACCGAATATTCTTATGAGTCAGAGTCCCATGAGCAAATTTTGATACCCAGGAAACTGGAGCTTATCTGGCAAGACTCTAGGTGTGGATGAGGCGTTTCCTCTTCCCTCAGGTCCCAGATGCCATCCGGAAGTGCCAGCGGGCTGGAATCACTGTGCGTATGGTGACAGGTGACAACATCAACACAGCACGTGCCATTGCTGCCAAGTGTGGCATCATCCAGCCTGGGGACGACTTCCTGTGTCTGGAAGGCAAGGATTTCAACCGACGCATCAGGAATGAGAAAGGAGAGGTACTTTATAAAATAAACAAGTTTTACACCGGAGGATCATCTTTTGCTCAATCATTGCAGTATTGTACAGTGGTGTAATGCCCAGGACCCAGTAATGTGCATGGTGACTTTCCCTATCACAGTTTCGACATATCGCCAGGTGAGTTTCGCGAAAGGCCAGCAGACGACACACAAAAAGCTTGCTGTCTGATACAGTGCTGACTTGGAAGTGTATTTATGGCAAACTCTCACGCGATATCTCACAGTGATCTTTGTATCGTAACTGTTTGCCTGCTTCACTGACCAAGCGGACCACAATATTTTGCACATTTTTCCCAGAATGCGGGGGCCTGTGCCCCTAACCCCTGTGATATGGATGGGTTGACTTAAATATAATGTACACAACTGCCAAATTATTAGTACTTGGCAAAATTGGTAGCATTAATTCAACTCACAACATTTATTTCACCTCAGCAGGTCTCAAATTAATACTGTCAGTGTTAGTATAAGTTATCTTTATTTATACATTATACTCCACATGTGTGTTTCGCTATCTGTCCTTTGTACTCCCTAACAGATAGAGCAGGAACGGATTGACAAAATCTGGCCGAAGCTGCGAGTTCTGGCTCGGTCTTCACCAACAGACAAACATACTCTAGTGAAAGGCAAGTTGGAGGACATGGAACTTGTTCATAACCAACCAGTGCTCATATTTCATCATATGTCTGCTCCGAGTATTTACTAGACACTAAACTGAAAACTGTGTTAATAGTCATCACTCAATATTGTCTTTCACAGGTGTGCCATATGCTAGTTTTGGAGAATACTTTGACAGATACAGAATGAAATGTACAAAATTGTCTGTCATGCAGGCATCATAGACAGCACTGTTGTGGAGCAGCGTCAGGTGGTAGCTGTGACAGGGGATGGAACGAATGATGGACCTGCACTCAAAAAGGCTGATGTTGGTTTTGCTATGGTGAGTAGAACAAAGCCATAAGACAATACAAAACAAGGTGGGTAATATAGTAGAGATTAGTGATTAACATCTTTACATGTAACTCATTGTGCATTTACCAAAATTGTTCTTGCTTTGTGCAGGGAATTGCTGGCACAGATGTCGCAAAAGAAGCATCGGATATCATCCTGACGGATGATAACTTCTCCAGCATAGTGAAGGCTGTGATGTGGGGACGCAACGTTTATGACAGCATTTCTAAATTCCTGCAATTCCAGCTCACTGTCAATGTTGTAGCAGTCATTGTGGCCTTCACTGGTGCCTGCATCACGCAGGTATCGGTCCTTCTAGAAAATTGACCAACCTTCATAATACACTTGATAACAGAACTTGGTATAACTGTCTTGTCTACCAGTGCTCACATGAAACCCAAGATGGATGAACTGCAAGGTTTATGAGCAACAAAAACAGTTCATTTATTGGTTAATTGTCGAGCCCAGTGTTGCTTTAGCTGAAATGGAAAGTCAAAATAAAAAATCCAATAAGTTTTAACAATTTTGGGGGAGCCGACAAATCCTACATTTTCAGATTCCAGATGTAAGGATTTTATCAATTTAAAGGAAAAACTGGAGTCTTCTTGTAAGATGGCTTTTTATTTTAATTGCTCCAGTGACTAGTGACTTAGGCCTGAAGTGTTTTAGAAATGAAGTTCGTAAAGCTGGTGAAATCCAGTTAATAAATGATGCTGTCATTTCATGAGAAAGAGATGTTGGTAAAACTGTTTGTCACCGTGGTAATGGGGCCACTGTTGATATGCATCCCTACTCCCTATTCAAGGACTCCCCTCTTAAGGCAGTGCAGATGCTGTGGGTCAACCTGATCATGGATACCTTCGCCTCCCTGGCCCTGGCCACCGAGCCACCCACTGAAGCCTTGCTGCTTCGCAAGCCATATGGCCGCAACAACCCTCTCATCTCCCGCACCATGATGAAGAACATCTTGGGTCATGGTGTATACCAGCTCATCATCATCTTCACACTGCTCTTTGCAGGTGCATCTCACTCCAGTCTGGTGGGAGGGCCAGCAGGTAGAGAGGATGGGAAGGGCATGGGCTGGATATTCTCAAAGTGGACTTACTGAGGAGCATGGTGGGTTGTGGGATCCCTGGCTGCCACCTTTAGGTGTCACATTGATAACTAATTGTGCTGACTGTGTGTGAGGGAGTAAGTCTGTTATTTGCTATAAATGTGTCAGTTTTTTTGCAATTGTTTTCTGCAATTGTTGTGGAACTAGCTGGGCATTTTTAGGTTTTTCTGGGCTCTTGGAAAACCTTTTCAGCTAATGTTCTGTCCCACTCTTCTACACAATAGGAGAGCAGATTTTTGACATCGATAGTGGCCGCTATGCCCCTCTGCACTCGCCGCCATCAGAGCACTACACCATCATCTTCAACACCTTCGTTCTCATGCAGCTCTTCAATGAGATCAATGCCCGCAAGATCCACGGCGAGAGAAATGTCTTTGAAGGAATATTTAGCAACCCTATTTTTTGCAGCATTGTGTTGGGGACATTTGCTGTGCAGGTAGAAAAAGTGATCAAATCCAGTACAACTTGAATGTTTCTGTACTATATATTCTGTATATTGGTCATAGTTATCTCTCTTCTCTTCATCCACTTACCTGGAAAGTCTCAGAAGTTCTTTATTATGATTTAGAGGTGTGGTGTTTTCCCTTATTTCAAAACATAAGCTCAAACTACATAATACATTTAGGTTACGACCAGTTTCCTTATGCACGTTGATACCCTCCTAGATTATTATAGAGATTGCTATTATAGCTTTATTAAATTGAATTAAACTAGTTTTACCATGTTTAAATTCAACAGAAAACAAGTTGTGTTATAGAAGATTATTTATTTACATAAAATAAATACACTGCTCCCTCTCTTTTTCTGCACAGGTTGTGATTGTGCAGTTTGGAGGGAAGCCATTCAGCTGTGCCCCCCTGAGTGTGGAGCAGTGGCTGTGGTGCCTGTTTGTGGGCGTTGGGGAGTTGCTGTGGGGACAGGTAGGCACTAAGCAGGTGCTAAGAACAAAATGAGTGAGGGACTACTGAGATAATTATTTTACAATTAGCACTTTTCAGATATGGTATATATGGCATATATTCAATTCAGTACATATTTATATAGCATCTTTCGCAACAGTAGCCCCAAGGCGCTTAACATGAGTGTATTGTGATACATTGCAGCATCATTTAGACAGAATAATATAAAAACGAGGAAAAGGAGATACAAACAAATGAAAAAAACACAACTGGTTATTTGACTTTATTATTATTATTGTTATTATTTTATTTATTATAATTTTTTTAAAATAAAAATTCAAGCTATTTCTGGCACCCATGATATGGAATATGAATCAGGCTGTATGTTATATATTTAGATGTTATCATATGTCAGTGTCAGCAGACATACATATATACAGTGCTCACAGAAAGTTTTAGGACACTTTCGTAATTTTGTAAAAAGATGCATTGTTTTCATTACAAAAGTCCACTGACAAGCAATGTTTAACATATCGCCACATATCTTCCACACAGACATGTTCTTTGTATTAACTGTCATAATTTTTTTGAATGACTCATTCAGTTCTGTTCTTGCCATTTTGCTAATAATTGCAATTGTAGTCTTTGGTTCCCAAAGGGATACTAAACACAAATGTTTGGCGTTTCATATTATTGTAAAAGTGTTACTTATTAAAAAGCACCCAATGAACCTGCTTGTTAATGAACTCAGAACAACTCTTCTAGAACTACAATCTAGGTTTCAGTTTATTACTACTTGAAATTAATGTTTTACTTAGAACTACTGGTTGTTTATGTTGTGAAATGTATTTTTTGTGAATAAATGAAAAAAGTTATTTTTTTGTTATAAAACCAATTAATTAATATATTTATACTGAATTAAGCAATAATCCCAAGACTTTCTGTGAGCGCTGTACATATGTAATATTGCAGACTGTTCACCTCCTGTCTGCATTTAATGCCTCTCCATCCATTTTGGCCATGATCACAGGTGATTACTACCGTGCCCACCAGCCACCTGAAATGCCTGAAGGAGGCTGGCCATGGGCCAGCAACAGATGAGGTGCTGGATGAGGATCTAGCGGAGGATGAGGAGGAGATCGACCTGGCAGAACGGGAGCTGCGGCGCGGGCAGATTCTCTGGTTCCGGGGCCTGAACCGTATCCAGACTCAGGTATGCATCACGCTGCCCCCATTCCAGAGCACAGCGTCCCGAGAAGCAGAACTTAAAGGGTCCTTACAAGACTCCCAATTTTCAGGTTTACCATTCTGCCAGGCCGTTCCCTCCATCTTTAGTGTATAATGATCCAGTTCTCTTCTATGTCTAATTGCCCTGTCTCTTTTTCCAGTATATTGTAATTGTTTGGAAAGTATTCAATACCATAATAACAATTTTACTTTTGCAGATTAATCCCTTTTAATTACTCAGTAAATAAGTAACAGTTTAGAAAGAAGCAAAGATTTTTGTCATAGATCCCACACACACAAAACTGTACAATTTCTAGAACTACTTTAAGGATCACCTGGAAATGTGAAAGAGTATGTAACAGGCTATTGAATTTGGGGGATACTTTACGGTGGATGGGTAAGTGGTGGTTCTCTGTGGTTATCCATACCCTCTGGGCAGAGCATAGAACCAGAGCGAGCCAGTGACAGTGATCGGCTTGGTGCTTCTGGTGTCTAATTTGGTGTTGAAGCTGGTGATGGGGCACCCACCACACAGTTCGGCTCTCACTATGCAATCTTAAACCGCATTTTGTCAGTGGGTTTGGAATCCCAAGGAAAAGGCATTATTAGCACTGCAAATACTGGAAGGCTGACAGGGCTAGGGAGTTTAGGTTTAGTTGGGTTGTAACTGGAAGAAAGGCTGACAGAAATGTTAAGCCAGGGGGAAAAAAACAAAAACTGGGGTCCTTTCTCTGAAACTATGGGGGTTTTTCCACCACAGCAAGTAACGTACTTTCAGTACTTCAGTACTTTCGGTACTTCCTTTGTGTTGGTTTTCCACTGTCTGGTACCGGTGCCAAATGACATCATCAGTAACCGCCCATGAGTGACAACGTCACACTAGTTCGGTACTTCTTTTGTGTTGGTTTTCCCACTGCCGTAAAAACTGTTATCGGCACTGAATAAAAGCACAACGTGAGGCGGGGCATTTTGTACTGAATTTGAAAAATAGCTGTAGTGTACAGCTGGACGATGTTGTATATTAAATCTAACATGTTATGCACATGTAGTTCTTACATCGCTAGTGAGTTACATTAAGATCATGGTTTTTCTTACTTTTCTTTTTATACAGACATTATGGACGGCGCAGGGCTTAAATGTTTAGCTAAAACATTTTTTTTCCTTGCAAATATTATATTTATGTCCAATATATGTTTTTAAAATAAATTTGATGATTACCTCTGCTGCCTTTGGGCACTGCAAGGGTTCTCTGAGATGATCATAATCATTCTCACCCTTGCGATTTAAATCACTCCTAGACAGGTTTGTGAGAAATTTAACTATTTTTTGAATTTTATGTTAACTAACTTATAAATACCCCAATATTTATTACAACTAAATCACGTCGCTATATCTGGAGACTCTCCAATACCATGCTGCAGTAGTATATTAAATAAAATACTTTTTAAATTTCTGGTTATACCATCCAGATCTTTGTTGTATCTGTTCTACCGACCAGATCGCAATTATTATTATTTTTTACTTCGTATATTGCTGTTTTCTGAGTTCACAATGTTTTGTCAAGACGGAGATCGCATTGTGTTTCAGAATCGGGCTATTTGCATAACCAATCGACAGCGAAAGCGTTTCAAGTTACGCCCCAAAGTACCGAAAGCACCAAAGAAGTACCCCAAGTGCACTTTCAGTACTTGACCTTTTGGTACTGGTACTCGACCGTAAGTCAGTGGAGAAGCGAAAGTACTGAAATTACCGTACCAAAAGTACCGAACTTCGTGCGGTGGAAAAGCACCCTATGTCCTCTGGTAAGCTGTAAGCTGTAAACCCGCTGGAATCTTTCCCTGAGACTAAGGCAGGCTACAGAAACACTACAGACAAATGGATCCCCTTGGATGTGTAAGAAGTGGTAGTGGTTGAATGAGCCCTACAGGGGCCTAGTGAGAAGCTTTCTTCTGCACATATTCAGGACAAGAGGTTACAAAGTCTTCAACATCCTCCAAGCCAGCCACTAATAATTTGGCACAAGAGGCGTGAGGTAGTAAAAATCCTTGGGTGTCCAGTCCTCGGGGAGGTGTGAACCCATCGTAAAATGGGTAGATACAACCTGAGCAGTTTAAGGTATTCTAGATTGTGGTGGTCGGTGCGGACCATCTGAAGTCTCTTTTGTTGATTTACATCTATCAGTCCATCTAACGCGGACTAAA
This sequence comes from Petrocephalus schoutedeni, assembly GCA_026780765.1. Lineage (NCBI taxonomy): Eukaryota > Metazoa > Chordata > Actinopteri > Osteoglossiformes > Mormyridae > Petrocephalus > Petrocephalus schoutedeni. The sequence goes on from JAODKL010000107.1 coordinate 22,434,102, forward strand.
ATACACAGCACTAATGACACGAACGAGAAGCAGCTGGGAAACGCAGGAATTCACACAAGGATAACGAGGGGGTGTGGCACACAGGAGGATCGGACGGGCATGGCGTGACAGAACCTCCCCCCCCCCCCGCAAAGGTGCGCACCCCGGGCACACCGAAGAAGTGGGCCAAGACAAGACTGGGGACACAGGACCGGGAAGACAAAAGCAGAAACCATCAACGAGGCACAGGGAACAGGACAGACACACAGAACAGGCACAAGGGAAGCAACTCAGACAACAGACGACACAACATGGGCAGGGCAAACTGGCACAGGGACAACAAGAGAGGGGACACACCAAGAGGAGGGACATAAGGGCCAGGAGGGAACACAGGAGAAACAGGGGGATGAAAGGCAGACACAGGGAGCACAAAGGCAGGAGGGACATAACCAGGGGGTGAAGAAGCAAATGGCGGGGGAAAACGGGGAGCCCGAGGGACCCCCCGGGACCCCCCCACGGGTGAGAGGCAGCAGCCGCAGGGGCAGCAGGAAACTGCGAGGCAGGAGCAGGAGGGGACCTCGGAGGGGCCGAGGAGGCAGGCGGAGAGACGAACGGAGGAGGTGAGGAGGAAGGCAAAGGGGGCACTGGAGGAGGCAAGGAGAAAGGTGAAGGGAACACCGGCGAAGGCGAGGAGGGAAGCAAAGCCGCTGCAGGCGACGGCGGGGCCACAGCCAGCGAAGGCGCAGTCCACCGACTAGCCAGAGTGGGGGGACCCGCAGGCGGCCGAGGAGCCGAAGCAGGGGAACCCGCAGATGGCCGACGAGATGCCGGAGGCAGGCCCGAAGGCGACAGACGAGCCACCGGAGTGGGACCCCGACCGCCGAGTGGGAGCCAGAGAACCCGCAAGCATCCCACGAGCCATGGGGGCCAAGGGCGAGCCAGGGGACAGGGTGGGCGGGAACCGGCCCCGACGCAAGTGTCCCCGCCCCTTCCGGGAAACGGAGAGGCAGGGCCACTGCCAGGATTTGCCCCACTGCGGGCATGGAGGAGTCACATCCCCAATAGACTCTACGGGGACCCACCAGGGCAAGTCCCAAGGGATCCCATTCAAGCTCCTCCTCCTCCAGGGATGAAGGAGCGAGGTCGGGATCCGGGACTGGAACTTTTGGGGCAGGGACCTCCGGAACCTCCAGAGTATTCCTCAAAAAATACTGATGACTGATGTAGCTACCAGGCACGCAATGGCTTTTTACCAAGTGTGAGCGACTGACGCACAAGAAAATTGTCGCACAAGAAAATTGAGCCACTTGAGAAGCTCATCTCTTAATAGATACAATATTTGATCTTATTGTGGCCGTCACATGCCTTCAACTGCAATGGACATTTACACTTCTCTCTACTGATACTCAATATGCTGCTCCTAGGAGATCTGTCGCCTGATATCCCAAAAATTCCTCCTTTCTTTGTTCTCAAACATCCCTATTTTAAAATTTTGATATCCTCCACCCTACTTCCCCAACTCTGTGATTTCAGCTAATGGAAGAGTTATTTCTGTAATGTCCTTCTCTCTCTCTCTCTCCCACAGATGGAGGTAGTGAGTACCTTCAAGAGAAGTGGTTCGTTTCAGGGCGCGGTGCGCCGCCGCTCCTCGATTCTCAGCCAGCTCCATGACGTAACCAATATTTCTACCCCCACTCATGTAGTTCTCCCTCCAACCAACGCTAGCGGAGTGCCTGGGAGTGAGTTTCTGTTTACCGCTGCACCACAGGTTACAAAAAATGGAGATGGGAGCAGAATTTTAGTTTGTGCTTCTGTGCTCATGATGTTGTTTTTATTTTATCTATGCATTACTGGTTTACCTACATTTTGTAATTGTGATTTTAATGATGCTTCATTTCATGAAGCCATTCTGTTACCTTACACAATGCATAACCCATACTTTTCTCTCACGTTCATTGTTCCTGCTCAGTTATATTTAGGGAAAATTAACAAATTCTTTCCACTGGTGGGTTATTAAATTAATAGGATAATTGTAGAAGCTGAGCTTTAAATGACAGATCCTTTACTTTAAAAGCATAATCATTAGATTTTTTTCTTTAATACATTACTGAATTTAACTTGAAGTGATTTTTAGACCCACACAAATTTTTAGAAAATAACTAGTACATTCAGTTGACTGAGACTGAACACATATTGTATTTTATTTTCTGTGTCTTTCCATCAAGCATCCATTGTCTGCACTTTTATTTGAAACCAGAAGACCAATTAAATCCAATGTGATGATCTCAAATGATAAGATAAAGTGCACTTTAAGTCCTGCGATAAAATGGGTGATACTTCATAATAAAGTCTATTTAACAAAATGAAACACACTTCGATGTAAATAATGAAAAGCATTTTTGTTGCGTGCATTGCCTGGTCATGAAGGCTCCAAACCTTGTAAACCTTCGAGTATAAGCCCCAACAAGCCCCAAACTCCATAATGGCCAGAGTTAATATGCAATGAGAGCTGTCAGTCCTGTGCTTTGTCTTTCCCCTTTTCAGGTGAGGCTGCAGAGGACCTTCTGAATTAAAATGGCTAGTTTCCCAAAGGAGTCTCATCTCTGATCAGTCTGTCCTGCAGGTTTCTGGCTTTTTGCTGCAGATCTCTGTCCACATTCACTTTTATTTCTTTATTTCCTTTTAGGTTGTTAATATTTTCCTTTCTTTTTAGGGCCAGAGCTGAACTCGGAAGGTTTAGGGAGAGAAGAGCAGCCTTCATTACAGGAACAAACACTTTACTCTGTGTTGCTGAATCAGCTGATAGCCTCTATGAGTCTTCGAGTAATGCATTAAAATGTTATAGTCAGGATTTAATTGTATTTGATTTAACATAATTTGATTTAAACCTAATGCAATATAACCATTATACCAAAACAGGGGTGCAGAGAGCTCAGTGTTTAGACTGCTGAGCATTGCCTGAATTTTTGCATTTTTTTAAATAGCAAGGATTTTGTCCTTTAATGAAGGGATTAAAAATTCTTCCATATAAGAAAGACCACATAACAGAAACTAAGCAAGTTTTTATTTTCTAATATAACCCTTGCTTTTGTGGTAACCTAAAAAGTAATGAAAGGCTTGGAAAACTAAATGCAAATATCTGTTCTACTGCTTGAATTTTAAATAAGAATGCTTTTATGCTGATATAACAATATATATTATTTGCAGTTTAGTGATACTTGGGGGTGGTTGGCCTCTGACCCTGAGCACCACCTTATGTACCAGAGCCTCTGTTCCATAACTTTTGTAGAAAAGAGAAATGGGGGGGGGGGGGGGTAGTTTCTTGGACACCTTTATTCCTCTGAAAATTAATTCCTGTTTGTACAATGCATTTGTCATTTCTCTGTGCTTCTTCCTTAACCCTTTGTTCCGTGTTCTTTGTTATACAGCTCTGCCAAATGATGCCCTAATCCCATTTTTGTTTCATCACCCACCCATCTACCCGAAACAATTCAGTTTGTACATCTCTAGCAAACTTACTTTACATGCGAAAATAACTAAACCGAGGGGCGAATGGTAATTTTTTTAACGTTCCAATAAAAAAAAAAAAACACGTTTTATAATCAAAAACCTATGATTTCAGATTCCAGTTGAGAAAAAGTTAATGTGGGAAAACATGTAAGCCTGTGGTGAAACCGGCTGCAAATATGAAATTACACATTTTTAGGGACAGACAAATACACTTACAGCTTCAGCCTGCATCATATGACATGTTTTTAATAACAGAAACTAAAGGACATGCATGTAATTATAGAAATGACCAGACTTATAAATAACTGCTACTCCTCGAATAAATTAGGTATTCTGTTTTTTTTTTTCAGTTGTTTTAACATATAGTCGTTATTTACATTAATAATAAATAAAATGCGTGATGTGAAATATGGACAAAATGCCTGGCACCAGCTGAGATATATAGTGAACACAGCAGAATTCCAGCAGGACAAGGGAATGCTGGAGAAGGTCACGATGAGTGATGTTTTTTAACGATTTGCATACCATATGTTTTTTTAGAGGGTCTTAAAATGGAATTCCCTACATGTTCATTCGATTGATTAACAGCTTTTCTTTATTTGGGAAAGATGGCAGAAGGACTGCTACTGTTTGTTGCTCGATCTGCCAAAAATCAGTGAACAGTGCCGAGATTGATCGTGCAACTGTGAATGTGAGATTAACAGTACAGCTGTGACTTTGTATGTTAAGCTGCCTCATACTTAATACCTATGGGTTTTTATTTGGTCCTAGCACTTTAAAAATGGCATTCATGTCTTCTTCCCTTGCCTTTTTCCTCCAGGGATTCTAGTTTTCTCCCACAGTACAAAGACATACTTTTCAGGGGAACTGGTGTCCAAATTAGTTTTTAGTGTGCCTTGTGCATGAGAGAACCCTGAAGTAGCCTTGTGTCTGATCCAGGGTCTATCTTGTCTTGCATCTTTTGCTTCCTAATGGACTGACTTAAACCTAAAAGTGTATGGGAAGTTATCCAAAAAAATTATATACAAAGAACGTCCATGTGTTTAATGATGTGCCTGGGGCTCTGAGAGTATTAATGTTAACTATTAATCTCAGTAACTACCTCTTCCTGTCCCCTGCTGCTTCTCCCCTTTTTTGTATTGTAATTTTTTTTTCTGAAACAAGGTGTGAAAAAAGATTCTGAAAGACTTTCCTTTCAAAACTATTCCGTTTTTCCATAAAGCTTCATTGAGGAAGTATCTGGCAGACAAAGAATGATGCCGAAAATAAAGGAAACAGCAAAGCAAGAAAATAATGTGCAATTTTAAACATACAATTTCTTTTAAATTCTCTTTTATTGAGATCTGTGGGCATTATACTCGAAAGTTTACAATAGCCAACAAATTCAGATTAACAAAAATAAATTACAAAAATCAAAAAGGCTGAAAAAGTTTTAGTTTTGTCATTTTCTTTGCAGACAGCAAGCAGGCTCTTTGGAAAAACAAATACGCACACTACCAGCTGGCTGAAATATTCCTTCATTTGTTTTTCTCTGTTCTGTGTCTTGATGATTATGGTTCTATTCGTTTTTATTTGTCTCGCCTCGTTTCCTTTGAGGAGCTTACCCAAGCAGTAGTATGTTCTGTGCATTGATTGGAGGACACTGAGCACACTCAAAGGAAATGTTACTAGTTTTGTTTAGTTTGTTTTGATTGTTTTGTCTTAACAGCATGATGTGTTATCATGATGCTTTTCCTTTAGACAGCGGAATGAAAAAAAATCCACATATATGATTGTTTCCCTTTTTTTAACCTGCTTGTGGAAGGTTATCCTAAACATCCTACATGCCTAAAAGGCAATGCCACCAAATGCTAACAATACTCACTAAAAGCTGAGCTAAATCTGTCCCTTTACTAATATTTTGAATAAAACTAAATAAAGCAAATAAAACTAAAAAGTGAATAAAGGAGATACTCCCTCTTAAACCATGAATTGTTTGGTAAAGAAAAAAAAAACGTATGAAGTTAGGAGGATTTAAGTCTGAAGGATGTTAGCCAAGGTTAAACGTATGACCTCAACTGCATAGCAGCAGAACCATAATAAACAGCCAATAACTTCAGTCCCTTTGAAGGAACCTAAATTTTTCCAGCTCTTCAATAACATTGTGATTCATACATCAGTTCACGACACTTAAATACTGTTGGTGTGGGATTGGATGGGCACCCATTTCACAATCTCAGGACTGAAGGTGGTGAGATCCAGCTTTAAATGCAGAATGATTCCATTCAGAACCCCCTCTCCAGTCAGGCTTTGGTCTAGCTGAACATGCAGATAGCTGGTTGTCACTGAAGAGCCAGAAATCTGATTCGCTCACTCAACACACAGCAAAAGGAATGTTTTTCATCCTGCCATTCACCCAGATTCATCCCACATTTTCTCTCCGCTACTTAGCCGCTTCAAGGTGCATATCCTCGGTCGGAAAATAGGAATGGCTATTCTTTGTGCGCACTTATGTGTGACCAGCAATTTTGTCTGCTTATGTTCCACATTTTGTCAATAGATTCGGTACCCCAAGATTCAGTATTATTTAAATTGTCTGTTGAACTAAAATGTATGTACACCAATGAACGGCGTCTTTATTTAACGTACATATCACATGCACATGCAATATGAAGCATTTCTAGTGTTGGGTTTTTTGTTGGCATATTTCTGAATCATTTTTCCATGTTGATTTTTTTCATTTTGTCTGCTTTGTGATTAACTGACAATGTTGTGATTGTGTATGTCTGCATGATTATTTTTTTTTCATTGTTCATTTCATTGTTAACTACAGAAAGACTTAAAAGCTTGCCAAATAAGTCTTTTTAATCTGTATAGTTGTGTAGAAGACAGTATCGGTAATACATGAAAAGGAAAATGCTTCATAAGTATTAATAGACGTTTACAAAGAAAAGCACATTTTTGGTATTCAGACTTGAAACTGCTGCATCAGATCACATTTATATGAGTAAATATATAATTGTAAACCAGTATTTAAACAAGAACAAAACTTCATCTATATTATATTCCAGTACAGTTCAGATGCATTGGGAAATTAGGTAGAAATTTGTTATGTAAGCTGAGTAATCTGTTTCATCCATGTAGCTTGTGAAGCCTTATCCTATGTCATCCAAACATTTTACAGGTAAAGCTTGAGAAGCATCATGTAACGCGCTCCCAGACAGTGTGCATACAGGGCATTATATCCTATGCTTCTTTCCTCACCCCACACCCCTGTGCCCCCTGCAACCCTCCTTTAGATCCGAGTGGTGAAGGCTTTCCGTAGCTCTCTCTATGAAGACATTGAGAAGCCGGAGTCTAAGAACTCAATCCACCAGTTCATGGCATACCCCGAATTTCTCATCAATGACCTCATCCACAACATTCCCCTGATCGATGACACCGATGCTGACGAGGAGTCCGAGCTGTGCAAATACAGCCAGGTGCACCTGGTCCTGCATCCAGCCCACCCCCAGCAGGAAAACCCCCAGCAGTCCTGGTTGCATCCACACCTTCCCCAGCAACAAAGCCTTCCTGTCTCACCAAATCAAAACAACAATGCTGTGGACAGTGGCATCTTTTTGACCCCGACAGACAATGGTAACATGACCTCCTCCTATAGCCACTGCAGTGTGCTACACAGTCTGGAGGCCTCTGTTTAACTGCTCGAAATCAGGTTGGCAGACAAGGGGGTTTACGGAACTCCTCAGTGGCCATAGGTGGGACACCATTATAACTTAATGTCGGTTTGATGGAAGAGAGCAACAATATATCACCTGTGTTCTGTCTTCTTTTGTAAATGATTTCTGCTGGAGCAACATTTCCACAAACACTGCTACCCCCAACCCCCATCTCCCCCCCCAATCCCTCTGCCAGCCCCTTAAATATCGCCTTCAATCCCTCTTGTCCAGCTTGGGATGGTGACTTTTATTTGCAATGGAGACTTCAACAGGGAAGGCTCAACAACGAACAATATATGCAGCTTACGAAGCAATGGACTAGTACAAACTTTGGTACTTTTCAAAGAATGACATAGGTGGTATAGCAGACAATTTATTTATTCCGCTTTTTATTGATATTATTGTTCCAATTATCAATATTAATGCAACAACTGCTTTAGCTACTACTACTATATTGCAGTTAACGCTTTATGTATTAGATTTACCTATTCATATTTTGAGTTTAATTACGAATGAATGTTTCTCTGTACTGTCTGTCTGAGGCATTTTTATTATATTTTTTTTATTTTGGATTGTTTTCAACTACTTGTCCCTTTTATCTCTGTGTGTGTGTCTTGTCATGTACATTCTAAAAATTAAAAAAAAAGAATAGCAAAAAAAGTAAAAATTGCCAACTTATAGTAATAAACGTGTCTGCTAAAAAAAAGAACAAATATTCAACAATATAACTTCTTTCTGAAAAAGCATTGAGATTGATTTTTTCTGTGTCTTTATATGTAATATAATATTTAATGCTCAATAATTGTACAGTGCAACCACTCTGGATACATTGAATCATAGGTGCAATGACTGGAAGACAATCAATATATTTGAAAAATGAATCTGCATCAAACAAAATTGTGCAAAAAACTTTTTAAGGACAGAAAGCAAGCAAGAATGATTCAGCTTAAGCTGAATGTTTCTAGCTGCATTCTGTTCTAAACAACAAACAAGTCCATTATTATTCTTTAATTTCAATAAATGCTTACAATGCAATCTTTATTTTGAAAGCAAATATTTGGCAGCATCAACTGAGGCACCATTACTATAATAAAGATTTAATAAATAGTAAACATCAGTTTTGTGCTTGATTTGAATAGCTGACAAAATGACAACAAGCGTTTTTGGAGAGCTTAGCCTTTTGTTCACTTAAAAAATATTTTAGAGGCTTTGCATTTAAACTGACAAAAAAGCCATATTGGCATAATTTTCCACAAAAAAAGTTCGACATTCATTTGTCATTTGTGAAGCTGAAACTGTGCCCAGCCAGGTGCAATTTCGCACAAATAACGTAATGAAAACACAGCATGAAGTGCCGCCTCAACATAAGGTGAGATTCGTGATGAGCCTGCAAAAAAGGATGCCAATAAAATTTCCGACTCCTGATCTGGCCACACCATGCATTGGTATTGCTGGAGTTTTAAAAAAATCAAAATGTCCAATTCAGCTTCTTTTTTAGCAAGTGTGACAGCCTTTGCTACCTCACTGAGAGGCTGGTCCTCTCCACAGACATGCAGCCTGCCTGTGCTATAGAAGGTGCAGGGCTGTCCTATTCATTGGAGCCAGAAGGACCCCCTAGAGGCCATACTTGTGTGAGTAAAGGGGGGCACTGTTTTTGCATGAGGGACAGGACCCTGGAGTGTCCCTAACTACCTCCTATGGCAGCAGGGGGGGCAAGACCTTTTTATAATGGATTATTGTCATGTCCCTCAAGATATGCATCATGAAATGCAAGAAGCATCATGACAAATAATGCTCTTGAATTATGTACAAATATAATATTTAAACTTACCTTCTCCACACTCACTAAAGATGTTTGGTTTTGCATTCTTTAAATATGTTGTAAAATACTTCCCTGAAGATAAGTTTTAGTTAATACCAACATGGATGATCATGCACATGCGGATTTTATTGTGAAACTAAATGTTCATATTAAGTAGAGCATGTTCTAAAAAGTGTGGCTAGATACAGTGAATATATCATTGTGCATGCATCCCAGTCACTTTCTATCTTTCAACATTTCTCTACGGAATAGAAGAAAAAGAAATACCACATATCACCATTACATATTATAAATTCTTTGTTTCCTGATACATCAATGTGTCCCGTGTGTCCTCGTCATTTGGTTTCATCCATGTAACTTGATACAAGGATTAAACATATTGTCACAGATACAAATTTCAGTAGCTACTTTGAACTATCCCAAAATCTGTGGCTGTTTCAACTTGCATGTTTGAACACTGAAGAGAACTGAAGAGTGACAAGTTCGAGACACGTTACCGAACAAATTCAGTATCAGAAAAAAAATGACTATCATGTTGCCTTTTTGGTGATTTGTTAAAATAAATGTATGTAGTATAGCTTGAGAAAAAACTGCGTTCTTACAGCACTATCACCATCATTAGTAATATACTTTTCAAAGTTTTAGTAAAAACAATGGTTAAAATGTGTGAAATGCTCAGCATAAGCTACTGTAAACTTTATATATATAGATTCAGAAAAGACATGCAACTATCAGGGAAAATAGCAGGGCCAGAGTTGGTTAAAAAAACGACCACGTATTGTTCCCTTTGTGACCAAGCTTGACACCAATTAATTAGAGGTTAAGCTGATGGCTTCCATCTCCGTTATTTTATCCAGAGAAAGCAGACCCTTATTGAAATCAGACAACTCCTTGTAGCGTCGATAGGTTACCCACTTCACTCAGTCGACTTCCTTTAAAATCGACTTAAAGTACACTCTTGTTATTCCGACAGCATGTAGTTCATTCTTTCAAAGTAGGTAAGTCAGACATGTCAAACTCAGGCCCGCGGGCCAATTTTGGCCCGCACTACAATTATATTTGGCCCGCGAGATGATTTCA
>JAODKL010000107.1:22447464-22462521 GCA_026780765.1 Petrocephalus schoutedeni
TAGTTTACTGTATCTTAAAGATAATAAAAACATAAATAAATTAATAATAAAAATTTGTCTGGCCCTCGACAATGTTCTTTTTTTAAATTTTGGCCCTCTGTGAATTTGAGTTTGACACCCCTGAGGTAAGTCATGAATTTATGTACGTTGAATAAAGACCAGTAGGTGTCACTAGTGTACACGTGTTGAATTGCGCTTTGATTAATCAACCTTTTGGCGAATGAATGAGCTGGAAAGACTCTGGAAAGCTTCACCAGCACGCTGGCTGTGTCCAAATTCGGGGGCTGCGTCCTACCTAGGACGCATCCTCCGTAAACGGCGTCCTTTGACTGCTACCAAGACCGCGAAGGCCGGAAGAGAGTGGCTGTGAAATTGGACGATCTAGCCTACAGATCCAGCACGAGCGGCAGCCAATCGCGTCGTATCCTGAGCAAGGATCCTATTATTTTATAATAATATTGTATGCTATTCAGTATTTATTTTGTAATTTATCATCATACTTTTGTTTTTTTTTTATTAAAGTAAGTTTATTAGTGTACTGGGCAATTTCTTCAAAATTGTCAAAAAGCTGAACAGCACGCGCGCTTTAAGCTTTTAACATATGCACCGCTACATTTAAAAGTGTATTCTGCCGCTACCACCTTTCTTTAAAGCGGGGGTGGGTTAGGGTTATGGTTAGGTTTAGGGTTAGGGTTATGGAGGTGGGGTGTGGGTGCGGGTTTTTGGGATGACCTCTCAATCAGCCAGTAATAAAGCATTGGTTCTCAGCTCCTGTCCTGGGGACCCACTCTTATTGGCTGATTAAAAGGTCATCCCAAAACCCCACACCCACACCGGCCCTCCGTGGATCAGGTTACCCACCCCTGCTTTAAAAAAATCCCAAGATTCATCGCGACTTCGGTCCGCAATGAATCTTGGGATACGGTGGGATTTTTTTTTTTTTTTGATGAAGCTTCAAATTACAACACAAGTAATAACTAAACAGTGAAGATTAAGATTAACAAGAAAAGAACATTTACAGTACATTTACAAAATAAACCAGGGGCACATAGTAGCAGAATATAATAATAATAAAATAATATTAAAAGAAAAAGAAAAGTTAATCAAAAAATCCAGTCTGATTCAGGATGCGTATTGTTTTTATAGCCTTCTGGTTAATGGAACCAGCAATAATAAGATAACATTTGAAATCTGCGAAGAAATTTAAAAAAAAAAAAAAAAAAAAAGGTTGGTCAGTAAATTTATACTTATGAATAAAAAAAAAATCCATAAATTATAAGCAAGGTCAAAATGAAAAGAAAATCACAATTAGAATCAACAAGACCAAACAAGATATTTTCACAATGTAAAGGTCATCTTAACTCTGTTTCTAACAAAATGACAAAGATTCAACCAAAACGTAAATACATTTTCAGAACAAATGACACAAATCTTCTGGTGGACGTTCACATAGAATGCAAATTCTGTAAAATTAAGTTCTATATCTAGATTAAAACGAGTTAAGTATACTTTAGTAGGGTAATATCTACGTATTATTTTAAACGAAATTTCCTTAACTTTATTTCTTAAGAGAAATTTATTAGGAATACCCCAAATTCTTTTCCACTTTAGTCTATTGATATAGTTATTACAAAAAATACAGCAGTTGGGCTTGAAGTAAGCTCTCTTTGAAACAGAGCTCTAATATCAGTCTTTTTCAAGGTTGAAGGGAAGCAAATTTTCCCTACGATAGTTAAAGAGATCAAGGCAAGGTGATCTATCAGGTAGGTTTATTGTACCCCTAAGAAGCATAATTACCCCGGGATAAACGAACGCACCATAATATTTGATTTTTAAAACAGAGATTTTGGGGAAAATATTTTGAATAAGTGTAGTACTGTTACTGAGCTCACAATTTAGCGCGACAGCAAGCACTTTATTAAAGGAGTATTCAATCTCGGGACAGTAGTCGCGTGATGATGACGCACCTTGTTGTGGTTTGTGAGTCACGAGGCGGTGCTTCGTCCCAGTATCGGGGCTGCGCGCCTGCGAGTCTCTGCACCTAGAAATATGCAGCGTCGCCACCTGAAAAGGAAAGGAAAGGAAAGGGCAAATAGTCATTGTGAGTATTCCTTTACTTACCAACACCATAATGCAATATGATACCGTTTACTGCATCTTCTTTAACTTGGTTGATACGTCCCAGTCTTGTTGGAATAGTGTACTGGCAATTTCACTAACTGATCAATAATTAGAGAAATAATTTGTTACAGTATTAGCAGACAACACAATTAGCGTTATCAGTGTAGGCAATTTTACCGTATATACTGTAGTATTTATATTAACGCGATATCATACACTTACTTGACGTTCATTTCAATGTTGGTTAGAGGAGCCTTGTTCAGAGGAACCTCCTGCATGGAACCAAAATGTTGAGGATTCTTGTTCTATCATTAGGTGAGTTATTCTGAGATTGTTTGGGGCTGCTGTGTTTTTAATCTCGAGTGTAATTAGTGAGATAATTGAGACAGATGGCCATGACATTCAAGTCATGACATGAATTAAGTACTAATAATGCGGATACAAAGGTGTTGTGGACAATATCAGAAGCATCTACATTTTATTGTACTACAAATAAAATTTTCTATAGAGACCGATACGTATTTATTAATTCAACTTGTTAACTGCAAAATCACTGTCTGTGTATTTTATGAATATAAAAATGACAACCTATTTAATCTTGTGTTGATTTTTCCCAGGCTGTATTCTTCCTTTTGTGGAATATGTTGATGTTTCCGGTAAGTAAAATATATTTGTTAAGCATACCGGGGTACCATAAGAGAACTTGGTGAACACCCGGGCTTTCAATTACATTTTATTTAGGGCTGCAACGACTCATCGAGTATATCATTATAATGACTTACGGGATCTTATTTTTTTCCTTCACATTGGCGGAAATGGGCTTCCATAGTATGTTGATAAATTAGCCGTCATTAATATACTAAATAATATTTTGCTTTTATATGTGCGCAGCATTCGCTATTAGTGGTTATCATAATTAACAATGACCGAAGGTAGCTTTGCAGCTACCGAGGCTAACGTCCCCATTTCACTGATTCACTGTCAATTACTACTGACGCAGGGTACTCGTTACATATTAAGTTCTTCTGGTTATCAATGGCTTCATAATTACAGTTAGCTGCACTGCTACCATGTTTAATATAGCTGATGAAATATCAGTTTACAGCTCTCCTCGTGTCACATGGGTAAATGTGAATTTACTACAAAATTTATGGCAAAATAGCTTAAATTATTTTATGGCCAAAAGATACCGTGTTGCGGTAAAGTGTCTGCATTATTACGTGCGCATTTTAAGTGCTGCATTTGCGCTCGAACAAAAGTACTTTTTTTCAGATTATTCCGTCTCACCCATGTTGAATCACTTAAAATATCATTATTATGGTATGCAGTTTAACCATTAAAACCAATGAGTTGTTCATTTTAAATGATCTGTCTTTTTCACTTTTGAATAATTACTATTGCACTTTAATAAGGCAAAACCGTTTCTTATCCGATTACTCGATTAATCGCTGGAATATTTGATAGAACACTCAATTACTAAAATAATCGATAGCTGCAGCCCTAATGTTATCAGATAAATATTCTATACATAATGTTTATGCAAAATTATCATGTCATCCATAATCTTTATAAATTATTTAGGACAGGGTCATGGTGAACCTGCAGGGAGCCTATCCCGGGAAACGCATCGTATGGCAGGGGACCCCCTAACTGCGTTTGGCTGGAAGCCAGCATACCTGGACGAAACTCATACGACATAAGGGGAGCACGTACAGTCCACACACACGCAGATGGGCATGGGAATTCATGGGAAGACGTCCAATGGAAAAAAACTTCTGATTTAGAAATACTATTTATTTGTAATTCATTTATGATTTAGTACTGTAGTACTTTTTCTCACCGTACTTTCCTGCATGTTTCCAACAGGATATACAAAAAAGATTTTCCGTAGTTTTGGAGGAAAGTGATGCTAAAAAAACAAAATCCTGCTAAAATCATGAAAGTTTTAAACGGCTGTGTATTTTGTGTTGATTTTCAGTGCTCACAGGAAGTCTTGGGACACTTAATTCAGTAAAAATATTGCGAATTTCTTGGGCTCTATTACAAAAATCTTTATTCATTTGTTTACAAAAACTCAACCAGTACTTTTAGCTAAAACAATTTATTTCAAGTAGCAATGAATTGAAATCCAAATTATAGTTGTTCTGAGTTAAAAAGTTAATGAATGAGCAGTCTAATTGGGTGCTTTTAAATTAGTAACACCAGAAAACACCAAAAATTTCTGTTTAGCATACCTTTGGGGGCAAAATAACAAGAACAAATAATCCAGTCCTGGATGAGTCAGTAAAAAAATTAGGACACTTAAGAAAATATCTGTGTGGAAAGTAAGTGCAGGTATGTTAACTACTGCATGTCAATGGATTTTTGTTATAAAAACAGTATATTTGCAACATTTTACTAAATTTAGCAAGCATCCCACAACTTTCTGTGAGCACCTTATGTGACGTGTTCACTAACTGGTATGATGATTATCAACAGATCATGCACACGTCAGAGTGATGGGAGGAAACAGTACCTGTTCTGGCAGGGTGGAAATTTATCTTGATCTTCAGTGGGGCACTGTCTGTGACAAGAGTTGGGGTCTGAATGATGCCCATGTGGTGTGCAGAGAGTTAGGCTGTGGGCCAGCCGTCGACTCTCCTTCTGCGTGGACGTACGGAGCAGGGTGGATGTACGGAGCGATCTGGTTGAAAACTGAGCCATGTTCGGGTCAGGAACACACTCTGGCTCAGTGCTCCAAATTTCTGCAATACAGCAACGGGGCCTGCTTTGAGCGCAACATTGCAGGGGTGCAGTGCTCAGGTGAGAATCCAGGGATGTATTCAACACTGTGCCCTCTCCACTATGGCTTCTTACACAGATCCATGTATACTATAATTTTTAAAAAATACTGTACAATGTCATATTAAGTCCACTTCTCACAAATTGCCTTTTGTATGCTTTGGTTTTCAATGTCATGATGAAAACTGCATGTCTCTTCTCTTTTTACAGCAACATTAAAGAGGCCTGCACTGTTCCTGCTTTCTGCATATTATGCCTACTCTACTGGAGAAGCAGTGCGTTTCAGCTGCTCGGCTCCACCCAGCTACTACCCTATTTTTGACTTCCATTTGTTTAAGAGTGGTGCTGGAATACCACTAGTAACCCAGGGGACTGGCACTTCACGAACTCGGGCAGAGCTGACGCTGTTTGATGTGGATGCATCATACCAGGGCAGGTACACCTGCCTGTACACTGTGCAAACTGGAGTGGCCTTTAATTCACCCGAAAGCAACTCCATTGACATCATTGTGGGTAAATTCACCCCTTGTTTATTTCGGAAACTTTTGGGTCATGCATAGCTGGAGAGAATCTGACCCGCCAGCATATCTGATGCAGAAAACTGGTCGAATTCCAATATTCCTGAAATGTGGAATGAATTTCCACATATATAAATACATAAAATATAGCTATGTGAACAGTACTACTATTAAAATAGGCTAATGCTTCCAGTTAATTGGTATGGTCTTTTTTTTTGGTTATTGTTTCAGGTGCACATGAATGCCTGTATGTGCAGCTGTCAGAGATCTCTTTTGATTTGACTTACTTTTCACTCATTCTTAGTGGACCTAAATACACCACAGATCTGGTACAACACCTCAATGGAGGCCCCACCTGGACGGGTGACCCGAGGGTACACGCTGAACATCACTTGCTACACCTCATCGTGGTATCCAGGGGGCTCCTTCCAGCTCAGGCTGATCCGGTCCAATGGCACAGTGCGCCACTCTGTACCTGCCCCCAGCTCCTCCAGAACTTTTTCCTTCCCAAGTGCACAGACCCTCCTTGAGGGCTACTACCGCTGCTCATACCAGATTCAGATGGGGGGCCGCATGTTCACTTCGCGGGAGAGCCAGCCCTTGCCAATTTCAGTCAGAGGTGAGTTATGACAACCTACAGCATGCAGGCAGCCTAAAGAGCCCAATCAACTGTGATTCCGTCATCACTGTCGCTCAGGCACATAACCCTTCATTGTATGTACAGGATTTAGAACATCTTCAGAAATAAATGCAAATGAACCAGTTTTTTATAATAAGAATATTTAATAAATATCCATAAGTTATTGAAGAACAGTAGCAAAAACTGTGACAAAGTGAAATTACAAAAACTATTCATACGTGATGGATGCAATTTTTGGCACCCATAACATTTGGTTGTAGAACCTTTGGCAATTGTGACAGCTTCTAAATATTTTCTTGGGGCCATCTATAAGCTTCTTATGTCCATCTGCTGGTTGTTTCTGCCACTCTTCCACTCTGACGTCTAAGCAAGAAATCCGGCTTTGTTAATGATTCCGTTGACTAAACGATCCGTTTTCTTTGTTTGTCATTTTAAGTGTTCGCTCTGGTGATTTATTTCCAGTTTTTCGATCAACACTATCACCTAAATGTTCCTAAATATTCTGAAATGTTAGTTTATGTTTCCCTCTGTTGAAATTGCTGCTATCCAGCAATGCAGTAAATTGGTATTCGTATAGTCAGGGAATTTGAGCAAATCCAACCCTGAAGTGAGCGTGGACCGGGAGCGCCATATTATATCCAAAATCCATATCAGTAGAATCAGAAAAAAAGAAAAAATTCATTGTCCTATTGGCATAATCCGCTGACTTTGGTGCAGCATAATAGTGAATTAAACCGACAGAGAACACAAAGAATCCAAAATTGGAATATCTGGCTGGAATATCTCATTCTGGGCTGGTGGAGATTGCTCAGAAGCTGTCTGTAAAATTAACCTGATGTTGTAGGAGGACATTTTAACGGGCTCAGGTCGGGTCATGAAAATGTTGTGAAACAAAGTGGTACAAATTAGGTACCATCAAGGTACAAATAGGGCAGGTGGGATGGAGTGATTCAAAAGTGCAATAAGATGATGTCGCTAAACAAGCACCAGTCAGATGTTACACAGTAGAAAACAATGTGGAAATAGTTATAGAAATATGACAGTTCTGTCTCATCCAGCTATTTTATATTGATGCATGAAGAAAATAATCCCAGCCAGCTCAAATAATCACACTTGTGATCAGACCTCAGCACAGATGAGTCTTATTTGTTTCCTAATTTGAGGACATAATTTAAAATCATAAAATGGGTGCCAGTATTTTTTTATTTAACTATATGAAAGCTTTGTTGTTGTTGTTGTTGTTGTTGTTGTTGTTGTTGCTGCTGCTCATTAACTGGACATTTTATTATATATTCTGATTACAGGAAATTGGTTTATTTGCATTTATTTCTGAAGGTATTCTACATTCTGTACTTACAATTGAGGGGTGCCAGTAATAACCGGGACTGTAGATATGAAACATTGTTACCTAAAGATTCTACTTATGTTCTACTTAGCATGTGTTGTTCTGCCCTTCTGTTCTCAGACCCAGAGCCACTGTTAAGCCCAATAGCAGTGAGCTGGTTAGTGTCAGGTGTGACATTAATTGTGGCCA
This sequence comes from Petrocephalus schoutedeni, assembly GCA_026780765.1. Taxonomy (NCBI): domain Eukaryota; kingdom Metazoa; phylum Chordata; class Actinopteri; order Osteoglossiformes; family Mormyridae; genus Petrocephalus; species Petrocephalus schoutedeni. The sequence continues at coordinate 22,455,059 of JAODKL010000107.1, forward strand.
TATTTATGATTCTCATCACTGCATGGGTGCGGTGTAAGAAGAAGAAGAAACCTGTTGAGCTGGAGAGGGACAGTAGGACATGTGAGTGTGTCTCTTCCATGTTTACAGCTTCTGTGACTTGAATCGAAAATTTTGTTGGGCCTGTTCCTCAGAACTTGTACAGCTCCTTAGGATGATGTTTGTCTTATTTTTCTGTTAGGTGTAGACAACACCTATGTATCATTGCCAGTTAAGTAAAGCAGGATCAAAATCCAAAAAGCATCAAAGGTAGGCATTTCACTTTGACTTTCAATTTTTCAGATATACTGGAGGAATGCACTATGACCTTTTCAGATGATAGAACCAGTTATTGCTGCCACCTTCTGCAAACTTTGTTACACTGTCTGAATGAAACTACAGTGAAACTAAAGTGATTATTTATATCCAGTATCACTGATTTTCATCTTTAGGTCCTCTGGATAAAATGCATACTCAAGAAGCCTGCGGTATTCTCTGAGATGATGGTGGCCAGCTCTGTTGTTTGTGACTAGATACGGGGTCAGTTTGGAGAGACACTCCACACATCGATCTTGCAAAATCACCTACCTTTTAAGAATAAATGATAGAGGATTCTGACCAGTTGGAAATGACCGTTAACACTGAATGGACCGTCCATATCTTTGACTGCAAAATGCTGTGTTGGTGCCCAGAAAGATGCCGACCGCTTCAGTCCATCATCAGCGATGTCAGAACTTCCGATGTTCATTTAATTAAATTGATTAAAATTGCCCTTTTGCAGGTCCTTGGCAGATTCTCCGTCAGGATTTGTCTGTATTCTCAAGAGAGAAACTTGCCGGGTTTCAGATATTTTGGTTACGCTTTATATTAACTGCACCTTCATAATGTTTTTGTAATGTCTTTGTAGAACATTCAGTGTACCGTCATAAGTAGCATGTAAGTATACCATAACATCCTAACATACCATATACATGAATAACAAACTATATTAATGTATTAATTATACATTAATAACAAACATTATTGTACAGTTGTGCCCAAAAGTTTTGCGAATGACACAAATATTGGTTTTCTCAATTTGTTGTTACTTTGTTGCTTCTGACAAACTAAAAGGATTGGTTATGCAATGAACGAGTTGCCATCGGTTAGTATTTGGCCCAGAAGTTGACTACTGACTTATACTTACATGCTGCTTATGAATGTTCTATGAATACATTATCAATGCATTATGAAGGTGCACTGAATGTTTTATGAATGTATTATAAAGGCATTATGTAGGTGCAGTTAATGAAAAGCTTAACCAACATTTTTGACTGTAGCACAGGGGTGTCAAACTCCAGTCCTGGAGGGCCGAAGTCCTGTGTAGTCTAATTCTATCCCAGTTCCACCACAGATGATTGAACTGAAGAGCTGTGTGGTAATTAGCGCAATGAGTTGCAAAGTGTTGAATCCGGTGTATTAAATGAGGGTAAACCCAAAAATGTGCAGGGCTCTGGCCCTCCAGGACTGGAGTTTGACACCCCTGCTGTAGCACGTGTGTGCTGTATATCTCTAAGTATGTAATTTTTAACTTCTTAAAGGCATGGCACTAATCAGAACATCTGTTGCAAATCCTATGGTATAATGTTGAAAAACATTTTCAGTACAGGGTAGACCAGGGGTGGGTAATCTTATCCAGAAAGTGCCATTGGGTGCGTTCGACTTCATACGGCTGCTTACAGCGCTGGCTTAAACTGATGCATTCTGGTCATTCTGGTCATTTAGCCAAAAACTGACCATCTGTATGAAGTCGAACGCACTCTTTGTGTATGAGGGTATTCATTGCAACTTCTTAATTAGATTGCTAATTAGAGGACTAACTTAAAACTTCTCACACCTGGGTTTGAACAGCTGACCTAAAGGTTATTCCAAAAACCTGCAAACACACTGGCCCTTTATGGTAAAGATTTGCCACCCCAGGAATAGGCAAAAAAACTGAATATTTTAGTTTACATCCGTTAAGTACAATGTCAGCAGTAGCATTCACAGCTGTTGATAGGAATGTATAACATATGTACCCAAAGACGCTGTTTCATTGTCACTGTCCTGTTTAATCATACCTTTGTGAAATAAATGTATTGCTCAATGTATATGCTGAATGTCGGCTGAATGTTAACCTCATAGAATTTGGGTATGAAGGTGCTTTCTTAAGCTGTTTAATGTTATCGAGCCATTACATTTTTGCTTCGACAGTGTACTTTAAGAAAATTTTCTACAACATGTTTTATCTGTACTATTACTGTAAAACTAATGGAAGGAATAGTTTTTATTTATTAACTTTTATTAAGTGTTTATACTGCAAAGATGTCTGACATTTATTTATTTAACAAAAAACAGAAGATACCTGTGAGTATATCCAATACATAAGAATACTAAAAAGGGGTCAAAATGCGGTGTGGAAGTCACTGCATGTCCCTCTTGCAAGAATTTATTTACATTATGTATATAATGTTGAATTTGCTTAAGGCTTGTGGTTCCTCTCTTCATTTAAGTGTGAGAAACTCGTTCGCTAAAACAAGACCGCAAACCCAGTTCTAGCTGAAAAACAGTAGAGCCAGATCAGTGCGGTGGGTCATGCCTTTCACATAACTTAGCCAAGCTCGCTTACAAGAACAAGGAGTTTGACTTTATTAATAGTACGCTGCTAAAGATTAACAGCTGCACAAACAAAGCTGAAAATGTACACAATAATCACATTCCATGAACCACTTTGCACCAATGCGCACACACACACAGCGCAGCACCATGCAACAACATTTTCTGTTTACAACCTAAATACACGATCATACACATTAAATAAAGTTTAATTAAATTGTTTACAATGACAGTGCCACACAAGGCAACCTGCTAGTCCTTATTGCCTGACTCCTGCCAGAGGGGTCAGCCATCCCCAGTGATTCCCAAGTCCAACACAGAGTCTTGCAAATGCTGTAGAAGCAGGGCCTCTGGCAAACTGAAGCAGCAGATCCTTCTTCTGAACCTCTGGACATTTATTGTTCAAAATGTGACAGGAAACAACCATAAAATAAAGAAACTAAGCAATACAGGACAAATATTGCCTCTAACCTCCATGTGTAAGAATTACTGTAAAGGGATGTAAAATTGAACGGAGTGGTGTTAAGCCATTGATACCTGCAGCAAATGTTAGCAGAGGTTTGATATAGTTTGAATTATATAGTGCTTTTAAAAACTGCCAGCAGCCTGTTCAATGATTTTATTGACGTGAAATTGATTCTTCTACATTCATTCGAACACGTTTTGATTAAATACATTATACTGTTCTTCACAAATGCAGGACTTTTGCCAGGAAGGAAAAGAAAGGCATGAACACTATTACATAGTCCAGCTACAGAACATTGACAGGTTTTCAGTTATGGAAGTAGAGTAAAACTGAGATCAGGCTCACAAACGCAAATTTCCCATTACTGTACTGTTCAGGTATGCTGAGTTCTGATAATCATCACTCTCACTGCTTGAGGATGCGTAGACTGGCAGGTTGGGCATGTTGATGTAGTCGTCCTCATCACACAGTGACTCCCTTTTATTCTTGACCTCTAACTCAATGTTGATATAATCTTGGCTGTCCTCCTGTGATTGATTTATGTAGTCTGGTTCTGACCTGGAGTCTTCAGGTGATTCATTGTATGTCATGGGAACCACTGCATGAAGAGGCCAATGCATCAGTCTTCTTACATTCATAAACACAAACAATGACAGAAAACTTGATCAAATGCTGCAGGAAACAGTCTATATTAATACTGGAATGGAGAAATGCAGCGTATACTGAAATATTCATACTTGGTTCTGATTGTGTCTTGGTTCTGCAAGCCAGGAAGAGGGCCACAGTGATGAGACTGACTAACAAAATAAAGCCTGCTACTGCTCCACTGGCAATAGGTATAACAGGGACTGAAACAGAAACATACAAAATATTTAACTCACAGAATTAATCTAACTACACACAACAGAAAGAAACATCATATGGCGTTAAAAGTCATATCAAATTGAACATGATTACATATTGTATCAAATGTATTAAGTGCACCAGTAATAAGAATCATGATGAAACTAAAAGGATATACTATATTTCAATAAGTCAAGAAAGTATGTTGCAGACAAAAACCATAATCATAAAGTTGGACCTATCTGTTCAATACATTTGAAAAACATCTCACCATCAGCAGTAGTAATATAAGTATTACTGGTAGAGCCTTTGAAAAAGAAACAGCATATTCTAAATTACAAGCAGTACAATGAAATTTTGTGCCACAATACAGTTTACAAAAAAGAACATTACAATGCATTTTATTATTAAATGCCCTTCTATAAAATGTATAGTTTATAGAGTATAGTACATGAATTTTAAAACCTTTACCTTGAGTGGTAGACGACAAGCTGAAAATACCTGCGTGTTCCAAAGATAGATTCAGTAAAATATGTGCATCAGATCATATTGCATATGATTTACAATACAACATATAATCTCACTGAGCACCTTATTAAGAACACTTGAAGAGTTCAGATGCAAAACCCTCTAAATCCACCTGACCACTTTTCTGTTAAAAGAGCATTTTTTATCAGGCACCTATGTTCAAGTTCAGTAACTTAATTTTAAAGGCAACAATAAGGATATCAGTTAGTGAAAAAAAATACTTTTTTTCAAAAATGTAACTTCAGCAAAATCACTGCTTTTTAATAAATAATTGTCTTTTGTGTCAAAACCAGCTAAATCCACAGGTCCCTTTCTCGCAAAAACCTCTAAATCCACCGCTTTCATATAGACATAGGAAAGAGTTGCAAAATCACTTAAGATGCAACTGGAAACACTGAAAATGATGACAGCACACACAAGTAATTGGGGATGGGGGTGGGGGGTGCAGGTTCATTCATATTCATACCCATTTTCGGATGGGACCTGTGATCATGAGCAAATCCCACCCCATTTCTCTGAAGTCACTCTTCTGCCCAGTATGAATGAAGGCAAAAGGCCCAAATAAATTATAAAAAATATTTTAAAAATTCACACTGTAGGCTATAGCCAAAATGACACAAAATGGCCGTACATTTATTTTGACAGCAACACAATATACAAATAAATTCAACAAAACAAAATACATAAAGTATAAAATATTTCTTGACACCTACAATGACAATCAGGAAAATATAAATGTCAGAAATAAAGCTGGGAGTTAAAATACTCCCTTTCTTTCCATCCATCCTGATTGTGAAATATCTTAAATGGGAATCATGAAACCAATCGTGCACATCGTAAGACACGTTTTTCATTCATTCATTCATACATACACACATGATTTCACAACAAGAATTGAGAACATTAAACTGGTTATTATTCTTTTGAAAAGGTCTACATACGTTTAAATTTAAATGGGCTACTCTATGACCATGGGCTACTGTAATGATTGTACTTGCAGAAAATGTGCAGAAATGAAGCTTGACAAACAGGAACCAATGTTTTATCTTTTTTTAAAACCGTATACTTGATCGACATGTCTCTTTGTCGTGTCTTCTCTTTCCCCTCCACTTGTTGCCTCCTCCGTTTGCGCGGCATAACATCCATATGAGACAGAAGAATGGCAACTTGTTTGACTTGTTTGACTAGTCAAGTGTAATAGAGCTGTTTTGTGGTGTATAAGTCCCTTTCCGTCAGCGTAACAGCAGCGAACGGCGAATTATAAGTGCATGCTATACTTGCGACCAAGCCATTACCACTGCATCGGATTTCTTTCGCCTTATAACGGGCAGAGATTTCTTCGTCCGTTCACTGTCAGTAGGACAGGCTCATTCATGCCATCGTACTCCATGTTCGATTTTAAAGTCACCAAAACACTGTTTACAAAAACCCGGCTCCTCAGTGCAGTGAAAATATTTGTCACATGATTCCATCTTGCGTTCTAATTGGTTCTTGGAACATTTTGCTGAGATTTTGCTGCCAAAGGGTAGTGGTGTTTAAAGGATTTTACCAACAAATCGATATTTGAGATGCGGCGAAAAGTGGCATTTAGCGGTTTTTGAAGCAAAATTATTTGATTTACGTATACTACGTGTGGAGAGCATTCACTCAACATTGATCTCATTTTTGACGGAGGTGGCGTTTAGCGGCCTTTGCGTCTGAACTCTTCACTTGTACACCTGATTATTAATGCAATTATCTAATCAGCCAATCACATGACAGCAGCACAAAGCATAAAATCATGTACATATAGGTCAGGAGCTTCACTTAATGTTCACATCAAAATTAGAAAGATATACATTTGAAAAACGCAGAAAAGTCAGCTGCAGACAAAACCATGGATTTAATCATAAAATTGGATCTGTTCAATACATTTGAAAAACACTACCACATTTAACATCTCACCATTTGTGGTATTAGCAGTAATATTGGTAGTCAAGCCTTTGAAAAAGAAACCACATATTCTAAATTACAATCAGCACAATATTTATATTATACTTGCATAATATTGAAGAATAAGCATATTATTATGCTCACACGTTATTTTCATTGTTGTTGTTGCTTTACCAAAAAGAATGTTTAAAAAGTAAAACGAAAATCTTTACAAAAAGAATAACATTACATTTTAATTATTAAATGCCTTTCAATATCCTGCACAGTTTATACAGTATATAACACATCATTACATGCAATTTAAAATCCTTACCTTGGTTGGTAGACATAGAGCTGAAAAGACCTGTGTGTTCCAAAGATAGATTCATAAATAAGCTCAAATAAGCCATAATGTAAATAACACCAGTTTTAATAATTGTGCAGAATATTTCATGATCCAAAAATGAATATGGGTCAGGAAACCTAACCCCATTGCTAAGCGTTAATTTATTAATGCGAGATAATTTATCTTTTGCTGGCAAAGTATTAAAATTACTGGAGAAGTTAAGGTTAGGTTTTAGTTTGCACAATGACATGCTTGCAATAACTTGGAACACAACTAATAAGGAAAGAGCAATCTATCATGGGGACCAGACTGAGACCAATTAGATGTTTTGTAAAAATGGAGATGTTGGAAAGATATCCAGCATGCAATATGATGGTTTCATGCACTTGATAAGAATAACAAGAATTTCAATAGACACAGGGAAGAATGAATTTAATCTAAAACAGCCCTGAGGAATAGTTTTCACAGAAATAGGGTGGCTGAAATTTTTGAGCTAATGGATATATGCTATATGCACAAAAGCATTGGGACACACCTCTTAATCACTGAATTCAGGTGTCTCATTCAGACCCATTGCCACAGGTGCAATGGGTCTAAAAGGCTTGCCATAGGCACATATGTCCCATGGAAAAAATTGACTGATTGTAAAGGAAATACACTTCTCAAAAAATAAAGGGAACACAAAAATAAGACATCCTAGATCTGAATGAATGAAATATTCTTATTAAATACTTTGTT
>JAODKL010000107.1:22472494-22492630 GCA_026780765.1 Petrocephalus schoutedeni
AAATATGGAGATATGGATGTATCTGGAAAATGTATATATATATATATATATATATATATATATATATATATATAATATATGTGTAGCAGAAGAAAATAGTGCAAATGCAGTGCAGAGCCAGTTAATACCAGCGGTTCAGGGTTGTAATGGGATCAATGGAAGAGCAGTGATAAGTGCAGTGTCACTGACACTTCACAAGACTTTTGACTTTCTTCTGCAAACTACCCCAATGTTTTTAGAATGCCATCATTGTGCATTTTTAGGTTTATAATGGAGTAATATAGATTTGCCGTAAGATTTCTAGAGTGAGCGTGTCAGAAAGGGTGAGTGTCAGGGCAGATGCATGAGAACCAGCAACCCTGATACTGAGGGGTCTGCCGTGGGAGAAGCCTAGTTGGGGCTTCTTCCAGGGCCTGAGGATCAGCATAAATTGGCACGTAAGTAAACAGGAATAGGAGAAATGATGGGAATGTGAGGGGCAAGTCGAGCAGTTTGCAGTTGTCATGCAAAATAACAAATTTGCACCCAATCCAGGATCCACAGATCTTCACCTCATTCATTATTTTAGAAGATGCTTTTATCAAAAGTGATGCACAACAGAGAACGCAGGGTGACCCTTGCTCAAGGAATTCACCTGGGAGATCTCACAAATGCATGTTTGCAATATCAATTCTTGGACTCTAGGCAAAATATTGGGCAAATGTCACTTGGTTAGAGTTCAGGTTCTACTTACAGTGACTTGGAAGGGGCTGTTGGGGATGAGTTCTCCTCCAAAACGGACAGAAATGTTGTACTTCCCCGGCTGTGGGGCCGTGTAGAAGATGTCAAAAGTGCCATCCTCATTTTCCACCACGTTGGCATCCATCTCACCACCATCCGGGGCAGATACACCACATGTCACCTTGCCCTTTCCAGCAGGCTTTGCATCCACTGTGATTAGAGTCTGTTCACCAGTCTGTATAGTTGAACCCACTCCTGGTCCTAAGGAACAACCACACCAGAATGAATTTGAAACTGAATTCAAATCGGTTTTGACTGGACAACATAACTATGAACAGTATAAGCTCCCAACCTAACCATGCACCCAATTATACAGAAGTCCATAAAACTGGAGAATGTAGCATGAACATTTTTACATTTATCTTTTGATTATTCTGATGTTTTTATCTGGCATTTGTACTCTTTCTGTTCTATCACAGTCACCTACTTTGTTGTACATACAATTAATAGTTCTCCTGCTTTGGTTTTCTTCTCCAGTTTTCCTGAACAGTTAAGGATCCAGTTATTATGCTTCCGTCTACCAATGTATCCAGAGTCCTAAAGACCACTCCACACTGGCAGGCATTTCCCCCAAGCCAGATAAGGGTGTGGGGCTGCCACAGGTTATTTGCCATGACATAACAACAGCATCAGTGAAGAGAAGGCATGCAAACAGGAAGTTAAACAGCTTTCCTGAATCAGTCAGCAACATCCAGCAATGTGTCTCAATTTTTTCAGTTTTTTTTAATACTACAGGGAATCATTCTGATTCCATAAAGCCATCTGGTTATCATGTCCCATTTGTTTGTGTATACTTTATTATTATATGTATTATTGTACAACTGGACATGCTAAAACTAGGTAACTAGAAACTATGAACTTATGACTTTTACAACAATTGCTAAAAAAAAACGGCTTAAAAAAAGGCTACGAAAAGATTAATTTTTATTAGCCAGAACAAGTCACTCATGCAAATTCGACTAAATAGGTGGGATGGATGTATTACACTGTGCTTACCAAACCCATGACCTCCATCTGAGACTAAGGAAAGGTGAAAACAGAAAGCAATGAAGTGAGATCCAACAACCATAGAAATAAAGGTGCCCCAAGAGTGCGCAAACAGAAACAACATGGATTCATCATGAGCAGCAGAGAAGCTAGGTGCCATTTGTTGTGTTGGTGGGGAAGATGTTGCGGGATATTTGCAGATTTGTGAGCCAGTGAAATCGCCAGCACACAGGATAACCAAGCTCCATTCTGTCCCCAAACATTGTGCAGACTAACACTGAAACAAATGATAGCATGAAACAAGTCTGAAGCTGTCAACGAAGACTGCTGCTTGTAGACTGTACCTGTGGCTGTGCACTTGCTGGCATCCCCTGTAGGCAGAGCCCTAATACGGTAAGGCGAAGAGGGGATCTCATCTTCCCCATACTTGAGCAGGATAGTGTGGCGGCCTGTCTTGTCTGGCACATAAGAAACCAGATATGTTCCGTCTTGGTTGTCCTTGATGTTGGCCTTCTTGTGCTTCCCCTCTGGGTCCTAGCAGTATGAAACAGCCATCGTAACACAGTAATGATGAAACACACACACACATTTTCGCAGCATGGATCCAGCTTCATAATGTGCTACACTTACTGTGATCTCGACAGCCAACAGCCCCTTGCCAGCATCTTTGGCATCAATGGTGAACTCCACAGGAATGCTGGCTGGAACTCCAGTGGTGTTAAGGCCTGGGCCAGAGGCGCGTACCTTACTGGCATCATGAGTGGGCAGCACCTTTACTTTAAATGGACTGAAATGGACACAGGAAAAGAAGGATGTGCCAATTAGAAGCAAGTGATTGAACTTTAGCTGTTGTGCTTGTCAATGTAGTTTTAGACTAACAGAACATGTAAAAACCTATAAAAATCTATTCATCAACAAGATTATGAAGAAATGCAAGGAAATATATATTTTAAAAAAAGCTAGCTGAAACGCACCTGCAAGGAACAGGTTCACCAGCGTACAGAACATTGATAGAGTAGGGTCCCTCTTTGGTTGGGACGTAATTGACTGTATGAGTATGATCTCCATTGTCCACTACTTCCACTGGTTCCACTAGCCCTGTAAGTCAAGTTTCCTTTTTTGTCAAATTTTAAGACGAAAATTGCCAATCCCATAAAATGAAAAATATAGTAACAATAAAATCACAAATGATCCAAATTCAACATTTTATATAAGATCTTCTGGTTACTAAGCATTTCACCCAGAATTCTTTGTAAAAAATCATGCATCCACCTGTCAAGTAAAATCATGCGTCCATCTGGCTAATACAAACCGTGCTGTTCTGTTTAAGTCTGTCTGCAAACTGTTAATGTGTTACTATGTGTCTGTAGCACAGTCTGCTTTAGGTAAGTGCCATTACAAACCAATTTGAACAATAACGAGTGAAAATACCACAAACTGCCACATGCAAGCTTGCCATCCTGAAATTCATGTGTATGGAGAGGACGCTTGAGCTTTCTTTATTCAAGTTCTGTGTGCTGGTGTTTTTTTTTAATATATGAATGAACATGTGCGATATACACGTCTTTTGTATGAACCTAAATTCTGGATTTCTTTAGGTTTTCTTTATTGATACACATAATTCATGTAAAGCCATTTTAGAATTAATACAATGTTTCATTATTACACATTTCACAACAGTCTAATTGTGCCGTGTAATGCTAGATGCCATGTAATGCATTTTTCAGTATATTAAATTGTCCTCTGGTATATACATAGAAGTTATGTGAACTTGATTTGGTTGAATAATTTTACAAGCCCATTACCAACCTTGTTATTCGACCCTATAATGAAACAGGCTGCTTTATGTTAATGAACTCTGCTCTGATTAGCTGGTTTACAGTGAGGCACTGTGATGGCTCACACAGAACCAACACAGATTACTATAGATCAGGAGACGTGAAAAACAGAGCATTTAGGCATTTAGTACTAAATCTAAAGTAGATTTTGCTGACTTAATATCCTGCATTCTTCTTTGATTAAAACTAAATAATAATTAGATGACGAAAATACGACAAAGACTAAACTGAATTTTCATCATATTACTGAGACCAAAACTAAATCAAAATATGCTGCCAAAATGAGCAATGGGTGGGATTCCTCACTGGTGGGAGCCAACACTGATACCTGTGGAGCCAACATGTCTTTTTTGTGTATTTCTGTCTTTCTTCAGACTTGCGTTCTCACCTTTGGGTCCTTGGACTGTGACCTGTAGAGGTGCAAAGCCAGCCTTGCTGGTGTCCACAGTAAAATTCTGTGGGATGTCAGCCCGAACGCTGTTGCCCAGGCCCGGACCCTGACACTTAACCTTTGAAAAGTCCACTGTGTCCTGGACAGGTATAGAGAAAGGGCTACCTGCAGAGGGTTAAGGCACAGATGACATGCATCCTGTGAGCTGGAAAGACATTGTTTCTTAATATGCCACACTACTGTTGATGGCAGACTGGTACTGGGAATTAATTTTTTGAGTCTGTATATATTAATTCAATTGAATATATAACCATTTGTATTACAATTATTTGTAAAGGAATGCAAATGCAGATTATAACATTAAAGGTAGAGGCTGAGGTTTTTACCTTACTCCATGCCAAATAAAGTGCAGTTTTACTGATACCAAGTGCTTAGTGTTTACCAAAATCTATAAGGTCACCTAAATGCTCCTGTGCTTCAGCTGACGGAAGGACATACTAACCAGTGGCAGGTTGGCCCCCATATGTAACACTGAGGTTATAAGTTCCTGGAATGTAGGGAATGTACTCTACAGTGCAGCTGCCATCCTTGTTGTCGATGCAGGACATCTTAGCTTCAGAGGGACCTTCCATTGCCAGGCCTAGCCCACCAGTACCAGCACCACTAAGGTGGCAAAAGGGAGCAAAACATACAAGGGATTGTCTATCAAATATATACCAGCCTCTCTACTTGTACTGTAACAACCCCAACACTGTTGCTTACCTTGTCTGCACCGTGAACTGGTTGGGTTTATTTGTAATGCCAGACTTGAGGCCTGGGCCGTGGACTCTGACACGAGTGGGATCGCTGCCCTCTCTAACAGTCACAGGGAATGGACTTTTTGGCACAGGAGCATCATCATAGGTCACCTCCACATTGTGCGTGCCTAGGTAGAAACCGACCGATACAGAGATGCATTATGCATGGGCGTGCATGCATGCACCTATAGGCAAAAATGATTACCAAAGTTTTACCTTGTTCATAAGGAGTATATTCCACTTTATAAGTACCATCCCCAAGATCTTGGACATGAGTCTCCGTGCAATTGCCTGAGGGATTTTTAATGCGGGCCTTAATGTGATTCCCTCCAGATCTAGTTAAACTACGAGCATCCACGGTAAAATCTGTAGTGGCTTCTCGGAAGACTCCTGCAGAAAGCATAATACAGCTTCTAATAGCATCTTATCCCAGGCTGAAAAGAAAATGAAGAAAATAGCACTCCCCATACCTTTTCCTTCTACTCCAGGTCCAAATACCTTAACCTGACTTGAGTCAACAGCAGGTTCCACATTGAGTCTGGAAGGGAAATTTGGTACATCCTGGCCACCATAGCGGATGGTGAATGTATAGGCACCAGGGTGGAGGGGTATATATTTAATGGAATAGGTCCCGTCACCATTATCCTGGATGTGCACCTCTGCTTCAGTGCCGTTATCAGAAATGATCTCGATGGTGAGTTCAGCAGGTCCAGCACTGGAACAGTCCACCACAAACTGCCCCGTTTCCCCCACCTTAGCATGCTCAAGGCCAGGGCCTGAGCAACGCACCTATGGTGGAAAGAAAAAACGCAGAGTGACATATCTGTATGAAAGCCATCATTTCACAAATGCCAAAGAAAGGCACACAGGCATACTGGCTTTGGCACTACACTTTCTGCCATGCCAATCTTCAACTTTGTAAGTTCTCTTCTACTAAGTTCTTTAATACATGTTTGTTTCTCACTCAGATGAATATTCCCTGCATCTGTATTCTGATTCTTACCTTTGAAGCATCGACAGGAGAGACAGCCTCCATGGGGAAAGGGCTTCCAGGAATGGGGGTCCCATCATAGGTTAATTCTAGCTTGTGTGGACCGGGCCCACGGGGGACAAACCGGACCAGACTGGTCTCAGGACTTGGACCTGACTCCACTTTGCTAGGTACAGTTCTGCCAGTGGGGCCAGTCACCACAGCCCCAACTTCACCTTGCCCTCCAACCCCTTTGGACTTGACAGCAATCTCCTGCTCCTTCCCCACCACAATCTCTGAATAATGAGAAGGATATAGGGGTGAAAAACATCACCATAAGACCGTGGCTGAGGTCTTAAGGACTAAGTGTAGTTTAGAGCATAAAAGGATTACCAAAGATATCGAAACACACATTCTAAGCACTTACTGTCTTCTAACCCAGAAACTTTGATCTTGCTGAGGTCCATAGCAGGGGCCACCATGACAGGGAAAGGGCTTTTGGGAATGGCATCCCCTCCATATGTTACATTCACCCCCATGTTGCCCTGATGGGACAAAACACTTATTCAAATCCTGCCCGACACCTGTCTGTGTATTCCAGCTCATTCCACCTACCTGGTGCACAGGTGTGTATTTCACGGTGTGGGTGCCATCATTGTTGTTAATAATGTCAAAGTCACGAACTGGCTCAGCCTGGGTGGGCCCAGTGAACTTTACGTCCAGTTTGGCCTTGCCAGCTGCCTTAGTGTTCACAGTGAAGTAGGTGGGCTTGTTCAGTTCCACACCTGTCAGGGAGGACAGGGACAGCAAAGCAATTTGCTGTTTTGTTGCTGTGTTCCATTGTTTATTTAGTGCTAAGGAATGTTTTTAATTGGGATTTGTACCCTCACCATTCCTTTCGAGTCCTGGGCCCTCCACCTTAACCTTGTTGGCATCATGAGAGGGGTCCACCTTGATTTTGATGGGACTTGCTGGGACCGGCTTAAAAAATAAAAACAAAACAATGGACATTGTCACCGTAAACATCATCACCAAGTCACCACAAAATGTCACAGGTGTTACAGTAATACACGTACCTGATTGGCAAATAGAACCATGATAGTGTAATTTCCAGCACCTGGGGGGGTGTACTTGACAGTAAAGGTATCATTGTCATTTCGAATGATATCAAAATCTACGTCCGCTTCCTCAGGCCCCACCACACCGGGAGCACACCTGATTCCAACGCTGACATCCCCTGCAAGGTGAGAGAAAAGACACAGAAGCACCACTATTCAAAAGGTACGCATCATTTAAATAACATTTTCTTCAAATAAATAACTTAATGAACACATAGAATTAACTGAAAATGCCATAAAATGACAGGTAGGTAGAGAAAATCAGCTCAAAATGAAAGTCACATTTAAAACATAAAATGCAGGCTGGTTGTTAGTACCCTGGCCAGCCTGTTTGCAGTCCACGGTGAAGTAGGTAGGCTCAAAAGCTTTCAGGCCAGTCTTTGCTACCCCAGGTCCAGAGACTTTCACTTTGCCTGGCTGACATTCTCCCCCAATATTCACCTGCTCATAAAAGACCCATCAGCAATGATTATATTAACTTCTAATTGCGTGAACTGCTGACACATACTGACTATCAAAACAATACTAATTAATCAGTTTTTAAAAGTAATCCAGCCACAGACCCTGAACGGGCTCTCGGGGACGTTAACCCCTCCCCAGGACACCACAATGGTGTGTTTAAGAGGCTTGCTGGGTGTGTAGCTGCAGCTATATGTTCCATTTCCATTATCTTTAACTTTCACGTCCACTGGGTTGCCTTCTCCATCCTAGGAAAGTAAACCAAACACGTTATAGAATCTGGACTCAATTTTTGGAAATGAAGTGCTGTTTATGGCTGGTGCCTGACAAATTTCTCATATACCTGAGCATATATTTTCAAAGGAGCTTTGCCACCAAGCTTGGCGTCCACGGTGAACTCAGTAGGCTTATTTACAACTAGTCCACTGCTCTGGAGGCCAGGGCCATACACCTTTACCTGAAAAACAGAGAAAACTGTCAGACACCTCCCCAGCTTCTCTTAGTTTTGGATGGAGCGTGTGCTGTAAGTGTTTATGCAAGTAATGCGAATCAGAAGCACCTTGTCTGGGTGGAAGTCCTTCCCAGGTGAGGCTCGGATGTCAGCCATGAAGGGGCTGTGCTGGATGTCCTGGCCATCACATAGCACATGTACTGCATACTCGCCAGGCTCGGCGGGCCAGTACCGCACATCACATGACCCATCACCTTTGTCATCACACTCAATCTTGGCCTTGGAGGGGCCCTCCACAGAGAAACCTGCAGCAGCATGAGATCTCTCTGAAACTTCACAATGAAAACCTATTATAACTACTATAAGGGCATCTTTGTTAGGAGAACTCTATATGGATGCTTCTCCTACTCATCCATCCATCCATCCTCCGTAACAGCTTATCCTGTTCAGGATTGTGTGGGGTCCAGAGCTGACCCCGGAAGCTACAGGCATTAGGCAGGAAACAATCCAGGATGGGGGGCCGGCCCATCGCAGGGCACACTCACACACCATTCCTTCGCACAGGCACATCTATGGGCAGTTTAGTAACTCCAATCAGCCTCAGCATGTTTTTGGACCGTGGGGGGAAACCGGAGTACCCAGCGGAAACCCCATAATGACACAGGGAGAACATGCAAACTCCACACAAAGACTGTAACCCCAGTCCCAGCGGTGTGAGGCGACCACTGCACCACCACTCACCTGCTCATTTCAGAGCATATTATTATTATTATTATTATTATTATTCAACTCAAAACTCACCAAGAGTGCCAACATCTTCACCCAGGGCCTCCACCACAAAGTCTGCAGATTTTCCTGTCACCCCACCTTCTAATCCTGGGCCCCATGCTCGCACTTTATGAGGTCCTGCTTCTGTGCTCACTTTTACCTCATAAGGGCTACAAATTGAACGAAGAGCCTCTCCTTAGTAAAATTAAATCCAAACCATGATACAAGCATTAAGGTACATGTGATGATGTGAGATTGAAAATACAATACAAAAATACAAAATTGATGATCAATAGGAGACGGCAGATGGATTTTATTAAGATGCAGATACAAAATATAAACATATTACATACCACATGTTTTCAGATACAATATGTGGGAATATACTTTGCCTAAGGTTTTCTTTTTTAACTGTGGATTGTGTCATAACAAATTTTAAAAATCTACAAAGATTACATGCACCCAAAACAAGTTGTTGCTGTTGCTCTGACCTGCATGGTATGTGCTGCCCACCCCATGTTATGGTGATGACGTAGTTTCCAGGTATGGTGGGGTAATACTCAAAGCTATATACATCATCACCCAGATCTTTCCTCTTGCAGGGTTCTTCTTGGCCCTCTGACAGACAAGAAAGAATTTGGTCACCATATTAATATAAAATGAAACACTTAACAGTTGGATCATAAAAAAATGAATGAAAACCGACTTCACCCAAATCACTGACTTTTTTCCAGAGCATGTAAAACATGTGGCAGGTCTGGTTGCGTGTATATGCGATCCATACAAGGTGACACTCACTAGGCCCTTTGATGGTGACTTTCAGTTCTCCTGCGCCAGCTCCTTTGGTGTACACCTTGAACTCTGCGGTTTCCTTTATTCGCAGACCTTTAGACTGCAGGCCACGTCCCTTTGCGTAGCAGATGCTGGGATTGCAAGCTGAATTTAGAGACACATTTGGTGAGTGAGCGTGCATGACCGATTAGTTAATGTCTGTCTCAGCATCTCACTCATGTAGAGTACAAGTCAGGAGCAGAATATAATAATTTCAGTCAAAATACTAACTGATGTGAGACAGCAAATGAAGACCCTTGTGTCACTTCAGTGTAAATACTTTCTATTCATTTCTTTTTGTTCCTTCAAAATGCAGGGAGCCTACAAGCCTTACAAGAGCTGTGCCAAAATACATGTGATTTAGCAAAGCCTTCTAGAAACAAGAACAGATGTCAGACACTTTCTTAAATTTGATGCAAGATACAATGACGTGACAGAAGACCATGCTAAACATGCACAGAAAGAGGTACCCAGATGCAAAGAAAATAGGAGGTGACATCAGAAGCCATGTAGCAGATCCAAAGATTCAGGAAGCATCAGCAGATTAATAGGCCACCTGGCTAACAAGGGGAAACAGGAAAACCAGCCTTCAGAAGAGAATAAGAATACTAGTAAACAGAATAAAGTAAGAAAAATCAAGCACTACTGGCTGATGTGATACAGGAAAACACCTGTAGCTGGCAGCATGAACCTAAAGTAATAAATGTCTTTTAACCCAGAAACTGCTTTGTTAAAAGTTTGAATGGTGGGAGATGTCTTAAAAAGCAAGGTTCCCACGCTGACTCCTATTCAGACACTAATCAAGTTAGGGTTCAGGTCAAAACAAGTATCTCAGTCTACAGAAGAAGAATATAATACTACATAAAAAGGATGAGACTAAATAGATTTGGCAATTTAAAAAATCTATTGCACAATTTTAGAAGCTTGAAGTTCTTAGAAGATATAATCCTTTAGAATGAAAAAATCTGTCAGATGGCTAAACCAGCCTTTAACCACTATAACCATTCACCAGCAGTTAGGTGAAGCCAGCATATTAATCTGTTGAAAATATTTCATAATAAAGAATACTGGATGGATTGTCAAGGTCCTTTCCCTTACCCCCTCCCACAGTGACACTGTAGGGGCTCTTGGGGATTTGGGTCCCGGCAAACGTGATATGGATCGTGTGCACCCCCTCCTGGGTAGGCTTGTAAGTGCAGCGGTAGCTGTTACTTCCCCTGTCTTCAATGTGACAAGGGACCGCATCCTTTCTACTCTTGGGATCCATGATCACCACCTCCACTTTCCCCACTCCAGCTCCTGCATAAGCCAAAAAAAAAATCAAGTGTATTTAAATTCCCTTACAACTGACTTTTCACTGCACATCAAAGGGACCCCAACTGGAACTTTAGCAAAGCCCAACCATTTGTCCCATAATACAGAAAAGAACAAGACATGCATTTAAACTGCCTAGTTGCAACAGTTATCCACTAGGACCATTCATATTTATTCCTAAAATATAGTATTTAGGCAATTTAAAGCTGGAAAACTGGAGAAATAGCTACCTTACCTGCTGTGTAGACATCAAAGTAGGTGCTTTTGTTGGCCACATTGCCTGTTGGCTCAAGCCCCGGACCCTGGGCGCTCACCTTGCTGACATCTCCCTGAGCCCTGCCTACCTCCACCTCAAAGGGGCTCTTAGCAATGTGCACCCCCGCAAACAGCACAGTCACCTGGTAAAAGCCATTTGGTGTCATTGACGCACAGTTCACAAACACATCAGTGCTAATGTGCACATGGCATGTTCTTTACCTTATACCGTCCAGCAACTTTGGGAATGTAGAACACAGAGTAGGTGCGGTTCTTGTCATTGTTGGGTGTTACTGTAGCCTGGGAGTATGCATTACATGAACTTTACTCAAACAGGACAAAACACTTATTATAACAGGCAAAGTAATTCCAGCTTTGTACATGATTTTGAAGCAACAAAGAAGCATACCTCTTCCTTGTGCCCGGCAGGGTCCTCAACATACACCAGCACTTCTCCTATCCCAGCACTGACGGTCTCCACAGTAAACACTGCCTTCTTATTCACTATATTCCCCGTGGGTTCTATGCCTAGATGGGAGGACCAGTCAGGTCAGTGAAATGCCTGCATGGACCTCAACTGCCCCACTACAAGTGCAGATAGAGAAAAGGGCACCTGGTCCATATGCACGAGCTTTTTTAGGGTTGAGCTTAGGGCGTAGGGGGGCTCCAGGCTTCAGTTTTGCCTTGGGGAACTGGGACAGGTAAGTCATCACAGAGTGTTCATCCACATTGGGGTCCACAATCTCTTCTGGTGTGATGACCTGGAGTGCACCAACATAACAGGGTTGTCATGACAAAACTTCACTAGGAACACCAGTTACTTGGTATTTAACTCTGATATCACTGTAAATTTCAGTGTGTTTTTAACAAAGGAGAAAACATGGATGGAATAATCACCCTTAGCTTCTTTAATATGCCACAAGATGGTTTCAACACTAAAATATAGACAGTCACAACTTGCTGAGATTTAAGAATAAAATTAAAGCCATCTAAGTACCTGAGGGATTCCCAGCCAATCTTCAGCTTGTTTCATGGCCTCGCGAGCATTGTCCAGAGATTTCTTCGGGTCCCAGGAGTCCCAGTCTGGACACAGGCCTGAGGGGATGTCAGGATATCCATTTACAACTGCAATGCATAATCATTCCAACTGGAGACTGCACCTGCATCCCACTTCAACCACTATCTTAATTCATTAATAAACATACGTAATCTATAAAATGCAGATGCTTTGGTCATGGTAGTTTCCCTAACACAGGCTTTCAATCACCACCATCACACCTGGGGCACAGCTGTCAACAAGTGCACCCAAGGCCTTGCCCGACTGCCAGTCCTTGCTGAAGTTGACAATGGGTAACTCAGGCAGCTTGTTCTGGATCCAGCCCAGAAGCCTTTGCTTGGGAGTCTTCGATTTGGCTTCTTCATCCTCTTGCTCCTCATCCCACATAGGCATTGAGATGGAGTAGTGTAGAATTAATGTCCATATCAGCCCCAGAATCAGCTTCAGATTGCCGTCCACAATGGCCTTGGAGTCTGCACGGGAACAGGGACAAGGAGGACATTTTTAGTGTTACTCAGTTACTCCCGAGTGAAGTAGGAAAGGACTAAAACATGGAAAAGGACAGATGGGATTACACAACATACATGCAACTTACTTTGAAAAGCTATTACTACTTTAACAGCAAAACCAGTGGTACATTTACACTTCACTTATTCAGCAGATGCTTTCCTGCAAAGTGATTTACAGCTGAGATGGCAGGGCCAGCCAGTTGCTGGAGCAATTGGGGATTAACAAAGAAATCACTGTACTAGGGCTGGGAGATATGAAGGATATATGGACTATTCATCACACACTAAATAATAACAAATGAAAAACTTTTTCATTTCCTGTAACCACTAGGCCTTTTCAGGGTTGTGGGGGACCCGGAGTCAATCATGGAGGCTACAGGCACATAAGGCAGGGAACAACTCAGGATGGGATTGACTCGCACATGCACAATTTGGGAGCCCCAGTTAACCTCAGGATGTTTTTGGAGTGTGTGTGTGTGTGTGGGGGGGGGGGGGGCCCCGGTAAACACATGTTAATATAGTATATGAATGTTAATGTATGAATGTTATATATGTAATATATGAATGTGAACGTTAACATATGTGTTTTTGCCTGAATGCTCTGAGTTCTTCTGTGCTTTAGTACTGCAAGGGGCAGTGTGTAGCTCAGGTGGTTAAGCCTCCGTGACCTGAGGTTCAAGTGCAGCCTCAGCACATCTGTGGGCCCTTGAGCAAGGCCCTTAACCCCTGGGTGCCATGCGAGGTGGCTGCCCTTCACAGTGGGGGAGGAAGAGAATTTCCCCACAGGGACCAATAATTAATTATAATTTAACATGCTCATGAAATAATAATGTTCATTATTGTAGAGTCAGGAAATATAAGACAAATCACTGCCTATATTGGTTCAATTTTTTTTTTTTTTTTGGTTTTTGGTCTATATTGGTTTTTATTTTTCAATACAGGGCAATTGTGCCATATATAGGATGGGTGCAAACTCTAATCCTCACGTTTACTAAGAAACTTAATTGCGTGACTACCCTGCCGTATTCCTTTTGCACAATAAAAAACCCACAAAAAACATTCTTATTTACAGTACAAACACAGGATTAATGACAATAAACATAAACGGTATACATATACAAATCAAATTAAATTTAATTCTTGACTGTTTCACTTAGAGTATATCAATCCCTTGCCCACAAAACAACAAGAAATATCAGCAAACAAATGCCTTTATCTTGTCTGTTGGCTGACCTCACCTAACCACATCTTTATTGACCTTGCTTTGTACACTAGAGCACAGCCATGCGGGAACAGAAAAGGAGCTTCCCCAAACTGTTCCCACGAAATTAGAAGCATATAATTGTCCTAAATGTCTTGGTATGCTGAAGTATTAAGAGTTCCCTTCACTGGAACTAAGGGGCCTAGCCTAACCCCAAACAATTATCCCTCCTCCACCAAACTTTAGTGTTGGCACAGTGGAGCCAGGCAGATAATGGTCTCCTGGCATCCACCAAACCTGGGCTCGTCCATCAGCCTGCCCAACCGAGAAGCATGATTTGTCACTTTACAAAGTCTATAGAACACATTTCCACTGCCCCAGAGTCCAGTGGCGGCGTGCCTTACATCACTTCATCCAACGCATGGCATTGCGCTTGGTGAGACTTGTATATATATATATAAATGTATATATATATATAAATTACAAATTTTAAATTACTTGTATTTTATGGAAGATGAAACAAATACATGTGTGGTCTAGGAAAAAATAATGCATGACAAACTGGTAAGAGACATCACACATGTTTTTTATGTAACATTTTGATTTTGATAGTTGCATAAGGTTGATAGTCCATTCAGTTGCATAGTTCCAAATGTGTTAGTCAGTAACGTAATTAGCATCTATGCGTTTGGGAAATGTACCCCTGCTCTGCTTTTATTTTTTAATTTTGCATTGCAACTTTGTTCCTTCCATTTTAGTTAATATTTTATGTAAAATATCATATTTTCAGCAAATACAATCCAATGAAGCTATTAAATGAATTATTTTGTAGTCTTATACTTGCAAAACAGTCTCATAAAGGTAGTGAAAATTACTACAAGAACTACTACTTAGCATTTTTTTTTTACAAGCACTACTTAGCATTTTTGTCTTTTAGTAAAGACATGTTTTTACAGCAGATATCAAAAGTGACATTTTGTGATTTACAAAGTTACTGCCTATCCAAATTCGCAGTTATCCATGAATAGATAAGATGTGTTTTTTATCATATTTCCTCAGTGAGAATTCTCTCATATCACAAAATAAAAGGTTGACGTGCCTCAGTCAGTGTAAACGGAATCCAAACATGTGCTTTTGTTCATGTGAGTCAAACTGGGCGTCTTCACTTGTTTGCCTGACACAGTGATAACTGCTGGATTATTGTATCATTGTGATATGAATGGCACTTTTCCCTAATGGGTAGGCAGTCAGGACTACTTTGCGACTCAGACACTTGAGTCAGTGTTCCTGACCCAGTAATAACTGCTGGATTATTGTATCATTGTGATATGAATGGCACTTTTTCCTAATGGGTAGGCAGTCAGGACTGCGTTGCGGCTCAGACACTTGAGTCAGTGACTCTTATTCTTTGTATTCTCTTTACAAAGCTCTAAAAGTATATTTAGTTTCTATGGCTACACTTTACTTAAGGGTTCTCTATGGCAGCTACATAAAACCAACATAAGGCCTTCATGACAACCGTCATAACACAATTATATAGGTTTGTTCCATCTTTTGTGGCTGTCATAAATGCTGACATAGGTAACTTGACACAGGAGCCCTTTATGACAGTCACAAAGGGTGGAACAAACCTTTAGAAATGCTTATGACAAGTTATGTTGGCTGTCATGAAGGGCTTATGTTGGTGTCATGTAGCTGTCATAGAACACCCTTAAGTAAAGTGTTTCTACCTTATACATTTGAAAAGTAGACCATGCAAGGTTTCTGGGGGTGTTTTTTCTATGCATGTACGACAAAAATTCATGGGTTAAAAAAGAAATAACGCATTAAGGTTTCCAGGTTAATCGCAAATGTTAAAGTGACAGCACTAATATATATAGTGTTAGTGACCTGATCTGACATCTGAATAGGAACTACAGTAGGAGTACACTGGATGCTCATGAGATGTAAACGCGTAATACAAAACAGCAAATAAATTGTCATGGAAAAAATGTGCGGATTCCAACAGCATTCTTTCCAGGCTACACACATGGAAGAGGAGCAGTGAGAAAAATAACATATGCCACTTCTGCATGTAAATAATTATGAACACTTTTACACAAACTCCCAGACAGTGCGTGCCAGCAGGGTGAAACCCAGGGTAGGAGAAGATCAAGGAAGAGGGAGAGAGCAGTTAATCATCCCATATGTAATGTCTGATTTATTCACTTATCTGGGAATTTTAAATTCATGAATGCAAAAAATCAAGACAAAACCCTGGCTAATATATATAGAGGATTGCATCCTTTAAGCAAGGCGGGCATATAAAGATCCTTGTTCTTAAAGCTATGGATGGCCACTCATATCACAAAATCATCTTGAAATTAATTTGAAAGGAAAGTCCAGAAATAAGGGAACAATTATCTGCTTGCTGGAAGAGATTAAAGCAGCCAGTAAAATGTCAAACTAACAGGATTTTAGGATTTTTCTGTAATTCCCCGAATTCTCATGGGCACAGGGTCAAATTAGAAGCAAATTTCTAAAACTCACTCAGACCGTGGGATACCTTTCCAAGAAAATCTCTGTGGACTTAGTGAATTTTGGAAATTTAACAAAAATTCCTTCCTTCAATTACAGGAGAACTGGGTGAGTTTTGGTTCCCTGCACTTAACACATGATGTGGAAATTTGGATTTAGGTCATTGGTGGTCTCACGTCAAAAACAACAAAAAAACTGGCAGTTTTGGACGTTTGCTCTTCAATTATCACTGCAATCAAAACATATCTAAAAGAAGCATTTAAGTGGATAAAGGCTTACATGGGAGCGGGTACCTTTATGTTATGGATATTCTTCTAAACATTTTGTTAAATCCAAGAAAAACCTAACAACAAGCAACCTGTCTTTTCTCATGTCAATCTGACTGAGGGGTTCTTATTTTAGTGGGTTGCAGAATACAGATTTATTTATAGTAACCAAATAGTTCTACCAATACTTAAATTTAAATATCCAACACAGCAGTTATTTGATCTATTTTAGTGCCGGTTAACTCATTTGGCAACATAGGTTTGGCAACCTTACTGGCATGTTCTGAGGGGCCGCTGACTACAAGCCATTAGCGAGCCACGGAAAAAGCGTGGCAAGGGCACGACTGGTACCGATCTGTTTGCAAGAATTCAGTAAAAATGATCTGCATACTCAAAAAACACTAATGCAAAATTATTTTTTACTTACCAATGGACACCAGTTTAATGTTTTCTCTATCGAGGAACTCTAAGGCCACCGAAACGTTCTCCAGCTGCATCTGCCGGAACGTGGGTCGCTGGTTATACTTTCGAAGCATCCTTTTCTGACTGAGCACCTCCAGCAGCCCGATCAGCCGAAGTCCGTCGCTGAAGTCCGTCTGCAAGTTGGCGATGCGCTTGTTTACACATTTCAGGTGTTCATTGCACCACCGTGTGAAGGTATTCTGCTGGATCTTCTTCCATGGCGCGTCCTCCGCTAGGTCCTTTTCAGTGGCCGGCATTTCTGCATCCTTCTCGGGAGCCAGAACAGATTTTGAGCTGGCAGGAGCAGCGGCATTGCTCGCCGGATGGAAACGCGGCTGCGCGTTACTCATTTTAAACGACTCTGTCTCTTACAAAGAAGTTTAGTCTTGACGGGTCGGCTCTGCAGTTGAGGACCTAAGAGCCGGCTTGTTTTTTTTCTGAGTGTGAGGGAAAGAAAAGAAAGAAACTGAGTTAATAATAGAGAAATTATCCGAATTAAACTTAGGCGCATTCAAACACATTACTAATAAAGATGTCACTAGCTTTCAGTTGACTTTGTTTTACATATAGATATTATTAGATTTTCTGAAGTTAGCAGATGAGGTTGACTTATTAAGGGTGTGATAACAACCATGCCATTGTCGTCAAAACACAGGAGATGGTCTTTGTCCGAAGGCAAGTGACTGACCACGAGCCAGTGGTCCTCAAAAATCAGAAAAGCACTTGGGGGTCAATATTGACAACATGCTCGCGGTGTGAACTACAGGACTGACGCAGAAATTATGACGCTGAAAAGGAAAACTTTATCAAAACTTCTGCAATTATTATTGATATTATCTTGCTGATACTGTGAATAAAAATGCCCCCGAAGAAGGGTGCAATGTATGAGGAAGAAATGGGGAGAGTAAACATTCTCTTAATTTAATCTTTGGAGAAATCGGTAAAAATGGCAAATTAACAAACAACGTTAATTGGTCTTATGGAGGAACTTGTGGATGAGCTTGAATCTGTGATTACAGGGTTGCCAACTTTGGTCAGCTGGCTGGAGTGTGATTTTAGAGACAAAGCTGCACACACATGCACACGCATTTACGTGCATGCAACAGTAACATTCCAGTGTAGATTGTCCGTAGGGTTTGCAAACTACCCCCTCGATTTTGATGCGGCTCATTTTAGGTTTATAATGGAATCATTTAGATTCCCGGTAAGATTTCTCGCGTGACTGTCACGCCAGATGCGATTAAGGAAAAGGACGATAAAATCGCAGACCTAGAAGGTGGAGTACTTTGAACAATATTCAGGGAAAGGTGAGATATTATGGTAACACTAGGCACATCAAGCATACGCACAGGCTGTGCGTATGTGGAAATCTCATAGGAGAAGCCGCACCCCAGAGTGATTTTTTAAACATTGGAGCAACAGGTAATAAGCTACTTCCACAGTAAAAACATCAGTATCCTAAGAAATGAAGTATCAACCTGTCACACTATAATACAAAACCAGTGACAATCAGATTTACAAACGGAGTTTAAAACCGAACTACTGAGACAAAAGACGAATCTTGTTTCTGTTAAAAAAAAGAAATGAAGTTATGGCGACTTGGACTTGAAATTGCGCCATGTGGGTTTGTGAGAAGGACGGACGAAAAGCGGTGCATGTGACAGATCTGGAAGTTAAAATTACGACTAACAGTCCTTGAGCACAATAGTAAAACTCCTCCTGGGACTCAAACGTGCAGTCTCCTTCGACCTACACATTGCCCACACAGAACTGACACACAATGAGAGACTGCAGGAACTGCTAACCACGTCCCAAACATTCCCATGCAGCCCTTAGAAATATACGACTGTGGTTTTCGGTGCACTGAACAGAAAAACATGTCCTGAATACAGTGCTGAAATCAAAAATACACATATAGCCATGCTATTTGAAGAATACTCAAATTACTAAAAATACTCAAATTCTGAAATGTCTCATTATAACAAAACTGATATGAGGAGTACAATTCTATTCTAAATGGCATAGTAACTTAATAGAAAAACCGACCATTGCATATCTTAGGCTAGACATACTAGAGATAAAACCTGAAATATTACCTTTAAAGCCGCATGAGATTTTAAATTCTGACAGTTCCGACAGTAAATTAAAATAGGTATGTGTTCTAGGGGTCGCTAGCCAGACTCTTTCCATATTTTGCCTTATTTGGTGAGAAGACCTTAAATGGATTACACAAATGACGGTTAAAATCACGATCATGAAAAACATCCGGCATCCTAAACAATCCAATATATGAAAACCACATACATCATGTGTGTGTGTGTGCGTGTGTGTGTGTGTGTGTGTGTGTGTGTGTAAGAGAGAGAGAGAGCTTAACATTTTCAGTTAGTAAAGTGTGCTTTCAAAAAGCACGACTAATTAAGCCTTTTAACTTTATATGTTACTGTTGCCGCTATGTTACTCAAATCACCTTAGTACAACAGTCTTGACAATTACAGATGCCATACATAGGCCTATTTCGAACCTTACCTGAAGTAATCTAATATACCAATCTAGTATACTTTAAAAAAAGTTTCTAGATGAAAAGTTAAAAGCCTCAATAACAAAAAGGTCGCATACCGATAACTTGACACTTGTTCAATACTTGCACGTTGTACCAGGGTTAGGAATTAATACCCACGCAATTTCCCATTTGAGCTTGAGGTATTCTGAGATGACACATATCTCCTATTGTAAATATAGACCAGGAGCCTGGCAGAGGAGTTGAAAATACAGGTTCGTCACCGTTTTGAACTTACTTTTGTGTAGACCCCGTTTTGTGCCGCGTGCATTTAAAGAAAGTAGCTGGAATCTCTCTCTTTCTGCCTCCTGTCAAAGCAGAGCAGAGAAAAGGAGTGTGGATGTATGGTACTTCACCTCGCTCTCTCCGGGGCTCTTAGGTGAAATCTGTAATGATCTCGAGGAGGAACAGCCGTGGTGCGTGCCGCACTTTTCTTTCAGCACTCCGCCTTAGCGGTCCTGTTCCCAAAGCCTTAATTGGTCATGTAAAAAAAAGTGCACGATAGAGGCGCACGTTTTTCTTCTTGACAAAAGATCCATCGTACAAAAAAGCGTGACGTGATACGGGTGAGTACGCTTCTGGATTTTACAGGCATGATGTAACCCCCC
>JAODKL010000107.1:22497481-22529268 GCA_026780765.1 Petrocephalus schoutedeni
TGGGATGGGATGAGTACAGCTACAGCACTTTTTCCATGTTTGGAGAGAGGAATGCAGAAAGGTCAAGATAGAGGCAACAATGAATGACTGTGACTGATCTCAGGGCTCCCCAACAGCTTCCCCCCAACACACACACACAGACCCGCATACCTATCTAAATGGGGACCTTTCATTCATTTCTATGGGGAAAAACCCTAATCCCAGTCACAACATCCTTGACCCCAACCCAGCCCTAAACTTAACCATAAGTAACCAAACAAAACACAAGACTTTTGGCATTTTCACTTTTTTGACTGCATTCACAGATTTTTATTAAATTGAAGTTATCCAAATGAGGACCTGAAAAAAATGTCCCCAAAAGAAGGGAAATTGCAGGTTTTACCACACTTTGGGTACATTTTGGTCCTCAAATGTGATCTATGGAAACCCACAGACACACACACACACACACTAGCCCCACTGCTGCCACTATGTTTATATGATAACAACCAGACACACCTGCAAAGACAAGCAAAGCAGAAAGGTGTTCACATGTAGCTATGGCTACATGAGTTTCCATGGAAACAAAATGCTACACTAGCTGTGAGACAGCACATCTGGACTGATTGATGGATAGCAAGCAACATGTGTAAGAGATACATATAATGATACATATGATACATACACACATATTACTCCTCCTCTTTCTCTGATCATGTACACTAGATGGTATTGCAACAGCTCCATGAAAACTCTTTATTAAATCTGAAAAATGCAAGTTCCATTTGCAGCACCTCACGTTTGTGGACTACATTCTCTCCCCATGTGCTATCCAAATGGATCCAGCTAAGACCATTACAGTGACTGATTAGCACACTCCCAAGACCAAGAATGAGTTACAGAGGTTTCTTGGTTACATAACATTTAAACTCAGATTTATTCACAATTCCAGTTCAGTAGCTGCTCCCGCACTGCATTGACCAGAACCACCCATCAGCTAATTAAACCTGGACACCTGATACAGATATTGCCTTCCAGCAAATAAAACAAGCATTCCCTGTTAGCCTTATGCCAAGCTGGCCTTTGTTGTGCGGGTATTAGTCTGGGAGCAGTTCTATCCTAGCAAACTGGTACCCCTCTAAAGTTGTACTCATTTGTTTTCTTGTCACACAAAGTTGCTATCTACTCCAGAACTGAGAGAAATCATCTTCCACTAGATCATCAAAATGTAAGGGTCAATCAAGGACCTCAGTGACTGCGAATCATGGCTATGTTCTGCTGAACCTTTCACAGGATGAGCATCTCACTGAGCCGTCCTCCAGGTACCACCTCCATACAAATAGGCAGTGGGAGAGGCATAACCAGGACATAACCAGGAGGTTCCTGCACTCATATTGTGTAAACAACCAGACTGGAGCCAGTTCCTACCCTGGGCTGAGTATACCCAGAATTCCATGAATCACTCCTCCCTATGTCTTACTCCTTTTCAGTGTTTTTTGGGTTCCAGCTCCTGCTTTACCCTCGAACTATGGGGCCCAGCTACATGCCAGCTGTGGATGACTGGTACAGGAGGAGCAAAAAGGTCACAAGAAGCTCATGTTCAGTAGTCCTGTGCAGTGCGAAGACAGAAGATATCAGCTGATGGCTGATGCCGTTCCACTCTTCAAAAAGCTGTCCCTATGATTTATTGGTTCCTAAGATCCCCTGGCAGCAAAGTGGGCACCTGCAATATCTTCTCGATTAGGAGGGCTACGGCCCCCATCGAGGAGGAGGCACTGTGAAGATGGATCCTGACCTCTTGGTGCAGCCATGCCCCCCAATCCAGTCTCTCGCACATGAATTCTAACACCTGTTTTTACTCTTTTCTCAGTTTGACTAACTGCCATTGTTATATAAATGGTCTAGTTCAGTGTTTCCCAACCCAGCCCTCAGGGAACACCGGACAGGGCACGTTTTTGCATCCTCTCATCTCCAAAATGCAAAACCGTGGCCTGTCCGGTGTTCCCCAAGGACTCGGTTGGGAAATACTGGTCTAGTTGGTTTCCCCGTTATAAGGGATAGTTGACTCTTGCCCAGTTATCGAACGTTACTTAGCTCTGCTTTTTTTCCTCAGCACTTGATCCACCTCCTTTGTGGTTTTGTGTGCGTGCTACCCGGTGACAGTAGACGGTGGCATGTAGCTTTTTTATGAACAAAACAGAACATTCAAGTCCCTGGATTATATTGATTAAACTATGGTGCAAAATTAACAGATTGTTGAAAATGAATACCATCTACAGCACTCAAAGCATGCCTCAGCAGATTAACATGCAGGATTACAATGGCAGATTAAAACTGAAATAATTTTCACATGGAGACATAATTCAGAAATACTTAGACATTCTAGAACTACATAATACTCCAGCATTATATGAAAATTAGAAGTACATTATAATGGATTGTTTTGTAACATGTTGGATTACTGTTATCAGTCAAAAGAGTTTTATCAGACAATATTTAATTTAAAGGGTATTAAGAGTGTACAGTTCCAGCCCTTAAGGTTGATTTGCCTAGATACATTCAAATGCATTCACTCAAGTCTACAAGTCTGATTCTCTTCATCCTGTCTTCTGGTACAGACATCATTCTAATTAAGAGTGCTATGTGGCATGTGAATGGGGCAGTTTTGAATACATGGAAATCCTATATAGCTTATATAAATTTCACTGAATTTTATTATTTCGTTTCATTCTAGTGAATTGTCTTATTTTTAAATTTCTCATTCAAAAAATTGACTTATTTTAATCAAATATTTGTTACTGCCTTAATTGTGGTTCATAATAACTCAATTTCTGGACTTCTTAAAGTATTAGTGAGCTAACAGCATAGAAATTTACCGTGTCCTTCTGACGATGAATCTTTAGCTCTCTGCTCACATGCAGCAGCTCCCTCTGAATGGCCAAGCTCTGCTGGAGATGGGCACGATCCTCCCTTGGTCTGTAATCATCACTGTCCTCCTAAAACACAAACCCATACACACACTCTTGGCATACTGACTATCTATAGGCTGTTGAGTTTTTAATAAAAACATCAAGATGTTTTATTACCCTCACCTCTAGGTCCAAGGATTGTCTTCTTTGGGAAGTAAGGCAGTCCTCCGTACTATCTGAAGAGCTGCTATCCCCATCTTCCAGGTCACTGCTGGAGAGTCACGAGCTCAACACAACAAATCAAACCATCTTGAAAATGCAACAAGTTTGGTATCTTGAAAGACAATTATTTTACATAGTTACATAGTAACAATGGGTGTGAAGCTGAGTAGTATGTAACTACTACTAACCTTGATATTTTGCATTCACAAATAAGGACATAAATGCACAGTCATATTGATGATTAGTGGGTATTGATGTGTTTCACCTTGTATACAGAAAATCATAAAAGTTTTTTGTTTAAAAGAGAATCTTTCATGCGCTAACCTACTACAGCATAATATTCCTTATTTAGAGTGTGTCAAAAACAAATGTTAGGAAAAATAAACAGATGACATCACAAGTAGTTGAGCATATTGGAAGCCATTCTTCTCAAAATGGCTTTGAGTATTTACCAAAAGAATGTATTTTCCAACAATATTCAAATCAACATGCAAGTTACTTAAAAAGGAACTATTATGGGGAGCACGAACTTGCATGATGCATTGTGTGTTTGTACCTAAGCAAACTTTCTAGAACAAGATTATGACAGGAAAGTAATTTCTGCTTTGAGTATTCTTTGTCCACTATTTCCCAGCTGGGCTTGTCAGCCTGTTTTTGTGTTTGCAGGTTTGCAGAGCGAAGCTGCTTGCCTTCCTGAGTCTCTCTGAAGGCTGGACTCCAGGCAGAATCTCACAGTATGCTTCTTGGAATTTTGGCCTAAAAGATGAAATTTTACTTGTTATTTAAGCTAGGGTTAATTTGAGAAATTACTTTATTAAATTGTCAGTTATCATCTGGTTTGAGGATGGTCATGCTCAAAGTGAAAGAAGTAATCCATCAATGAACAACACTCTACTACACTCTTCTGTAGAATATGATAGACAACATGAAATCAGTGTTTGTTTTTGCTGACAAGTATGTTGCTGGCAGCGACATTTTTATTATATGAAATAAACAAATGGAAATATATTTATTATTAACCTGTCTACAATAATCTTAGTCTTTTTCCTCTGATATAATGACTCAGTCCCCAGCATAAACTGTGAGCAGTGAAGATGTTCTTGGTTTTTTTGTGTATGTAGCATGTAGGTATTTAAATTAAATATGTATTATAAAGAGAATATTGCCTGTCATTTTCTTTGGCTCATTCCTACTTGAGGGTATTAATTCCTAAGGGTAATAATGATTCTGGAGGACACTGTATGTGTGTGCAAGCTTGTAAGTGTTTGTGTGTCTGGATGTATGCACTCACGTGTCTGTGTGTATGCACGTGTCTGTGTGTATGCACCAGGAAGCACTCATGTTGAAAGAGCCATTAGAAATGTAAACAATGACATATAAGCCAAGAACACGGCACATTGAAGTAATCTGATAAAATTCTAACAGCTGGCATAAAAACTGTTTCTTTTAATCTCCCTCTCACACTATTGCTGTTTTTGTTGCCATTGCTCACATATTTTCCCCTCAAGTCCCCCTTTTCTAGTTTTTCTTTTTCGTTACTTACTCCTCTTTCAATCCCTGTCAGAGGTCATCCTGGATCTTTATTAATACTTGCAGAAGGCTAAACTTTCTACTGCATCTCATTAATTTACTTACATTTTTGCACTCCAATTTTATTTAAAACATCTTTATGCTTATGCTTCGTAATTATAGAAACAGCACCTTGCTACTTAAAACTATGAGTGAATTTAAAAATTAGTTGAGTATTTTGGAAAGTACTTTTGATCTGCTTGTCATCTTAAGTTGAATTTGTATTTGGAAATGTTTTTTTTTAAATATATATATATATATATATATATATATATAATACAGATCCATCCATCCATCCATCTTCCACCGCTAATACAGATATGTAATTATTTTACATATGAATATGCATATGCTGTATATCACCAGAAGGAAATGTACTAAAAGTAAATAAAATATAATAAAATAATAAAAGATCATATGAGCCTCACTCACCTCCTTGACTCACGTCACCGCATTCATCTTTGTCATCATTGTAGTGCCGATAAAATGCCGCAATTCTCTCTTTATCCTGTTCATAATTCCATTCCTCCTCTTCATCAGAGTTTTGATATTTCTGCTGCTGAGCGTCTATAGCATTGTATGTTTCATATTTAAACAAAACATCTGTGGTCTTTTCCTCCCCGGACTCAGCCAATGGGCTTATTTCTTCTGCTTTGAGATCCATACCTGGCCTCCCAATGTCACCCAAACACTGATTCGCAAATGACTCTTGACTGTTTCTGGACTCAGTAATTAGAGGATCTTCAGCCCAACTGACCTTCAAAGTCAGTTCATTTGGAGACATCATCCATGTAGACACCTCTCCTCTGTAATCACAATCTTCTGTCATCCTGCTGGAGTCCACAATTCCTGTCTTTTTGTTAGCCCAAGTAGTTGCCATGCTTGGTGCTTCAAAAAGCTTTATTTGGCCTTCCATCAAACTTGTTTTCTCAGGAAGTCCTTCATTTCCTTCTGAAGACCTTCTAGTCTCTTTCTGTCTTTCATGGCCATCTGTCCAGCTAAGATGTTGCTTATCACAACTGTCTTGACTAGAGGACTTTGCCATTGATTCATTTTGAATTTGAAATTCATTACCACTTTCACCTTGTACATCAAGAAAGTCACTGTGGATCATATCAAATAACACTGTGTCCTTCTGGGGTCCAGAATCTCCAAAATCTCCTTTGTCTATCTTCTTCAATGCAAAGGAATATGTAAGCCCCATTTCCTCATGTATACCCTCAACCATCTCATCTTTTACTGGTCTGTCTTCCTCCATACCTTGGTCCTCTTTTCTTAAACAATCTCCTTCTGAATCTTGTTGAACAGTATGTTTTTTTTCCAAAAACATGTTTTGCAATTCATCTCTTAGATTTCTCAAAACAAAGCTCTGTTTCTCATCAGGACTACCTCTTGCTGTCTCTTCACTCTCACCACATTCATCATGGAACTCTGTGTGCCTTTCTAGAAGCTCCCACTGAAATATTTCACCTCCTCCCAGGTGTGCAGTTCCTTCCGGCTCAAGCTCTGCTGTCTTCAGTGCTGATTCAATCTGCATGTCCTCCACCTTTATTGTTCTTTCCCCTTTATCTTTCTGTTGGAAACACTCGGAGGGGTACTCCGCATAGTCTTCCCCAATGACACCCAAGTCTTCCTCAGAAAACTCTTTCATGTCATCTTCAAATTGTGGCTCAAGTAAACCTTCAAAAAGACTATAGTGTACGTCTTCATTCTCAGACAACCCTTCAGAAAATCCAGTACCCGTGGCCGCCAGGGTTTGCTTTTCGCCTTCATAAATTTCTTCTTTGTTGCTCTCAGCTGTGTGAGCTTTTTCCCTGTCCTCTTGCCGATCTGCCTGAAGTGAACAGAGACCGTGATTCAGCTCTTCATGTTTTGTTCTACTTGCATCTTTTTCCACTTCTTCATCAGTGACATAACTACCCTTTCCACTTTGTGCATTTTCTATGTCTTCCTTCTGTTCCTGAACATATTCATTCTCTTGTCTGATCACCTCAGTTGGGTATTCAGTGGATTTACCAATTCCAGCACCCTCATCTTTAATTTCTCTTGAATCCAACTCCTCACTGCTTGATTCTTCACCAACCACTTCCTCTGTTTCATCCCTGAAATCCCAGTTCTTCTGGGTATCTTCTTGTACATCAGGTACTACTCTATATTCTACTGAACCCATCACCTCATTACCTATTTTTTCCATGTCCACTAAATCATCTTTATCATTTTCTTCACTTGAATTTCCATTATTTTGAGATTCCATTATAGTATCTTCATATTTGTCTTCTTTTGAGTCTACCTCTTCAAGGATGCCTTCTTGCATATCATCTTTATGTCTTTCCTCTTTTGAATCACCCTCATCACTGGTTTCCTCTACATCTGAAATGTTACTTTTGGCCCAGCTTTCACCTTTTGGAAATCCCCAACTGTGGCCTTCCTCGGATGTGCTTTGCAAAGCCTCTTCACTTTCATCTACCTCGGTCAACACAGACAGCTTGTTGTAATCAACTGTCTCATTTCTTTCTTCCTCACCTTGATCAAAATTGAGAGTGTCAAAGTTTAGGTCTTCATCTTGGCGAGATGACAGAAATGTGTCTATAACAAAAATACAACACTTAGTCTTATATGTAAAGTTTCAGTTCAACGCAATCATCAATGTTCAATGCCATTTATTTATCAAGAAGATGGAACGGATGTGGATTCCCTATTCAAAATGTAACTTTACCCTGTTGCGTTCCACAATAAGGGATTTCTGCTTCACACACAAGAGATTTGAACACTTTGCAGAACTGCCAGACTGGCAAAACCATTTTAGTGAGCTTTGTTTGCTGTACACAGATATACACTATATGGACAAAAGTTTTGGGACACACCTCTTAGTCATTGAATTCAGGTGATTCATTCAGTCTCATTGCTTCAGGTGTATAAAATCAAGCACCTAGCCATGCAGTCAGGTTTACAAACATTTGTGAAAGAATGGGTCATTCTGAAGAGCTCAGTGAATTCAATCATAGTACTGTCATAGCATGCTACTTTTGCAATGAGTCAGTTTGTGGAATTACTTCCCTGCTAGATATTCCACGGTCAACTATAAGTGGTGGTATTGCAAAGTGGAATCGTTTAGGAACTTAGCCTTGATGTGGCAAACCACGAAAAGTAACAGAGCAGGTTCGCTGAGTGCTGATTCACATAGTGTATAAACTTTAGATAGATGCCAATGGATTTAGAATGGGAATAAAAGTTTCTGTAGGTGTAATGGCGAGGTATCCCCATACTTTTGTCCGTATAGTTTATATATCTTGCATATTTTGCCATCTGACTGGCTCTTTTGATCAGCCTTTATAGAGAGCTCCAATCAAATATTTTGAATAAATATCAGTACATAATGATACGTGGCCGATGGATCGCAGTATCCCTATTTGTATGCCCTCTGCAAAATAAGTACTTCAGATTGGTCAAATGCCACTGATCGAGTACTTATATGAGCTGCTGATCAATCTGAGCATTTCTAGGACACACCTCCTGAAGATCAATTTCTTTACAATAAAATAATGACCCTAGGCACCCCTCAAGGTTGCATAGCAAATACAATCTTGCAGAGTATCTATGCAGCATTGTGACATGACCTGGCCCTCACAATCCCCCGATCTGAATTTATAGAGCTCGTTTGGGATGCATTTGATCAAAGAGTGAGCGAAAGTTGGCCACCTGGTGCCCAGAACAAGAACAAAGTCCTTCAGGACTGTTGGAGAAGCATTATAGTTGGCTAAGCGTACATCAGGAAGCTGGCTGAAAGAATGCAATGCTGTCATCAAAGTAAAAGGGGGCTTAACTTAAGTTATCATTAGGTAAAGTTATCTAATCTAAAATAAGTTACATGAAGTCATACTGCAGAAAAGACACTGGCAAATACTCAAAACATTCATTCATTTTTATACATCATGCAGTTGTCTCTTGCCATTTGAATTACTTTGTTAATGTGAAACTATAGTAATTGTAAATGTTTATGGTGTGGCTCATCACTTTTGCTACAACTGATAAAATGTAAAAAAACGGAACTAGGAAAGATGGTGAAAATTAAGTCTTGCCTGAAAATGCATCATTTAAAAGGTCAGCAATATCTTGCTCCATTTTTATCTGCAGGAAATATTAACAAGTCAAATTACAGTTCCTTACTGCTAACATTACAATTATTTTTTAATATACTTTCTGTTTTGTACTATGTACATTGAGTGTTCATATGCTTGCCATTACATCAAGAAATAAGGTTTAACAATAAAGCACTTGAAATACAGTTATACTAACAGAATTTTATAAGCACTGTGCTAACATGAGGATAAATGTGCAACATTGAAAGAGCTTTATATGTAAACAGTGCATATTTTATCTGAGCATATTATTTCTTGAACCAGCTTGGTAATATGTCAATTTTCTGATCACTGTGCATAAGATTATTTTTAACCAAAAAGGAGAGAGACCATAGTCTTACCAGTGTCGTTTCTTAAAATGATTTCCTGTCAAAAAGAGATGCAAAAGAAAAACAGCAAAAAGTATGCGTTTATTGAGGTATCTTGTCAAAAATATGTAAATCAAAAAAGAAAATTACATTTCCAAAGTTGTACATCCAAAGATATGGAGAAAATATTAAATTGAAAACAAATTTATGTTGTTGTTTTTACTCCAGTTGCACTTGCAGCGGAGGTAACAAAGACTACGCATGTATGCTTTGTGGTTTAGCCTACCTATGCATGCAACA
The DNA here is from genome assembly GCA_026780765.1 of Petrocephalus schoutedeni. Taxonomy (NCBI): domain Eukaryota; kingdom Metazoa; phylum Chordata; class Actinopteri; order Osteoglossiformes; family Mormyridae; genus Petrocephalus; species Petrocephalus schoutedeni. The sequence continues at coordinate 22,506,908 of JAODKL010000107.1, forward strand.
TACGTCATCTGCAATTCGATTTTCATTTCCTCTCTACACCCCCTTGCCACACCACTCAGCTTTTTTCTGATTCTTCCACTTCTTCTTCTTTCAAATCTGCCAACAACAAATATATTTGCTTAAGCTTTTGTTTTTCTTTTTCCAACTAAAAGCCATATAATCTTTTAATATTTCCTACTTTACAGAGTAAAGAATTTACAGAGTGCTGTGACCTAAGAACTTCCTTCCTGCTTCGTGAGCAGCCACCACAAGGCTCAGCATCACCCTGCACTACATTTTGCAAAACCTCAAGCGCTACCCTATCACTCGCATTAAAACTGAGTTTTTTTGAAGCAGACTTTTGATTTTACTTCCTCTGAACATTATACATGATCAAATCCTCCCAAACTATCACCTACCCTCTGACATGAAGTACATTATCAGCATTTTCTTAAATCTGGTTTTAACGAGTTTTGGACCCTACAAAAATACTGCAATATCATGTTATTACACAAATACTGTGACCTGGAGCAAACAACATAGTTCTTCAGGGGGGTGAACTGCCCTTTCTAATGACAAAATTTAAGCTTGATTCCACTCCCACATATTCCTTATATATTGTTTTTTTATGTCTTAATACAGTGTTTCCCAACCCAGTCCTCAGGGAACACTGGACAGTCCACGTTTTCCCTCCCAGCTCCCAGCCAATAAGGAACACCGAATACCTGGTACAGGTGTGCTGGGAGCTGAAAGGAAGCAAAAATGTGGACTGTCCAGTGTTCCCCGAGGACTGGGTTGGGAAACAGTGTTATAATATATTACTACATAATATACATATACTACAGAAATTTCTGTCTAAATTTTTATTCTTAAACATACAGCCTGATTTGAAAGATTTTTAAATTAAATGTTTGGAAAATCTGTTTTCAGTCTCCCGGCTTGTTAGACCTGGGTATTTCTGCATGTACAGCATGAACTTTGGCTCCTGTTTACAAAAACCTACTACTGATGTGACAAATGTCGACAGAGTCCATGTTCTTGTTTTGAAGCAAGGTATAGCCCTGGCTACTACACACAATATCCAGATATAACCAAAGTTAATTTCATGAAGTTAGCAAAGAGCAAAGGTGTGCAATTTAGAGAAGGGATAGTAGTCTAGAGGAGAACTGCCAGACTTTGTAGAGATTCTGAGGGTTTGTGTGGTACAAGACTGTTTCTCAAAGTAAGGAGGCTTTGTGGGTGGTACTGGGAGCTTTCCCCTCCACTGACGGGCCAGAACTGACAAAAAAATTACTTTTGATGCCTGAGAAAATCATTTTTTTTCTAACCTTGACCCTAGCTAACCCTAGTATTGGAACTTAGGCTGACACTATGGGCTGTAGGAAATTTTGAAATATGCAACGTAATGATGCTAATCTTTGGTCTCCTCTCCATTGGGAGGCCAGAACTGTCAGAAAAATTACTTTTGATGCCTCAAAAAGCCATAGTTTTTCTAACCCTAACCCTAGCCCTAGCCCTAACCCTAATTCGGGAACTTAAGCGACAGATCCAGCCCGCTTCCCGGAGACCTGTGATTGGACAGTGATTACATTTCGTGGTGGTACCATTTCAGCATATACTTTTCGAAAATGAAAATGAGCCGATGCAGCAGAGCAAACCCTTCTAATTGTTTATCTGGATGGCAGTTAAATAAGATGCAAAGCAGTCCTGCAAAGGATGGTTTTGCTTTTCATTATGTCACGTTCTCTTCGCGACACTCCCCGAAAAGCAATGCCTGGTGTGCATTGCATCTCCAAACGGTTTCTGTGTGCTGCGCAGTGTAAGACAATACGTCGCGTCGATTGCTTTTCCGTGTATGCCGAAGTCGCGCTTGCATTTCAATTCGGCACAAATTCCGCTCCATAGTAAATCGTGTACATCCAATCTAGAAAAAATAAGTTACGCAATGCTGAGAAAATCATGTGGAAATGCTTAGTGTTATTTTTAAAAGTTGATTCAACAACTTTTTTTTGCAGTGTGTATTTAACCCGAATTTTGAATAGGCGTTATGGCATGCAGTCCGTTTGTAAGTAAGTCTGAAATTCTTATATCGCGGACTGACTCCCTAAACTCCAATACATTCAGCTGACCGACTGTAAAAGCTACTGTGAACATCAGGTTACTTTAGTCTGTTGGTGATGTACTTTCCATAGCTTTCTCTCAAAATAAGTTCTCAAATAAAAAATAAATAAATAATTGATTTCGTGTTACTTTATCTCTAAGGCTAATGATTAGACCACCCAAGAAGGAGGACAAATGTTCTATTAGGTCTGCAAAACAGTTCAATTCCGGCGCAAACATTTCCAGCTATCCGGGATAACTTTGCTATTAAAAAAAAGAAAACCCTTTGAACTACACTGAAGCAAACCATGAAAAATGAGAACCACCATTGATTAATCAATGTAATAATGTACAAAGGTAAGTATGCCAAGTTAACGTCAGGTATGTATAATGGCTTATACAATTTGCACAAGTGATATATAGCTTTTTAATTATGTATATAAATATACAACTAATTGATTTACGATCTACATTATGAACCCCTTTATTTCAGGTTAAAGGAAAACACCTCAGTGACGTAAAATACTGAAGGGAAAGCATCAAGAGTGGAACGAATCTCCATGCAAGATTCCGAAACAATATTTAATTTGTAGAAACTCGTATGAATGCGAAAAGAAACACCCGATCTACCATCTCTAACGATGAACTCCATTACCCAGAACCCCTGGTCGGCACTCTGCCGTCTCTTCTCTGATTGGCTTAACATCTGAAGCGCACCAGAAACATCTGTTTGTGATGTGAACTTATCTTAAAAGAAAAATCGTATAAAACTTATTTTAATTGCATGGTAATATTAGTGTATAAAAATTAAAACCTCGATTACAAATTAAGATAAAAGGAAATTACGTCACCGGAATTACTTCGCGTTCCTCTTTCCGCCATTAGGTGAGTTTTTAAGAATAGTGTGGCTGGCAAAAATACTTTAATTAACGTGTTTAATTATTTATGTCCCAGAGTAATATGTATATTCATACATCATGTTTGATTCTAATTGTAGATTCTAGCCATGGGCCGCCGACCCGCGCGTTGGTAAGCTATTTCAGCTGATTAAGTCTCGAGGACTGTATAAAACCATGCGCAACTTTTCGTCCAGCACCTTCCACTGAAATGTCTAAAGTTTTTGCCAGTTAGCTAGCTAATATTTTTGATCCATGCTTTCACAGTTTTTTTTAGTAACTAGTAAACTTTTTACTACTATTGGAATTCCACCTTTGGTATTCAACGTGGCTGCTATTAACATACGATGTCATATTAAATGGTAGAAGCTGAATTTGTACATCCTTGGTTTTTGACATTTTTTATAATGAAAGTGCCTTCACTATTTCTTTGAAGCACATTTAATCTACCATTCCAGGGTGTACATGAATACTCGTTAGCTGTTGTGCTTTTTTCTAGAAGGGGTAGTGTGTTGATATGAAATGAACAAATACTATTGTATTTTTACTGTTTAACATTTACGATCAATATATGTTCAATTTAGTTACAGATACTGTAAGAATAAGCCTTACCCCAAGTCTCGTTTCTGTCGGGGTGTACCTGGTAGGTGTTTTAATGCTCTTTACTTCCATTATGAATAATCTGCAGAAATATGTCTATAGCTTTTAATATTGTAACTGAAAATAAACACTAATAGTTCCTACTGACATTTCATTATCAAATTCAAAGTTAATAATTTGGGTGACGTAGAATGACACTGGCAACCTTTACGCAAAGCTAGGAATTCTAAATTACAGGCTATTGCACGTATGGAGTCCAGAAAGGTGTTTTTTTTTATATTATGTATTGTTTAATGTCATATGTCTAAATGAAGGTAAATAGCCAAACCTACTGGGTTGCCTACATTTATATTATTGAAAATCCTATTTAGGGCATTATGCTTCATTAAGAGCAGTAGGTTTTTTTCAGTATTCAGAATGAAGGTTTCTGTTCTGTATCCACTCAGACCCCAAAATCAGAATCTTTGATCTGGGCCGGAAGAAGGCAAAGGTGGATGAGTTCCCGCTGTGTGGTCACATGGTGTCTGATGAATATGAGCAGCTTTCCTCAGAGGGTGAGTTATACGGCGGGACTCTGCTTACCAACAAGCATGCATATTTTTTACCAGCTTTCCGGTGGCTGTAGAATGATCGAGAAAATGGACAACTTCCCAATTATCCATGCTTAAGATTAAGTCCTCGTGAGGTGTTGCGGCAGCTTGCAATACACTTTAAGTCTTAATTGTTTTTCCTTTAAACTCTTTCAGTTGCAAGTGTCTTAGTTTATCTCTGTGGGAAAAGTGCTGAGCATACTACAGTCTTGCAGTCCTCCTGCATCCTACTATTTCTGGCTTTCTGTGTCACTCTTCATGACTGTACATTTAATAGTTGATAGCTGAAAGAAGCGTTGCCTTTCGGCCAATAACATGCATAGTTTTTCTGTCTGACTACAAACAGCACTGGAGGCTGCGCGCATCTGCGCCAATAAGTATATGGTGAAAACGTGTGGGAAGGACGGCTTCCACATCCGTGTCCGCCTGCACCCCTTCCATGTCATCAGAATCAACAAGATGTTGTCTTGTGCTGGGGCTGACAGGTGAGAGTGGAGCTCACCTCCCTTTACAGCAGTGGTTTGTGAAGCCCAGTGGCTGTGTGCCGAGGCATGCATCGAGTACAAAGGGTAGTTTAGCCCTGTGTGGGAGGTATTTCCTGGGAAATGGAAAATGATAATGAGAAAATGGAAATACAATCTCAACTTTGCCAATTAGTTTTCAAAGTCTATGCGCAAAGGTTCTGCCAAAATGAAAAATAAAATGAAATGACAGTATCTACATTTTAACTTTCCCCTCATGCATGGGTCATTTGTGAAAAATGAAAAGATGACAATTAAAAAAAAAAAAAAAAAACCTTTTCGTCTTTTCATTTTCCAATTTGACTTTTCATTTCCTACTATTTCCTTCATTTCCTGTTAGCTACTTATTTGCAGCTTCCGATTAGTTTAGCTTCCCACAGGGGCATCCTATTGGTTTATTCCAGTCATTGCAACATATTCAGATGATCAAAAACATAATGACCTCCCCCATGTGAAGCAAATACTGTTGATATACAAATAAAAAGCAGTGCATGTGAAGGTCTGGGATATATTACATGCTAAGCTAATATTTGGTACTTTTAGCCGAAATGTTAAATGCAGATGAAATGAGCAGGATTAAAGATCTGAGTGGCTTTGACATAAGCCAGATCATTATGGCTGACTGCGTCAGAGCATCTCTGAAATAGCATGACCTATGGGGTGCTCACAGAAGTGGTGAGCACCTACCGAGAGTGGTCTAAGGAGAGAAAAACTACAAATCGCCAACAGGGTGTTGGGAACAAACTAACAGAAGGGTACTGTGGTACAAATGGCAGGTCATTTTGATCATGATTACAAGAGTAATCCGTCATGACACGCTGCACGTATGGGGCCATGTAGCTGTGGATCAGACTTGTTGGTCTAATGCATCCTACAGATGCTTGACACATATCTGTCTGTTTATGTGATGCAACTGAAAATGGTATTTATTGGACCAGGCGACCTCCTTCCATTGCTCAAAGGTCCAGTTCCGATGCTTTCGTGCACATTGCAGGCGCCTTTTGATGGTGGACGTGGGTCAACATGGGCACTCTGGCCTGCGGCACCATAGCCCAATACACTGTGCGTCATGACGCATTACTCCTATGATCATAATCAAAATTATTTGCCATTTGAGTTACAGTAACTCTTCAACCACATTCACGTCATATATAATGTTATATATATTTGCCAGTAGATGTCATTAGTGCGCAATGACAGTAATGAGTCTTTTGGCAAATCAATGGGGTGGAAAACCTGAGTGCTTCAGAAAGCCTCATTTTGCCATCACGACTGTCTGCCATAAGGTGCCGATCATCCATGTTGGGTGGTCATGAGCACGAATGGACTGCAGTATGAGTTTCTTAGTTTTCCTTTTGATGGGAGCATTTCTTTGTCTAATGTATGGATGACCAGGTTCTAAATAAAAATTAAGAATCTTATAATAAAAACGCATGCCTTCAACTATCAACGTCAAAGAAACGCATCTGGCTTTCCAGATCTCCATCATGTAAAGGCAAGCAGGGGTGGTTTTTTTTATTAAATACAATCACTTTCAAAATGATAGTAACTTGTGAAAAGAGGTAAAAAGTGTGTGAAAGTATGCTGTGAAATGCCAGTAGTTAGAAATGTAGCGACTTTGGCAGAATTGCATGTCGAAGAGTTTCCACTTGGGCAATACCTTAATCTGGCCATGTCTTTTCGTTACAGGCTCCAGACAGGTATGCGTGGGGCCTTTGGGAAGCCTCAGGGCACAGTGGCCCGTGTCCACATTGGCCAGGTCATTATGTCTGTGCGCACCAAGGCCCAAAACAAGGAACATGTCATCGAGGCCCTGCGCAGAGCCAAGTTCAAGTTCCCTGGCCGACAGAAGGTACAATTCACCCAAATACTCATTTATTTGTTCTAGTGCATTCATTAGCTTTGCTAAGTTTTAATGGTAAATGGAAACTGCTTTGTGGGACTTGCTTGGCTGTGGAGGATGCCATGTTCCTCAGATTATGTATGGGTCAGTTTGGCAGTAATGGTTATTTTAAGGTGGATCTGGGATAGCTATATATATCCTCAAAAGAGATGAAAATGAAGATTGTGTGTGCGGTTTAGGTGAATGAATGAATTTTCCTTGATTACCACTGATTTACAATATTCACCAAGAAGTACTTTTATTGTCGTCCCAAGATCCACATCTCTAAGAAGTATGGCTTTACCAAATTCAACGCGTGCGACTTTGATGAAATGATGCAAGAAAAGCGGCTGATCTCAGACGGCTGTGGAGTGAAGTACATGCCCAATAAGGGACCCCTGGATCGCTGGAAGTCCCTCCACACTGCTTAGACCCTAGGGCGCCTTGGGCACTGTTGAGAAATGCCGTGCCAATAAAGCTGTTTGGATTATAAATCTTAAAATGGGTGTCTTTGATTCTACTCAGACAGGGTTCGGGAGAAAGTCTGGCTGATTGACTTGGTATTAATGGTGCAGGGATGTTTATGAAAGCATGATGAGTGGTTCCATCCATCCATAACCACTTACCTAGTGCATGGTCATGGTGAGTCTGGACCCTACCTGGTGGTACACTGCATAAAGTAGGGGACTCTGGAAATTATACCAGTCCAGCCAGGACAAGCAAATACACTTAAATCACATGGGGGTTTTCTCAGTATATTAATTTGCCAGAACCATCAAACTGTTCCATGTAATGGCAGGTTGAAAAATGAAAAATGTTGCAGGGAATACTTACCTGCATAATCTACCATTCCTAGCTGTTTACATGACAATTATAGGTACACTAAATGCAATTAGGATTTCCAAATGTCTTAGGCCAGAGGGGGCCAACCTTACCCGGAAAGGGCTGGTGTGGATGCAGTATTTCGGGATCACCTTTAGAGCTGCTGTTCAGACCCAAGTGTGACGACTCATCAGCCAATCAATCTTCTAATTAGTAATCTAATTCAGGAGTTGCAGTAAACGCCCTCACAAATAACGGCCCTTTTTGGATAAAATTGGCCACCCCTGTCATAGGCTATATTGATGGTACACAGATCTGCATCAAAGCACCTAGTGTCAATGAGGGTGGAAAATATGGATGGATAAGCTTTTCACAGCATTAATGTGCCGGTATGCATATTAACATATTATGTTATACCCTATTCTGTAGTATTCCCGATATGAATGACATTGTTCTCAATTCTCAATATTATATGTGATGCTGCACATCGTCACCAGTGCTGAGGTGAAATGGTCTGGGTCAGTACCTAGAGTCTGCTCTCTACAACTGCTTTTCACACGGTATGGTAGCATTGAAAGAGTAAGCCAAATATGAAATAGCTGGCCACAATATTCAGCCATGTATTAGTTCACGAGTTTGTCATTGAATCAATACTATGTCATCAAAAGGACCGTATGATGGTTATCCCTGCCTACCCTCATGCAGCTCATGACAGCCTACCCTGAGCCTGGGGCACAGCAGCGATACAACTAGTCACACTTTTTTTGGATTCATGTGTTGCTACGATAAGGGTAAGTGCCTGTTTAAAATGCTTTCATTATAAGTCTGCATTGGTCTTTGTGCAAATTTTTACAAAGTAAATCCTCTAAGCCAGAGGTGGGCAATCTTATCCGCAAAGGGCCAGTGTGTATGCAGGCTTGTGGGATAACCTTTATGTCAGCTGTTCAAACCCAGGTGTGAGGACTCGCCTGCCAATCAGTCCTCTAATTAGTAAACTAATTAGGGAGCTGCAGCGAAAACCCGCACACACTCTGGCCCTTTCTGGATAAGATTGCCCACCCCTGCTCTAAGCCAGCTTGAAATATTTTGTTCATGCTTGCACTGTTTGATCTTGAACTAGTGATGTCAATGGTTTTGCATCATTTAACTTAATCTAAATAAATAAGACCCGTTTTCCTTAAACATTGTTTCCATTAATAGCATATGTAAGCAAAATTTAATATTCTATTAATAAGGGCAAAATAGTACAGTAAAAGACTTTTAATACACATTTTTGAAGGATGCAAAATATTGTCTAATTATTGTTATCAACATAATCCCAGAAAATGTTGAAATGTTATTTTTTTGTCAATATTACACTCCCCTACTTATAACTCTACAGTCACTGCCCAAATACTGGGAGATTATTTCCAGCGTAGCCCAAATACAATTCAGTACACTAAACAAAATGAAGTATAAAGTATTTACTCTCTATCATCATTTACATGTGTTTTGTTTAGGAAGTAAATTAATATGAATTTTACAGAGGCACTAAGGAAATTTTTAGCCCTTCCACCTACAATCAATAACATTATCTTAATCGTTTCTTAGTAACTTCTCTGACCAAAGACCCCTCAAAAATTTCAGTTCTCAATAGCGATCTCTTCAAAATGACACTGTAAATTCTGGATCAATTCACAATTCGAAACTCAGAATGAATCAATCAGGAAGTAAGGCCTTGTTTTTCATTGATTATTTGATTCTCTGCCTTAACATGTACTGGATGCATGCTTTGGAGCTTCCGTTTAGAACACAGCATCATTCGTTTGGGGATGATTTTCTTATTACATAATTTTTAATTAGCTATATTCTGTCATAGTTATGATAGATCCTCCTTGCTTTACAATGGTTTGACTTACAATATTTTGACTTGACTATGGAGCGATAGCAATGCACATTCAGTAGTCGACTGAATTTTCATTTGTTCCCAAGCTAATGATATGCTGTATATTTTCTTCCAATTCTTGATGGCAGCATTCACACAACATATACAGTCTCTGTAGGCATTGAGATTGTCAGCCTTGCAGTGTGTAACAATGTGTTGTGCAGTGTTTTTTTCCTGTTTAACCAAATTAACATAAATCTAAAGAAAAAAATATTTTCAATTATTGGTGTTTTAGAGTATTTATTCATTCTATGGCAAGTTATTTACTTATCATATTCGTATGATATTTGACATTTTCCACTTACAATGGGTTCATCGGAATGTAACCCCATTGTAAATCGAGGAGCACCTGTGTATCTGTAAATGCTGCCTATTCTGGTATTTTGAAACTACTCATATGTTTCTTACTGTTATTAAGTCGGCTGTGCCCACAGGAGAAGGGTGCATTGGTGTGCAGGGTGACTGAGTTCAGCACTCACTGCTCTGTTTGCGCATGCTCGGGTTTATAGAATACAACACATTTATTGATATTTCACACAAATAAATAAATACATCATTGCACACAAATAAAACTGCATAAGCCAAAGTTTCACTCTCATAGGGTGCTCCATGGGCAGAAGTCAAGAGGGAAAAACAAATACTTTATCATACAGAAACATCATCATCAGGTCATATTACTCTTTATATACAAACACAAATCTCAGTACCATCAGAATTTAGCTGAACTGTCATATACTGTACAGAATCTTCACTTTAAGCCACAGGTACAGAGAGCCTTGTAAACCACATACAGCAAGAGATTAGACACATGGACAAATTCTCATACTGCTTCAGTACACAGGATGTCAAAATTTTGAGTCCAGAGCAAAGCTGCTTAAAAGTAACTAATAGCACATTAATGTTCTTGTATCAGCCTTCATAATTTGCACTACTAACACTGCAAAAATTCTGCCACATGGTTGATCGCTGTGTGACATTTTTTTCCACTTAAGACAGAACAATATATTCAAACATGCACCTAAAAGTAATTTGCTTTATTTGTTCTATATAGTAGGCAACACTTTCCTCAACAGCCAATCAAGGTGAAGTTTTATGGAAAATCCAGATTGGCTCAGCTGGGAAAGCTTTCGTGACAAAATCAACCAATGAGGAAATACAGCAAAGGAATAAGGGCCTAGACAGGTGACTTAACAAGACATAGGTGACTAGAAAATTACCACGGGACTCAGGAAGAGTAATGAGTCCCTGAGCCGTTTAATGCACTACACCCACTAGGTCATCATCATATGTGGTACAGCATTTGTATTCTGTATGTTTAAATACAGGTAGGTTGGATGGAAATTCAAAACAGGAATGGGTGGTTCATTTTGGACCCTTCAGGGTAGAGAAAGAACAGCGATAGGAAAAGAAAACATAACTGAGGACAGGAAGTTGCATGACGTGCAACTATTTCACAGTCTGGTGACAGATGACTGTCGCTGGAGGTCATCACTCGTTCTGGGGCACGGCAATTGCAGGGCCCTTGGGGTCATCGAAACGGTCCATGGTGCGCAGTTGTATGATCATGTGAAGGCCATAGGTAAGCACCAGAAGCATGAGGAGCGAGGTCAGCAGACCCATCCACACACCAGGTGTGAAGAAACTGGCGCAATCACTGGCGTAAGAGAAATCTGAGCCAGTCACATTGAAGCCCTGGATCTGAGAAACACGGACATGGAGAGAATGAGTGAGTGAGAGTGATAGTGGGCTCCTATAGATCTATGGATTAATTCAATACTTTATCCATGGGTTTAGGTCATAAGAAATTTTAGGGTCTGGGTTGCATATTATGCCTTTCTGAATGTACTAGACAATGTTTCCTAATATTTCTCAATGTTTCCGGAATACTTCTTTTAAATATGAAAACAAAATTGCAGAGGTGTAGAATTTAAATTAATTAAATCAAGTTATCCATCTCTTACGATATTTAGGCTGTCCACAGGTTAGCTTGCATCATGCTCTAGCCTGGCATGAGATTGTATATCATTCACACAAGCCATCACTTGTACCTGGAAGTCATCAAATGAGAGCCTCCACTGGGTGGCATTGTCGTTGGCTGTACGGGGCACCAGCAGGGGGTCTTGGAAGTTGGTGACCGTCTTGCAGTGGTAGGAATACTCTGAGGGGGCATAGATGTTACGACTGCTGTTGAAGGTTGCCTTCTGACCATCGTACTCAAGCTCAACTTGGTCCAGTGTAAACCAGTGGCGTCCCGAAACCTGGTAGAAGCGCCGGCTCATGGCAAAGCTGCAGATGGTTGGAGTGGGCAGAATGGAAAAGGGGGACATTACTAAGAAAATGTAAATCAGCAGAACTGCCAGATCTGATAAACCTAAATATGACAGTTGAGACACTTGCAACTGTCAAAAGTCAAAAGACTGAGGTGGAACTCAAGCACAACTGTATATGGAAGGTACTCACATGAGTCTGAAGGTCTGGAAATTAAGAATGTTCTGATAATTTAGAACAAGCCTAGGAGGGGAAAAATGAATGATTAGACGTTGTGTTGATGATTATACAGTAATAATAAATCAAGCCGATGAACCACTGAAGTCACACAATGTTCTCACAATCATGTCATAATGTTGTGCATGTGTTAATTATTATAAACCATTGTATTTAACCAAAATAACATAAGGCAATCCATTTGTGAGTATGACTTTTCTGTAAGTCAGATGTTCTTAACTCGGGGACTGCCTGTATATATGAAGCAAAACAAATGCAGCCACAAGTATGGCCACCCTTCCACTTTTTAAAAAATACTTACATCTTCCTTGTTATTATCATCATCTATAAATAATATATACTACTGCTGTTCAAAGTAAGTTAGGATGTGAAGGTATACTTACCTGCTGCTCATGAATGTACTATGGATTCTTTAGCTCTGGCTATAATATAAGCAATCAGTATGGACTAAAAGCCTTCTAGTACTCTCACCGTGAGTGAGTCTGGTTACAGGTGGAACCTGTCAGTGACACAGAGGCAGAGGGGCCAAAGGTCTGGGAGGTCAGACCATGGCGCCTCCACTGGCCCTGGAGGTGACTGACAGTCAGATTCTCAGCCCAGAAGAGGATGCATGGAGACACGCCACTCTTGAACTCCAGAGGTGGATAAGGCTCGCTGGCTGGGGCCTGCAGCAGAGTTCGGGCTACTGGGAGGGTCTCCAGGGATACCTCCTGAATCACCTGGGGAGGGGGCAAAGCATGTAATAATGTTTCTGCAAATCACCATAAAAACAATTTGAACTGCATACATCTGTGCAATATAGAAATAGACGATGATATAGAAACATCTACTTCCCTCGAAGGAGAATGCTAAGATGGACCCACTGCTCTCTCCTCTAGCTAAGGCCTACCTCACCACACCAGCCACCTGTCCCGAGTGAAAGGGTTTTTTTTGACTGCAGGGGACAATGTGAATTTACAGAGATCTCAGCTTCAGCCTGAGAATGTTGACATGTTAATTTTCCTTAAAAAAACGTAAAATTCGAAGCTGCACATTAGTTTATTTGAAGGATTTTTTGAGTTATTTTGATGTGGGATTTAGCACATAGCAATATTTTATTTAATTTCAGTTGCACTTTCAAGAAGAGGACAGTTTAGCACAGTTTGGAGAGATAAGGAATATTTTTGAGTCAAAATGTGAGAAAATCGTATCGTGAACTCAGAATCGTGAATCACATCGAATGAGAGTATCATCACATCCCTATCAGCAACACAAACAAACATGGAGGAGACAAAACAAGGAGCTCGAGTCTACAAGAGGGGCTGCTTCTGTTACATGAAAGTGGTCGGTGTATGAAAGTCTGACACAGACAAGAAAAAACTTATGCCACAAACTGGGTATAAGACACAAACTTTACATAAACTATTTATTCAGTGAATTCACAGAAAAATATCGTATCATTATTGGATTTTGGTCATATCACACTGCATATGGCACAATGAAACATAAACATGCAACAAAGTAACTGCACATCACAACTAGCAAGCTGAACAATGACAACTTATCCACAGCACAAACTGAAGAATGCCTTACCCGTGATGGTCTGACAGCAGTGTAAATAGCAGTGTAGGGAATGGCCTGGGCCTTAATAATGCTCAGCACCTGGCCAATCATGTCATCTGGAGAGAGTGGACTAATCACATCCTACCCTTGCAATGTTAATTTATTTCTAGACTGACAATCTTTACAATTCCTAGTTGATGGAAAACATCAACTCATCAGTTAATTCTGTAATGGGCATGACTCATAAAGGCATGTCAATCAAAGTACACTTCAATGTAGCATAAATGGGGCAAATTTTCAACTATAGATTTGATTTATATATTTGTCTTAAACCGAATACTGCATAAACTGATGACCAACAACAAAAATGACTTTTCACTCACCATTCCCACTAAGAACAGCTTTGGGGGACATCATGTCACCACTGCAAAGGACCAAGACAAGACGAGCTCAAAATGTCACCAGGTTTCATAAACTGGTATGGCACAGTCTTCGTTTCAGGTCAAAAACTCAAAATAAGAGCTACAGACGTAATCAATCCATTGAAACAGTACCATAACTGCACTACAAGAGCAAAACTGTTCCATTCTACAAAGTACTCAATACAAATAAGACTTAAAAGAAAACCAGAAAGAAAACACGTAGGTCTAAAACCTTGTAGTGTGGAGTTAATTACTGTTAAACTAGTTGATAAGCCTCTTTTCTCCAATACCTCCTGATAGTTTTAAGTATACAGAGAGCTGTTGGTGCTGATCTTACAAGATGGCTCCATGTAGCCATTGTGGGCCCCCAGGAACACCATGCACAAGCCTAGCTTCATGTGACCCTGTTCCAGACAGGCTACACTTTCTCTTTTTGTTACCTTTCATTAGAGGCCTGGGAAAAAAATTTAATTAACTGCACACTTATGCCTAGCTGCACAATTTAAACAAAATGGCTGTTTGAGAATATGAAGAAGTAGATGAAGGCATATGAGCCATTACTCTGTACTGTAGGGCAGACGGAAGATCAGCAGAGAAGAGCCAGAGGCATTGAGGCGCAGCTGTGACAAGGTCTCTGGGTCCAGGTAGAGTGGGGAGGTGCCCAACTGCTCCTGCAGTATCCGTGGGATGGCACCAGAATCAGGCCACGACAGGGCCGGGAGGATCAGCGGAGAGGCAGAAGATCTCAGCTCTGACTGGAAAGATGGAGAACACCAGTGGAGCCAGAATGAGCAATATTTTGCACAAATATTCATTCAAATGTCTAAAATAGTACGTGCCTCAAATACATATTGCAAAACTCCCTATAGCTCAACAGTAAATCTTCATTCTAGGCATCGGTGGTATGTAATATTTCATACAGTCCGAACATTATCCATAATATAAAGTATTTTCAGAAGCAAGGCTATTCTTCTAGTTTGAAATCTTGCACCCATTTGTTCAAAAAGTATTAATCAGAATGATCATGATTTGGTATTTAGGATCAGATAATCCATCTTACTTTTACACCGGTTATTCAAAGCAATATTGGAATGGACCACCCTGATCCAGATACAGACTTCAACATTACCAAATCTGGATTACCAGTGTTCAAAATGGGACTTAACTACATAATACAGTGTGAAGAAAAACAGGTAGAATGGCCAGTGTGGGGTCACTTTAAGTGTTGTCATTTCTTTTAAACTGTCAGACCCCTTGTCTGACCAATAACTAACAAAAAAAACAAATATACATTATTCACAGACAAATTGTGAATATTTTGAACATTTTAAATCATAAAAAGGCAAAACGTCCAGTAGTTAACAAAAAGGAATATAATCATTAGACACTACTTCTGACTGGTTCCACTCTGATGTTCCACTAATTTCTCAATTTATGTGTGTGCGTCTGTGAATAATATATTTGTTTACCAACTGCAGCCTGGTTCTTCTCCGTTTCTTATTAATGAAGGGCTTCTGCCTTTCTTTATGGGACTTCAGTCCTGCTTCTAGGAGCCTGATCCAAACAGTGCACTTCACACCACGTGTTCACGTGTTCTCTTAGATTTTTTCCAGAGCTGTACATACCCCAATATTTATCACAATGAAATCACACTGCAATGTTTGGAAATTTTCCGATACCCTGTTGCCCTAATTTATTATACAAAATACTTGTATTTCTTGTCATGCCATCCTGATCTTGTATCTGTTCTTCCAACCAGATCGCAATTAAAGCTTGGGTCTCTTCATTTCTCCATTTTTTTTCAAAGTTTTCCAAGTTCATAACTTTTTTTTTGATGGTGGTTATATTGTGCACCAAATGTACAGTACCTGGTGCAGTAGAAAAGCACCCATACATTTCATTGAAGCATCAAGCTTTTTTTTTGTATGACCATTTTCCATAAAAAAAATCTAGTATTCAGATGAAAAATCTAAATAAACAAATAAATAAGACATAAGACAAATAAGACTAGATTTGCAGGAATGGGTGGGGCAATCTTACCTCCAGGGTGGGGAAAGCACTATCCTGCTTGTTCCCAAAAACTCCTCCATATACAGTGAAGTCATCCATGCTCAGCTGTGTGGCCCCAAGAAAAATAAATGGAAACTGGTTATGAAATTCATCAATATGGACTGCCAACAGGACAGTACTCCTGCCATGACTAGTCCAGGACTCAAGGGCGACCTGACGTTTAGTCATGAGGCAGTATTTTACTTTTATAGAATGTAGTCTTTGTTATTTGTAAACCAACTAGTAATCAATGAATTAGATGATAAACTAAAAATGTTCATGGAAAAACATGCTGTGCCATAGTAGTTGAGGTGCAAACACCTGTCAGTTTCAGTCATCAAAAGGGCACTCAGCATACACCTCCATTTCCCATATATTCCCAAAACCATTAAGATTATGAAACTTATTCAATCTAAGGTCATGAGGAGAAAACAATCCCAGTAATGACATGAGATATGTGCAAATTCTAAACCAACACACTGCAGGACACACGCACAAGGGTCATTTAGACAGTGATTCACTTAAAAAGCACATTTTTAAATAAATAGTTTTTCATAAGTTAAAAAGATACTTAAAAATCCTAATCCTATTATTTAGATTCTAAATTAAAAATACAAAACATGAAACCACATTTGACGGTACCAATATGTTGAATTATTTCCCGCACACTAGACCTGCTAAATATGCATTATCAGCTTCTGGCCACTTCTGTGTGCCACTTTGAAACCGCACAACAGGAACCCTTCTCCTTGGCATGAAAATGCACATTACAAAACAAACTGCATCTCGTGTTTGAGCACAGCTTCCATTGTAGACTGTGTGTATGTAGGGGCTAAAGGAAAGAGGCACCTGTTGTAACTGTACTTTGTCTTATTTTTACCACAGCTAGGGTGTGTAAGGCAGCTTCCGTAATGCTCATGCTTCTTATGAAATTTGGCACACAGAAAAGGCAGACTTATGTCTACAAGTACAGCAATTTTGAGGTCACAAACCTGCCAGTGCCAACAGATAACACTTGTACTTCTGCTCATAACTTCTGAATGTTCGGCCTTTTTGAAAATTTCTGATTCCCTGGGTTGAGACAAATCTAATGAGCCCTATGATGAAATTTTAGGCCATTTTGAATTTTTTTGTAAAACAAAAAAGTTGTCGTCCCTTACAATTTCTTGATTTTTCACAATTTTTGGCCAAAAGCATCTTTAGACCAAGCCACACAAAAGTTATCATGGAATCAATACCTGCAGCAGACGTTTCTTTCCTATACAAATTAAGCTAGTTTGTGCACTAACTGGATAAGGTGAAATTGTACCATTGGATAAAAGTATTAGTCAATATGTGAATTCTTCATCTCCTATATGAATAGAAAAAAGGACATACCTTGTCCTGGAGGAACAGGAGAACATTCTTTGGGCCAGAAGTGAGTGCAGTGTTCAGGTAGGAAACCAGTTGGGAAGTTGATAAGATGTGCCCAGCTTGAGGTACAACCTGATGTGGCAAAGAGTACCTAGAAAACCATCACAAGAAAAGAACATTTACTTTACTGAAGGGAGCAGAGGTTCACAGAGGGTCATTTGATTTTAATAAAAAAAAAAATAATAATAATAATAAAAAATAACTTTATAAGTGGTATGCCTGTAAGGCTTAAAAATATCATTGCTTATGAACATTTTGTGGTGTTAATCTCATAAAGAAGAGATTTCGTCCCATTTATTTTGTTTGATAATGATATCGCTAATACTTCATCATGTAGTACCAGTTATAGGTATCTGCACATTCTCACAAGGATGAATACAAGTATATGAGCATGGTTTCAGACCCGATATCAATACTAGTTTCGGGCATCCCTAGTCGTTTGCATGGATTACTTATGCTGATTTTGACAACTTAACATTGATAGCTCAATAACATTGTTAATTGTGAATATAAAGCGAGATCAGTTTGTCTTCTCGCTAACAATCCATGTAAGTCCATTTAAAATATCAAATATTAAATTAATATTAAAATATCGTTCACTGATGGTTGTGTAAAGACAGCTTTCTATTTATGGTGTTAAGGGTGTCCCATTAGATTGTTTTAAGTTTATTTTGTAAAATAATTCGTACTACTTATGTGCAAACTAATGAATGTCTTTTTACTCCAATGCACTATATGTAACTCTAAAACTACACCTATTAATTTATTGCACATTCCACTTAAATACCAATATTTTTCCCCACCAATTACATGGTAAACTGTATTGCTTAATATATTAATGTCCATGTCTTAAAAGGTCATTTGCTCCATGATCAATAGTTTCCATGACATAACAGTAAGAAATGTAAGGAAAACACTCCCGATATAATATACATGCAGCTGAAACATGCATGTCGGTTGTCGGAAAACCAGTACATTTCGCTTAAAACCGTGAGCAATAAAAAAAGTCCTCACTAGCCGGGGTCATAGTAGTGACCCACCGACCCCAAATGGTCCACGCTTATCAATAGATCTGGACTGACACCCATCACCAAAATTGCAGCCACTGTGCTTATTGCGAATTAAGAAATGATTATGAGCAATCAAATATATATGATATTTGTCGAAAACGGAACACAGCAGTTTGCCACACACCAAATTTAACCAAACGTCAAACATGGCGATGCAAAGGCCAATTATTGAATTAAAATAGAATGACCCTAGGAACGCGCAGGTAAGGTAGTCGACGTCTGACATCCATAAATGAGCTTCCGTTAGAAATGTATTAAAAGATTCTTGCCTCCCAGCATACGTATTAGCTAATTCATAGCATTTTATGGCTAATAAATTATTATTTGCCTTGGGAACAGAATCGGCGTTCCTGGTCTAACCTTACCAAAAATTGGTATACAAATGTGAAAATGAACGAGTCAGTTTTACCCTTGACTTGACCACATCACCAGAGGTACTTGGGCGCTGCAGCTCCCTGAGGAAAACACCGAAAAGAAAACGGTGCAGAGAAGCGCTGTGCCGCTCATCTTGGTAACAACCGAACCCACCATCTTGAAGCGCGATGATTACGTCACCTGCCGGTTCGCTGTCACGTGAGCGCAAGAAAAACCACGCGCGATGGACGGCTCATGTGATTCGGTGTAGTTTATACGTATAGCATGCAGCTACTTCAACAAGTTACAATCGTCTTCTATTATGATCCCTTTTAACTATGTAATAATATAAGCCACATAGTTAATGCAGTTGATAATCCTGTCTAAACGGAATACTGTATTTCAGAGGAACATAACGAAGGTTAAAAATGAAATAATGCATCCATATATAACCACATATCCATTACAAGATCATGGATAGCCTATCCCAGGGAGGACAGGGCATACATACATGCATACACATACACACATGCACACTCACAGAAAGAGAGAGATTAGGTATCTACGCCTTTGTGGGAACTCTCCAATCATTTTTAAGGGCATAACCCTAATCCCGACTGTCAGGTTTAACCCTTTGACAGCCATATCCTTTACTCTAAGTCACCAAATAAAATACAATTTCACTGGATTAGAGTGGGACCCTCTGGGTCAGGCCCTGGGTCCTGCTCCACAAGCCCCTGCCTCTGTCTAAAATCCAAACCATTCCAGCTCTTGGGTCTGGGTTGGTTACCTACATCCGAGGTCCAGGAAAAGAGCGGGATGTTCCTGTCTCCATCGCAGTCCTGGTCCCCTTCCCTGCTCTTGCCCTCTAGGTCTCCTGTCACTCTTCTGGTCCTGACCCAGCTGTCCCTGTGATGCCTCCTGACCACATGGCTCCACCCTGTCCCTCTGACCCTCTGATGCCCCGGAGATCCAAAACCCACTTGCTCAGCTGATCCTATGGCACCCTTTGGTCCTGGTCCTGCAGGCCCCTCCAGTCCCTGTTCCTGCCACCATCTCTGCCCCTGCCCTGCAGTTCTGGCGCCACCCCCTGCCCTGCAGTTCTGGCAGCACCCCTTGCCCTGTAGTTCTAGAGGCATCCCTCTGCCTGGCAGTCCTGGTGGCACCCTCTTGCATAGGTCCTGGCCCAGTAAACCCTTCAGTACCCTGTGGCTCCCCAGGCCCTGTAGCACCATCTAGCCCTCAGGGTCCTCCAAGGCTCCTAGTGATGTCCGGTGTTTGGTCCTGTGTCTGGTGTTGGTGTCTTCCTAGTATCTCACCCTGTTCTATTCAGTCCTTTGGACCAGGTACACAACTCATTCTGTATGTCCTATTGGCACCCTGTGTTGTTACCTGTCTCTCTGTTGTCTTTGAGTCCCTGCGTGTCCAGTGCCCCTGTTCTCCCCTAGTCCTGCCCCGTGGCCCTGCTTGGCTTTGTCCTGTGTCTCCTGCCCTGTTTGGTCCCTGGGTCCCCTTCTCAGGCTGTTCAGCATGCCCGCAATGCATGCATTGGGGGTGGGTACTGCAATGCTCTGCCTTCCTGCCCCTCCTGCTCTCTCCCCAGTGTAGCTAATGAGCGACACCTGTTGCTTGTTTTGTCTTGCCTCTCGTTTCAGACCCCATATGGATCTCTCCAGCTGCCTCTTGTTTGCCCCCTTGTCAACCCTGTATAAGAGTGCCTTCCAGTCCTGTGCTCCCCAGTCCGGTCATTGATGTCATCCTAGTGTATGCTCTGCCGTATGCTTGCTAGTTGTGCCTTTTATTTTGACCACTTGGTCTATTTGTTTGCCCTGGTCCTATTACCTTTTAATAAATCCCTCATTTGGTTTGCCCTTATGCCTGCTCCTGTCTGTTTCCTATTTGGCTCATGACACAAATCTGTTAGGGGGAAAAATATAGAAAATGTACAATAAGCGGGTTGCATAAGTGTGCACACCCTTAAACTAATAATTTGTTGAAGCACCTTTTCGTTAAATTATAGCATTCATTATTTTTGGGTACACCCCTGCCATCAATTAAAGTGACCCTGATCAACCCCAAATTAAGTTCAGCTGTATTAGTAAGATTCCCTGACATTTACTCATTTATATCCTGCAGTCATGATACATGTACCTGAGCCTGGAGTGGAGTAAATCCACACTTAAACATCCAGCCCTTAAAGGTGAACAGGGTTTGGAACGTTTGTAACAATAGCTGCCTGATCTGGGTTGATTATTTTTGGGGCAGAATTGGCTTTTATTTAAATCACAGCTGGACCACGTCTGTTTGCTGGAATTGCTCCGGTATGTCGGCCGGCTGCAGTACGACAGGTATTCTCTAATATAAATAACAAACACAAAACCCTCCATTATTGTTTATTGTGTTTATCGTACATGTATTATACAGTTGAGTCGCTCTCCGTGGTCCTGAAAATAAAACCTGCGTATCTTTTCGTGGTGCTGTCTTTACTTATGTAAAGTTTGAGTCTTATGTATACAGGTTCAGGTTTAAACGACACATCTTTATTCCGTTCAGAAAAGTTTGAGATTAATATCAAGTTACTAAATTGTCTTGTACCCAACAGGGGACATATATTTTATTTAAGTCGCTGAATTAATGAATCACTGTCAAACGAATCACAATTGGAAATCATGTGTGTTGAAAACAGCGATTCTGCAAATACAGCGAATATCGTATATAACTATAAATATCTCAGAATTGTTTGGATATTGCGGTGTGGAATGGATACAGAAGGATGCACATTTACGATTGTGTCTGTATGCAGTTATCTAATATTGTCGGATAACCGTAAATACATTGTTAATACATTTTTAAATATTGATAATCAGCAGGACGCCACGCAACAGTACTAAATGTACTAAGTATTTCGGATGTGACATAGATGACTGCAGCAGGAGAGGAACCGCAGCCAGCGCATGAATACTTAGCCTAAGCACAAGGACGAAAGCGGAACTCATTTCAGCAAAGAATAAAAAAGAAGGAATAGTCGTTATTTTTCGTCTTTGACAATATCCATAAACATATATTTACATTACTAAGAATGGGGGGGAAACATACATATGATTCCATCCTTAGACCTGGGAGTGCGGAGATTGTTACGTCTAGGTCGTGGCACTCTTTCCCGACGCGGATGTATGATTTGGGGAAATAGCTGTGCGGACAGGGCCATCTTTACACTTTCTTGCCGGTTGCGATAGTACATATTGCAGTTCATTTTCATTTAATAACAAAAATATTATTATTATATTGTATTATATATCTTCAAATAGAAACAAAGTCTTAAACATTGGGTTCGCATAAACTGTATTTCCATACATTACATAACATTTTTGTAGAAGTGGATATTCGCCATGGATGAGGAATATGATGTGATCGTATTAGGGACTGGACTCACAGTGAGTATCCCTTTCTACGCTTATGTATTACTGTGTGTAATATATATGTGTGTGTGTACATATACACACAGGCGTATAACTGTATAGGCTATATATGAGTATGTATAAATATATTATTTTAAATACGTTCCATTTCATTGTACATATGGCCTCAGTATGGATATCCTTGTCACTTTGCAATACATGCATTTGTAGTCGGTTAATAAGACTTTAAGAGACTTATACAGAGACAATTATATATATATATATATATATATA
>JAODKL010000107.1:22539139-22585459 GCA_026780765.1 Petrocephalus schoutedeni
TTGCTTCCGGGATAGGCTCCGGACCCCCCGCGACCCTGAACAGGATAAGCGGGTTGGAAAATGGATGGATGGATATAATAATAACAAACATTATAATTGTATATTCATATAATATTTGTTATTTCCATATATTAAAACTGTTACTTTTGTTAGGATGTTCTGGTATAGTTGCATGCTACTTGTGAACGTTCTATGAATGCATAATAAATGTATTATGAAGGTGCACTGAATGTTCTGTGAATGCATTTTGATGGTGTCGTTAATGTAATGTGTTACCGGAAGCATTAGGACCAATGATTTTTAAATATTTTGTGGATGAATAATTGTGACTGAGAAATAAGCCACATTACCAGTAAATATTTAATTTATTAACTTGTAATTTATTAATTACATATTTTGAGTGTTAAGATGTGCTTGATGATGTGTAACAAGGGCAACATCATATTTGTTGACAGCTGAAAATTTTGGATGAATTATGACAGCAGTGGTCTGTGTTCTTTGAAAAGGAATAATGTGTGATTTTTCCATCCTGTTGCAGCAGAAAAGAGACAATCTGATGTAAAAATGGAACAAGCCTGTAAGACTTTTTTTATGTGCTGTTGGCAGGTTCGGGCAATGGCTGTGAAGGTGGGGCATCTGATTTTTATTCTATATATAAACATGGTTTATATCCATGTTTTTCAACCCAGCCCTTGGGAACCTCCAGATGGTCCATATTTTTCCAAAAATGTGAACTGTGTGGGGGTCCCCAAGAACCAGTTTCAGAAACACTGGTTTATGTTAATTTAAGTTAAGTTCAATTTAAGTTAAGCAAATAAGAGCAGGTCATCTTCTGTGGGTTGCTTCAGATTTTTTTCTATTTAATGAATGAAGCTCGCGGAGCTCTTGAAGTACAGATGGTTAACTGTGCAATATTCTAGTAAAACCCTGCCTTTGATTTTTTGTATGTGTGTAATATTGTATTTCAACTAGGCCCTACTTTTTCTACCAGGAAACAGATGGCTAAACTTCACTAAAGTCTTAGGAAGGTCTTAAGAAAGTTCTGAAATGTGATGGGCTAGTCCCAAAACAATATTATTAAGTCAAGGATGGGTCCATCCTGTTTTTCCACACTTTATTAATGTTGCTCTAATACATCAGTGTCCACAGCCTTACCTCCTGAGCAGGATTTGTTGGTCTGAGGGCTGAAAATGCTGTTTGATTGGTGGATTCCATACCTCATCACGCAGCCTTAATTATAGCAACAGTGTGATATCCCAACAGAAAAGGTTGGAACCTACCCAGCTAACTGTTACACATGGAGTTTAGAGTATAGGATGAATGAGCAGCAATTTTAATCCTTCAGGAAAAGTGACAATGGACAACACCCCCATCTTCAGCTGAGCCTATCCTCTAATTGAAGCTTCATGTTAATTATTGGTTCATTCTTGGTGAAACAGTCATAAACTAAAAACAGCAAATCTTTACTGTATTTGGTAATTAAATTGTTTTCTGTGACTTCCATGAAACTGGAATATTATGGTTTACCTTAACGGATTAGCCACTTTAGGAAATCTTCATCATTCTTGAGCTACATATCATACCCTCCTTTTATTTATTTAACTTGAAACAAAGGTTATTGTAATGTGTTCAGCGTCCGCTTTGTTTCACACTTTTGACAGATAATATAGAATACACAACAACTGAAACCTCTCTTCAAATCTGTTGTAACTTATTTATGCTGTCAAGTAGCTGGCTTGTGGTCTTAATTGGAACATTAGTATGTAAACAGTACATAATGTCTTGTGCAACAAATAAACTACAAATAAATATAAGATGGCACACGGCAAACTGAACGTGCTGAAGTGACTTTAAATTTCACCAGACACTGCGTTAAATGGCATTTGTTTTGAGAAGTACGAAAGAAAACTGTTTACCATATTGAAAATCAAGATATATTCAGAAAGAATATTTTATAAAGGGAACTATATTTACGATATAAAATATATGGAGACCAGAGTTTGATTCCCTGCCTTGGCTCTATGTATGTGGAGCTTACTTGTTCTCCTCATGCTGTTGTAGGGTTTCCTCCAGGTTCTCTGGTTTCCCTCCACTCCCCAAAAATATGCTAAGGTGACCTGGAGAAGTTGTCTGTAGGTGTGAATGTATGTGAATGATGTGTTCCCTGCTGCCGTCGTTTCCAGGATAGGCTCCAGACCCCTGTGACCCAGAATCAGGCAAATGATATAGAAATTAATGAACATGGTATATTCCATATACTAAAATATCGATATACATATTTAAGTATGAACGTAACTTTACAATAAAATGATGAATTAAAAAGTCAAACAGCTTGGGGATGTTTTCAGATCACAGAGTAAAAATTCAGTATTGTAAAAGCCCTTTGCAATTTTGTATTTTCTGTTTAAAACTAGAAAGAAATATTGTTAGACAAATACAGAGAATACGTGAGAAACTGAATATCTGATTGGCTTTTGAGAAAGATGAAAATATAGAATATACAGGTGTTTATAGCTGACAAACCAACAGTTTGCAGGAGAAAAGCGTTTGACTTTATCTGAACTTATACTGCCCCATAAAGGCAAAGAACACAGAAACAGAAAAAAATGCTTCCAAGTTTCTTAACTGCCCACCCATATATGTTATAGGTAAGTATATGATGGTTTTCTTCAATGCGCATAGCTGAACTAAGATTTTTTTTAAGATTTTGTCACTAGATAAAACAGAGCCTAAGAATCCCAACTTTGGTCATAACCCAGTTTTGATTAAATATACAATTACTGTGTTTTGCTGTTGTGGAGCAGTATAGATTTTTTCTTGTCTGAGGACTGGATTCTGCTCCGAAATGGACGCATGCTGGAATGTTATAATTGCACTGACTCTTAAGAATGAGACTAGGGATGTGGCTGAGCCTGGGACGGTTGTGCTGTCATACAGTACAGTGCTTTCCCGTGGTGACTATCATACAGTGCACACTAGGTAGCGTGGTGCTGCCAGGCGTACCGCTGCCAAAATTGTTTTTTTTTCTTTACATTCATTTACTTTATTTAAACTTTAGTTGTATGTGCAAGTCATCTTAAGTCTATATATTCGATAGCAACCATGAGAACCAAGGTCCACACATGGACCTTAAACTTGGTTACTGTTGTTTTTTTTTTTTTACGCCATCTCACATATGTCCTTTTTGGTGTTTTTTAAAAAAACAAAGATTCCCCCTCTCTCGCAGTATTGCCATGAAACTGTTGTTGATGATAGTGATAGGATTGGTCTGAATTAGGGGTTCAGAGTTGGTTGACTACATAGCTATTGTAGGAGTGTCCCAGGAGTTTCTCCACATCCACCCTGGCCACCACCCAGCACATGTCCAGATGTTGTTTACTCAATGAGTCCTTTAGAGTCTTATCCTGAAGGGAGATGCTGATCCAAGATGCCCCCATCCACAGTTTGGCGGTACTGTGCTGCCATGCTTCAGTACTCTGGGTATCTGTGGGTCCCACCAGCTCTACTTTGGCATACTGGAACTGACCTGCAGGCAGGGAGGGGTCAAATAAATATGTATAATGGGTGCTGCTGTTATCCTGAAAAAACTTTGGACCTTTATAGAATGATGAGGTGACTGAAAGCAATCCATATCATAAAAAATTATTCAGAGGAATGTACTTAAGCAGACAATCATACTGTTTAAGGAAAATGTACCTATACAATTACTCAAGCAAAACATAAAGATATAAAGGTTTTGTAAAGGTTTGAACCTCTGTAAAGGTTTCTGTTGTGACAAAATATAGTATCATTAAATGAGAGCATACCGAGTAGTCCCTGTGTACGGGGCGACAGTCCCTGGCCATCCACAAGGTAAAGCCCCAGATGTGCCATCTGAAGGTAGGTGGGGTGTTTGTAATGATGGAACAGCACGAGGAAGCGCAGGCCACGTCCCAGCACTACCCAGCATCGCAGGTTGGTGTCCACGGTGACTCTCAGCCCCTGCCTCAGCACCGACCCAGGCTGATTGGTGCTCAGAGTTTCACGGCCTTCCCCCTCTACCACCACTAAGTCCATGGTCACTGTAACCACCAAGCCACCTGCCAGTCCCACAGGCCTGGAGAACTTCAGCTGGTCAAAATAGGTTCTGGTACGGTCCTCAGAGCCCAGCTTGGGTGGTGCCCACATTAATCGCCCATCCACTATGATGCCTAAGCATGAAGGTGTGGGTAGACAGACTCAGCAGCTCAGTACATACACACAGTCTGATTGACTCCCATTTAAGTAACATTTTTGCCTGATATAACTTGGTCCACAGTACCTTTCTCAGGATCTTCTAGCAACCTCAACACATCATTGGCTCGGCCATCTATGGTGAAGCACAGGCTGTGATTGAGTCTGGGGAGTCGGACAATGAAGTGAGGGTCTCCATCCACTGCCAACCCCAATAAAGAGCCGCAAGAAGAAAAAAAACTGACTAGTATACAATTGTGAACACCAAACCAGAGCACACTAAAGCAGAGTTCTGAAGCCTAGAGGTCTTACCAGAAGAGGCGAAAGGTGTCTCGTAGCTCAGGGTGGCAGAGGCTTCTAAAAGGAGAAGAGGGAACTGCAGTGTAAGTCTTTCATGCACAGAGCTCACATGCCTCTGTCTGTACACTACAGTTTTTGGTCAAATACCATGATCAATTTTCAGGTTAAACAAAGACTGGAGAATGCTAATCAGATGAAGGTCCCTTCTGTTAAGAACCAACAGATAGCTCTGCTTAGGTATCTGTTAAAATGTGTTTAAAAAGGAAAAAAAGTAATTCTTATAGACGTTATCATTTACTATAAATTTGAACCCTTACATACATAGCAATTGAAAGTATTTGTTAGAATCACCAAAATATTTTATTAAAAGCCCAACTTTGACTTTTATCACTGTAATAAGGTTCACCAGATCTGTGTCTGGCTGCTATTTCATGCACCACCTGCCTGAAAATTTGATCAGTTCCAAAGTCCAAAGGAATACAGTCGATGTCAGTAGAAAATGAATTCCGAGTGCTAGGAGGAGAAACTATAAGATATTTAACACAATAGCAAAGGAAATGTTGGCTATTTGCATACAACATTTACCATTCTGGTTAGGTCTGGAATAAATGAAAGCTTAAAAAGCAGTTAAATATGTGAACTAACTGAGTTCAGGGTCCACTTTAATTGTATTTCCCCGCACTGTATTGGTGGCTGGAACTGATCTGGAACTGATCAAATTTCATGAAAAATCACCCAAAACTGAAGCAATGCTGCTTAGTCGCAGCAAAGGGAAGGATGACTGCAGATGACATCTGATCTTTGTATGTCTTAAGTCAAAAATATATGATGGATCTTATTACTATTTGGATTACATGCATGAAGATCACCTGATTTCATTTTGAGACAAATTGCCTCGAAATTGTAGAAGACCCTTAATCAGGTTACCATTGCAAATTGCAAATCTTTCATCTTAAAAAAATATCTGGTAGAGAGGACTTAGTGCTCCTGCTGTGTTTGAAACTTTATGCACATATTTTAAGTCATTACCACACATATTGTACGTCATCAGCAAAATCGGAATTTGAGAAATGAAAGGCCACTGATCAAGTAATTAAATCTGGAATGTGGCCGATTTCAATCAGTGGTGGATTAATTGTAGTATCTCTATTGATTACAATGAAACAAGTGATATTTGGAGAGATTCAGGGACTGTACAAGGGAGGATAGAGATTGTAAACGTTGGGGGGTGTGGGAGGAGTAGGGATTATGGGGGGAGGGGTGATTGGGTTGTCCAGGTCATACATTGTTATTATTGTTCTGACAGCTAATGATAACCACTCACAGTGATTTTTAATGATCTAATATTAATTAGTTTATATTATGTATCTGCCATGGCTATGCATATGTTTAGAATTTGCCTAATAAAGGATAAAGTAGCAAGTGAACCTTTTATTTCACCAAATTTCATAAATGAATGTTTTTCTTTGACCTTTGAACTTACCAAGTTCGCTGTCATAATGTAAGTACTCATAATCTGGAAAAAAGTAAGATATCTGCTTTACACATCAGTCTCATCTCAACAATACTGCAAGAACATCAATATCAGAACAGGGCCACAGTGCTTTGTTTCATCTGAATGTCAGTCAGCAAGGCTTGATGCCACTTGTCACCTCTCATTCTTCCCTTAAATTTAACTTGTATTACTGATCTCACCTGCCTCATGGGCAATATCTGAAAACAGAGAAGGATCAGTTAGACCTGCCAGATTAACTATGATTCGATGTTCTTTGTTTTTCAGAAAATGGCATCACTTTCTTTGACCTTTGAACTTACCATTAAATTTGCTATCATAATACAGGTACTCATAATCTAGGAAGAAGGAAGAGGGCTGGATTACACATTATTGTCCCCACAGCCGGTAACACCTCCAGGACTTCAATATGAGAAAGTCAAAGGGCTTTGTTTCATTTCAATGGCAGACAGCAGAATTAGTTGCCACCTCTCCTTCTTCCCTTAAATTTACCTTGGATCACTGATCTCACCTTCCGCATGGTCCATGTCTAAAAAGAGAAAAGAAACAGTCAGACCTGCCATATCAACACCTAGCTATTTAGAGTGTGCAGTATAGGATATCACTTTTGCCCATCTTTAGTTTTAACGTCCATTATATTCTCACGCAAAAAACATTTGTGTTTAGAACAAATGACAATGCCTCAAATACGACAACCAGTAAAATGAATCTCAGTATTTAGCAGGTGTCATGAATCTTCCCTCTGTCTTTGAGAGAAGGAGGTTCTTCAGACTATGAGGGGCACCACCCTCAAAAGTGATGAAGGACTCTCACCTTTCTTTTTAACCAGTATGATGACAGGAACATCTGGAGAGGAAACAAGAAGGATGAATCACAACTTGCTATTTGGCCAAAATTCCAAACCAGTCATAGGTATGTTTGGAGATTTTTATACTCTTGAGATATATTTTATGGTTATTTTAGTAAACCCTTAGCTGTATGACTTGCGTCACTAATTAGATGTTAGATGAACAAATAATATAGTACTAAGATCATCTTGCAACTCTAAGGAAGATCTGAAGATAGAAGAATGGATGGTTGGATGGATGGTATTAAGATTATCCTACAACCCTGATGTGGCTGGCGGAGGTGGATGGATAGATAAGTAGATGCATTAAAATTGTGTCGTGTCATATAGCATAGCATGTAAAGACAATTACACTGTAAACCTGAGAGCGACATGCAGCAGGTTTTTGGCACTTACCCAGCAGCTCAGAATTCCCCAGCTTTCGCATCCCTGTGACCCCTGGCATGGGCACAAAGGTGGCAGGGATCAGAGTGGCATTTTCAATGTCACTTCCAGTATCTGTGCTGGGGGCAGCAGTAGTAAGGGGCAGCGCTGACACTAAGCTATGGAAGCGAGTCGGTATGAATGGGGGTTCGAGGTCAGCACTGGGCACAGTGGTATCTTTCTCAGAGCCTGGAGAAGACACCACGACCTTTCCCGGATGGACTGGATGCATTGTTCTGGAGGGGGGTGTCGTTGTAGAATTTTTCCCATAGCAGTGTGGACATGCAGTTTTGAGAATATTGTTTTTCACCGATGAATTTGTCCTTTCAGGAGTTGATGGACTTGTGAGCTTCCTGCCCTGTGGGAGCTGCGTGGGTCGACTTGCGTTATGTAGCCAGGAGGGTAAAGGCTTCCCAGGTAGACCAATTTTGGGTTTGACTTCTCTGTGGTTAGAATTGAAATGGGGCTTCTTAGTGACTGTAGCATTGGAAATAGGCATCCTAGGGCCCGAAAGGGGAGTATGGGTTTGAGAGTTTGGTGATGTACTGGGTCCGATAGTGGTAATGGTTTTGGGAAGCATAGATGTAGTATTTGCAGAGGAAACATTGAAATTAAGGGGAGTTTCATTGGCATCTGGCTTGACCACAACCAGGGATGTAACAGGAGTGACAAAGTTGTACTTCAGTGAGAGGTTGGTGGCCTTCTCAGCTAGGAGGCGCTGTGTAGCAGGGTCACTGCTATTCAGTTTGGCTAGTAGAAGCTCCTTGATGGTGAAATAGGCCCAAAGGCGCCGCACAAAGCTGAATGCGTCATTCAAGCCCCCCTGGCAATACAAAGGTGATGCAGTAACATTGCTCTCAGAACCAGAGGTGGGCACATTGTCCTCTAACTTCAGATGCTGTTTCGAATCCTCCGCACTGAGGAAGACTTTAAGGTGCTGGACTCCAGGTTTAATTCTACCAGTTACCACAAGTTCAGAACCCTGAAAATAGTTGGGGAACAGCGAGCGGGTTACATCAAAAGCCTGGTCATCCAAGTAGGAGAGCTGGATATCAGACAACAGTGGGCTGGCCACCTCATCGTAAAACCCCTTGAGCTGCAGAGCAGCATCGGAGTCCTCGTATACCATCCGAGCCACACCACGGTTTTCCAGGGAAAGCCGCCGGAGCAATGCAAAGTCTGCATCGTCCCCAAAGGCCAGGCCGAAAAGGGAGGCAGAGCCCAGGGCTTTCCGAGCGTTACGTGAGATGGCCTCAGTTGACGTCACGCCGATTGTGGCCTCTCCGTCAGTTAAGAAGATGACCAGGGGGACCCGCCGCGTTGAATTTTGGGTCGCTGATGTCACCAGCTGGCCCGCAGATAGTAGGGCAGAATTGATGTCTGTCCCTAAAAGTAACAACAGAAATAACACACAGAAGTAATGCAGTAGCATAAACTTTCTTGTACTTGTCTAAAAAATCAGACCCAGCCTGGTGTGCTATAGAAAATACCTGGTTACGCTTTACATGCGTTTAACTGCACCTTCATAACATCTTTATAATGCATTTTCAGAACATTCAGGTGAAGGTGCAGTTATTGTAAAGCTTTACTAAATATTCAGCTGTCTAATTAATTAAATCAATGAAAAGTAAAATAGCGTGAAATTCTTATTATAAGTCCATTTAATAAAAATCCAGTGAAACGGATAACAATGTTAACAATCACAACAATACTTTAAATCAGTACTGTGAGCCCACAAGGTCTTTCAGCTCCTTAACACATACAGCCCTCAGCAGTGATCTTCTTGACAAACTCCCGCGCCTCTTGCACGTTCTGGGGAACAGCCTTCACAGTCCCTCCATTCTTCCAGATACGGATCGCGTCAGAGAATGTGATGATGTTGAAGAAGTCGTCCTCCCGCAGGTCGCTGAGGATTGTGCCCATTGCCTGCTTTGTCTGTGCACGGAAAGTATGGATTAAACTCTATATAAGCGTCGTATAAATTGGGAAAAAAAAAAGTTGCCCTGTTTTCAAAAATGTGTGCTAGCGATTGAGAAAAACTGTAATGCTACTTCAGCATAAACTGTGATAACTGACTCTACTGGCCAGAATTAAAGAAAAACCTGAGAGGCTGATGGAATTTGCGTGTCGGCCTACCTGCTTCATTTTGGTGCCAATCATGGAGCCGCTGATGTCAATGGCAAAAATGACGTTCTTGGGTACGACAGGAAGTTTTCTGGGTGCAAAATAATGCACAAAATATCCATCATAGATCTAAGAAAAAGACAAAATAAGTAAATATTGTTCCTGAAAACAGAATCATAAATGTTACTGATTACAATTAAGAATAAAATCCTTTGACGAGCTGAAATTTTCTGGACGCAGAGATGGCATGGGATTCCAGCCCCAATTATTATTATTATTATTACTACTACTACTACTATATTACTAAATATTTAACATCACAACCCATCCTGGGACGATCAAATCACCATGCTTCCGGTTATAATTCAGTGCCCTCCATGTTTTATAATGTCCCAGTCCTCTTAATGAAAAGACTTTTACCTGGATGTCCCCCATCAGGTCACTGAGCTCCACATCATACTGCAGGATAAAATCCCCATTAAGGCCCTTTGGAGAAGTGCTGGTCTGCTGCTGCCAGGTGGGACTGTAGCGGATATGGGCACAGCCAAAGGTCTGCTCAATAACCGTCGTAGGAGGGGGTCTTCCATCACCTAAATCAGAGGAACAGACACCCCAAGATATTTTCACTTCAGTTTCACTAATTCACTGCCCTGTGGTCATCGGTCCTCCCTGCTTTGCACGCTTACAGACACTTGTGCTGGAAAATGTGCACAGTAGAACGTCATTTCTCAAACAAGGCAAACCCAAAATCTGTGTGTTCACAGATTTTCTCATTTGCTTTGATACTGCACATTTCATGAAGCATACTTAACATTCTCGCAACTAGAAAAGCATTTCTCAAAACAGTTTATGCAAATAGCATAACAGTATGGTAAAACTGTAAAATGCCATAATTCAATTAACTCATGTCTCAAAAGTAGATAATTCCACCTGCAACTCAGTCAGTGCCACCAGAATAATTTTAACTATGAAGACAAAATGCTTAGATATATTGTCAAAATGTCATCGTAAGTATACTCTTGAGCCCAATTACCCATCCGCTGTAATAGCTCTTGAAAATTTTGCTCGTGCCTTGGACCGTACTGGACATCAGCCGACTGGTGCGCAGCGGCAGAACTCTGATGAAGCTGATGCCTGTTCTCTCCATCACTGTAACCTCAAGGGTGAAGTTCTGCACAGGCTGTGTGGGACGCAGACCCAAGGTCAGCTCATAGTAGCCTAGGCGCCGAGAGAGCAGCTCCTCATAGGACAGGGAGAATGACGTGCGTGCCCCTGGTGGGATGCTCACCACCACTCGAAACTTCTCCGTTTCTCGTTCCCTGAGGGATACAGCACCAGGTCAGGAAGCCAAGTCCACTCCTTAACAGTTAAGGTCTTTATTCTACAATAAGTATGCTCACTGCTTATCTGTACACTGTTCAGAAACAAGGCAAACCCAATATCTGTGTATTTACAATTTTTATCAACTGCTTTGGAATATTTCATGAAGCACGCTTTACATTCTTGCAAATATATAAGCATTTCTCAAAACAGTTCATGCATATAGCACAACAATATTAAGATGCAAAATATCGTATCTCACTCAAAACAATTAACTCATGTCTCAAAAGCAGATAATTCTATCAATGAATTAGGTTAACCATACTGCCATGCTATATGCATGAATATGTTTTGAGAAATGCTCTTATAGTTGTGAGAATGTTAATTATGTTTCATGAAATGTGTCAATTGAGAAAAACTATTATAAATACAAAAGAATCTCTGGACTATTTAAATATTACCACCCATTGCTGCCTTGGGGATTTCCAGCCCCACGGACCATTGGCATGAAAAACGCACAGGAGTAGAACAAGCAGCAGCTGACTGACAATCAGCTGGCCGTACTTCCCTCCCCGAGCCATTATCCGGGCCATGGATTGGGTCTGCTCAGCCCAGGCCATGTGTAAGCTTGGGGGAAACCTGGGGCTCCACCGCACCTCCCGGGACTGAAGGAGGCATGGCTGGGTCCCCGTGGCTCAAACCCTGGGGGCCCTGTGAGGCTCCCCCACGCATGCAGTACCGGTAGTTCCACTCTGCCCCAAAATGATCCCATGACCGCCAATCAGGGAGTAGGTACAGGCACCAAGACCTGGATAGTCAGCTGCGGCAGTCACCGGCCCTTGCGGCCGCTTACAGTACTTTCTGGGACACAGGGAGCACTGTGACCCAGATACATGTGACTCATGGGATCACGGTAGTGGGGCACAATCCCCTCTGCCATGGTCTGCAGTCCCTCCGGGCACCTGTAGGCCTTCTGCTGGGACAAGACTGGCAATAGTTCAAGGCCTTACTGGCCTCCACCACCCCACTGAAGGGAACCCGATCCTGGGGGTGCTGCCCTTAGGATGGACCGCACCCCTCTGCATTGTTTTGTTTTAGCGTTTTCCCAGCCCCGCTGTAAATTGTCAGCAGATGAATTTGTTGTCCCCCCTGTAAACCGGCATACCAAGTCCTTGGATCCCTTGCTTCCTGACAATTCTTATACCAAAAATCATGCAACTGGTAACATTAATGGACTGCAGATTTGACTGATTTCTAAAACTGCAGATTTCCAATTAAATATTTTTCCAAAGACATGGAATGCTGGAAAGCCCCGCATAGTGTAAAACGCATTTCAGGACTGACTTGGTGGCCACCAATCCAGCTGCCTTTCCCTTCATTTTGGCATCGTCATATATCTTTTTGGCCACGCCCCTTTCTTTCACCTGAGCAGTGTACAATTTGTTGTTGGAGGTACTGAAGGGAGGAGAAAAGAAAGAGAGAATTAAAGGGAGAAAAAACTTCCATCTAGAAGTATGTCTATGCAGTAGAAATAAAAAACAAAACAAAAAGAAAAACAATTTACTCCATGATCCCTCAAATTATAACACTGCTGTAAAGAAACAAATGAAGAAATTCCACATCACATTTACAACTCCAAACATCACGAAAGCAATATGACTCCTAGGATGTGTCTGTTAAAGCAGTGATTGTTTTTTAGTGAACTTTTCCCTACAACTACTGATAGCAGGCACAGTTGCTACCCCATAACAATTTTCTACATCATTTCTCAAGAAATGTGCTTCCACACCAGCTATAACAAAGCACACCTATGCCATTGCACACAAATATTCTTTTTCTGCCTAAAGGTGCGTGGGGAAAAAACATTGCAAGTCTTAATAAGAAACATGCTGGAATTTCAAAGATCTTCGGAAAAATAAACACGAAGGGCTTGAAAAAGACATGGTCAGTTTTATTACTGTGGAAAGTGGAAAACAGAGG
Organism: Petrocephalus schoutedeni; assembly: GCA_026780765.1. Lineage (NCBI taxonomy): Eukaryota > Metazoa > Chordata > Actinopteri > Osteoglossiformes > Mormyridae > Petrocephalus > Petrocephalus schoutedeni. The sequence goes on from JAODKL010000107.1 coordinate 22,551,859, forward strand.
TGTCTATGTATATATATATATATATGGGGCAGAGTGAAAAAAGTAATGTGTGTATCCGTGGGTACTTGCAACGGGACACTGAACCCTAAGAAAGACCAAACTTATCTAATGAAAGTGAAATGCCACAAGTATTTACCCCTATGTTGCTAGCTCATAGCAGAGAGTATCTGGAATGTGTAAATATTTGTGTGTGTGCGTGTGTGTGCATGTGTGTGTGCCTGTGTGCTTGTCTTGGCTAGGGTCCATGGTAAACTCTAAGGGGAGCAGTACTGTCATTTTCTCAATGAACGTCTTGAATCCTGCATACAAAGTGTGCTATTCATCTCCCCCTAAGTTCCGCTATGCTGCTGACACACAGTTGCTCCCAGATCCAGTCCTAGACTTCCGTCATGGTCTTTCGTTGTACTGTTTTTTTATTTTATTTTTAGCATCTTTTAGGTGCGGTTTGGTTTGCAGCGCCAATGTTACTAACAAAAACAAACTTTCCAAGTTCTTTCCTACTTTTCTTCATTTGACTATTTTGCCTAACTTTTCCTATTTATTTTCACTTTTTATGGCAATAATAATAATCCAATGTCCCCTAATGTTAGGTCACAGTCTGATAAAGCATTAAAATATCAGATAATCTGGATTCTTCAAAGGTTTCTTCAGGTTTCTCCATGGTTTCTGCTAGGGGCTCCTGTCTGAGTCCACAGGCTGAAGTTAACCTTACATCTGTTTCTCAGGCAGCCAGCAGTGAAAAGAACAGAGGAACAAGGGAAATGAGACGGAGGATAAGAATAAGAATTGTCAAACTCACATGGAGAAGTTAGAGATGAAGGCTGATTCTGGCAGGTTGACTTCGAAGGCAGCCTCCTTGGTGATGGATAGCTGGTTCCATATAGAGCTGGTCACAGTGGTAAAGGCATAACGTGACACGACTTTGCAGTGTATGTGGAAGTCCGTCACCTTCAGCTGGGGGAGGACGCACACACACACTCAAACCAGTCATGCTTTAGTAAACAGTCCTACTCACTGCCACTTATGTATCCACTTATTTTCTATCTTATAGCCCGTACAGTATTTACTTAAATAATCAATTTATAACCAATATCCCATTGCTGCATGGAGACAATCCCATGGAGACAATCCCATGTCGATGGGGGCACGTTCACTGGCGAGTCAGGTACCCATTCTGTCATGATTATTAATGAATTGACCAATCAGGTAACACTTCTTTCATGAATATTACTGAGACTTCCCCTACCACCCGGCAAATAGGAAATTCACGGCCTGCGTAAACCCTGGATGGGGTGCCACTCCATGACAGGGACACAGACACAATCATACTGTGGGACAACGTTTCTCACCTGGTGTTAGTACTGACTAGATGTGCCAAACTAAATACACTAAGCTTAGATGAAGAAAAAGTTTAGTGTATAAGTGGCATTTTATTAATTTAATCATCCAATTGGGCTTTAGAAAGACCAAATATCCTAATGACACGCTGGCAAATCGCGAGAAGAGACACACAGAACACTGAAGTGTCACACAACAGAACAAAAAAATTCCACACTCTACTGCCAATGCTGCCTCCCATATAAGTATACTACATACTGTTCCTATCAAAGTATGGGATCTGAGTCATACATATATATTTTTGACTCATATTTGCAATGTCACTTAATTCAGGCTCAAACTGAAATTTCTAATTTTATTGCTCATGTCCAGAGATTTCTAGAGATATATAATTAACATCCCATATCAGGATTAATCTATGTTTATGAACACGTTATAAAAACAGTATGGTCTGGGGGATGTTTTTTCATACATTGTCGCCATAGCAAACTCTGATGGACACTGTTATCCACATGCAATTTTTACCTAGTCCACTAAAACCTCAGAGTTCGCATATACGAACATGATGGGGATCAGTACGGCTGTGATTGTCCCCCACGGTTAAGGCCATTATTTGTATGTGACCTTGGGGTTTCAGACCAGAAGGCTAAAATGGTAGCACTGCACACTGAGAACCTACTGGGATGTTTATGCACATGACACCAAAGAAAGGAATCGTGTGGAACCACTGGGATCTTACTATCCATAGACTAAAAAAGTCTCGCACTTACCCCTGGACTGGACGACTGACGTCTGACTCTCTGGGGACAAGGAGATACATATATAAGTTCAAACAAAAGCTGAATATGCAGGATGCCCATAGATCATCAGACATGATGACCTGTTTGCCAGCTATTGCCAGCTCAGCGAATGTAAAGTCTGTCCTGGACCTGTGTGAAGTTAAACAAGTAGGGCTTTTTGCTTAAAGGCTGAATCGTACTCATTCATAGACTGACTATCGCATTATATAACCTCCAAGCAAAGAAGAACTAGCCGAAGATCTTGAAATGTTTTTAGGTACAACATTTGCAGTTGGAGTTTTATTGTTGTGTCTCAAAATGAGGAGCAAAGAAGTGGCACTGAAAGTGAAACAGGCCATCATGCAGCTAAAAAATCAGAAGAAATCGGGCAGAGGTATGTCAAAATCAACTGTCTGGTACATTATTAAAATACAGGAGCACACTGGTTAGCTAAGCAATTGCAAACAACCTGGCAGACCACAGTAGACTGGTGTAGTATATGAGAGAATCATAGTGGAAAGCTGAAGAAAACCCTTTTACAGCTGTTAAACAGGGCAAGATATCCCATCTATAAAGCAATGATAATTTCTTTATAAATATTTTGGTAGCACTATACTTGAAGGAACATAAATAATGCAGGACACTCTTATTTAACATATTCATTGACCAAGTGTTAGTTACGTACTGATCCCATGTTCAATCGGCATTAGTCAGTCTTAACGATCCATGTAATTCATGCAGTTACTGTATTTGTCAATGATTTGCACTTGTGTAGTAACTGAGTTATTAAGTTACTCGCGCCCCCTCAAGTAAACTGTGACCAGTATTTTTGATAAGAACAGCTCTTTCGCTGGAGAAAAGGCTGGGAAGCTGTACTTACCGCGATTTCACTTAGCAGTTTTAGCCTGGGAAATTAGTATATGACAAGATGCATGTGCAAATACACTATTCACCTAAGGACGTTTTTATTTACGCTCGAATGTTAATTTATCATCTTTCTTCTTTTTACAATGTTAAAAATGAATCGAACGAGTGTCATGTATCTAATTTGAAGTGTTTTCTGTAAATGTCTGGAGCAGTATGTTCATGGTTTACATCGAACGATAGTGTGTATATGTGCATAAAATATGTAACGTTTCGTTTTTCTCAGTTTACAGATCTTTGTAATGTTTTGCAATGTTGATTGAAACCTGCAGTTTTGCCTATAAGTGGTCTGTGCAACTGTAACGTAGAGCATGTTATGTCGTATGCTTACCGAGGAAAAGGTATTGCTCTGGCTGCCCACACGTACTCCATACTCCTCCGAAAATCCAGTCTGCAGGCTTGTCAAGAAAGACAGAACTAGACAAAGGATTTTTAAGCCGCTTCCAAAGTCCGTATCCATTAAATTTCCGTTTATTAAGTTTTAGATGACACACAAAAGCTTCTAGCAAAGAGCTCCTTTACATGTGAAAAATATGGCATCCGTTTGTCATAAAAACTTGAAAAACTATTGAAAAACCGAAGGGGGCAGTCTCTACCCTCCCTTTGACTTTCACTGGAAATATATTTTTGGTCTAAAGCAGTAACGTTTGCGTTTCGCATAGTGTGCATCTTTGTCGTTTGCAACTCTGTGTGTACTTTGGGGCGTGTCTGATGAGTGTGGGGCTGCCTGACCCCCCTGTGAGGAACTCATTTGAGTAACACTGGTCAACAAGCTTTTACTTCCTTTTTGTTTCGCAAATCAACATAGGTGAATCGTGCAGTATTGTTTGTATACTGCCCAAAGATTTTGAGTGACACACAATTAAACCTTATGCTATATGTATATTTACAGTAAATGTGCATGTTGCAAGTGACTCATCTAAAAGGTAGAAGTGTATGATTTTCTGTTGTATTCGGCCTCAGAAACATACCTCTTAAGGGTCCAGCAAAGGTCAGCAAGCAGACTGGGACTCCACTTGGCTTGATATAGTTTTTCCATCTGAGAGAGAGAGCAGGACCCTGTCTCAGTATGTCCAAGTATGTATGTCCAAGCACCTTTAAACTCTGGCAAAACAGACTCACAGCACATTGCTCCCTTCTGTAAAGTCCTAAAAATGTTCAGAAATAAAACTCAAATAATTTTTCCTGAATTACGGCGAAATACATTCTTCATAAGGAATTATATACTATCAATATAGCCTGCAATGACTTCACTGAAAAACTATAGGTGACAGTAAAATTCTGAAGGTATTAAAATGTACCCTATTAAAACCCTTTTAAAAGTTGTTTTATACTCAATTTGTTTTTGTTCTACAGATCATCATGACCAAATTTGTTAATCAGATAGATTTCAGTTTGTATCTGACCAGCAACCAGGTTTTCACCACTATGGGCAGATCTGACTCTTGAGGGTAGCTCATAGAGGCATGTTGCTTTCAAAAACTGTTAAAGTGCTGTTAGGCCATGATTGTCTGTGTGGCATTTGAGATAAGTAATGAGACAGGGTGTTCATCAATGAATGAATAAAGGGTGGATAACAAATACGAAAATTATTACTTGAAAATGATGCAAATATAGCATGGACAGCAGTCTGGAAACACACAATACCACCAATTGCCTCATTCCCGCAATTTGGATCTTGGCCTTGAAGTCTCACTTGCTGTTCCACTTCAGCATTATCTATTGCAGACAGACTACTTTTCACAGGTACACCCATCAACTTGTACAGAAGTACCTCTTGTAGAGAAATGATGTGGAGTATGCCGGTATTTTAGCATTTTTTTTATTGTATGACCATGCTTCAGCAGAAATTCAATATGTTCTCTGATAACCTCAATGGCTGTCTCCAACATCCACGCAATGTTGAAGAGGCACGTCAAGCAAAACAGCCCAACAACATCAGAGCCTTACCACCAAAGAGTTTTTACTACTTCACTGACCTCAGCTCTAGAGGTGGGCAAACTGCCCTCTGAGTCCTCCAAAAAAGGCATACCAGTGGGATTCAGGAGATCCTCAAAATACTCCTTCCACCACATGGCTATATTCCCATTTGAGGTCAACAGTTCTTGAACCCTGCTGTAAGCAGCATGGGTAAAACCCTGCTTCCCCCTGCTGAATAACCTGACGATTTACCAGAATATTTTCAAGGCTGACCGAAAGTCATTTTCCAATGGCCTCACAAAACTCCTCCCACACCCAAGTCTTGACTTCAGCAACCTCCAAAGCCACATTCTACTTCACCTGCCAATATCTGTCAGCTGTTTTAAGAGTCCCAACAAACAACCAAGTTCAGAAGGCCTCCTTCTTCAGCCTGATAGTTCCCTTTACCGCTGGTGTCCACCATCAGATTCAAGGATTGCCACTACTACAGGCACCAACAACCTTAGGGCCACAGCTCTGCACAGCTGCTTCAGCAATGGAGTCCCAGAACATGGGCCTTTCAGGCTCAATATCCCCTGACTCCAACAGGATCCAAGAGGAGTTCTGCTGAAGGTGCGAGTTGAAGGTCTCCTGAACAGAGGCCTCCTCCAGACGCTCCCAGCACACCCTCGCTATTCGTTTGGGTCTACCAGGTCTTTCTGACCTCTTCCCCCAACATCGGATCCAAGAGCCCGTCCCCCGACTTGAATTCGAAGTAAGGTGACCCTCTCGTTCACCAAGGTAAACTCCAACATACTGGCACCAAACCAGAGGGCTAAAAGTAGACCCACACCTGGCCAATGCCCTTCACCAAGGAGAACTCTAGAGTAGAATAGAGTGGAGTCCAGCACCTCTCCAGTTTGGTTCCAAGCCATGTGATGTGGTGAGCCTGACTATATCTAGGTGGTATCTGTCTCCCTCCTACACCATCTATGCCTAAAAATAATATATAAAAAGCTGTTTTTAATCACACATGACAGCTTAATAATAGCAATCTGGATCATCTCATTTTGGATAGCTGAAAGGTAGATAGGGAGAAGATTACCAGAAATCAACAATAGGCAGTTGAGGCAAATTCAGCATGCAGAAAATGTTGTTTTCTTAACACTGCTTGCTTGCATCCTTGGAAAACTGTAAACCAGTAAGTCTTGAGGGAATAGCTTGGGGCAACGTAAGAAACAGAGGGTGGGTCACCTGTCCTATACTGTTACAGCATCTCGCTCACCCACCCTTTTTGTAGTGTGAGGGGCAGCCCAGCTGACCTACATTTATGAGTACACCATTGACTCTTTTGAGCAAATTACTATTTTTTATATTTTATTTGCCTTGGGCATGAACTATTGAGAAACACAACCCACTAAAAGGACAACTGCTGCAGCCAGGATGGGAGCACAATGGAAATGGAAAGTGAGAGAGTGTCTCCATCACATAATGAATCACTTGGCATGAGAGCTGACAAGGAGACAACTATGTTCACTCAATAAAGCCAGCCACCAATGAGACAGGAAACAATTCCTGCAATAAACTCCCCACCCCTGCCTGTTCTCGCATCCTCCGATAGCATATTCCAACCCATGAGGCTGTCGCTTCTGTTTAAAGTGATGTTCCTGTGAGCTGGGGGTTCCAGAGTAAATATGGATAATGAGCGATCACTACAGTCAAGGCCTGATAATATGATTTAACTGCATCTTTCCATCATAGGACAGGTTTAGTAATAGTAGACACCAGTGTCATTTCCACCTGTTAATCTTTAGCTTAAAAACCATTACAAATGAATTGCAGCTCAGATGGTCCATTCCACCATTAACAAAGTGCTCAGTCATCTTTCCTTAAGCCAGGCCAGACTGACTTCTTTTAATTGACCAAGTTCAGGTTTATAGTCATATGTAATAAAAATATACAATGAAATACTTTTACTCTTTTCTCTCTACCTTACATAAAAGACATACATAAATAGAAATGAAGACACCAATTAGCTCTTACAAAAAAAAATTACCATAAAAAGGAGAGAATGCAGGAGTTTCAAACAGGAGATATACAGTTAGAGCCAGAACATTTTTAAACATGTTATGTACTGCGGACAAATTATTGAAAGGAGGTTATCTAGTCCAATGTTTCCCAACCCAGTCCTCGGGGAACACCGGACAGTCCACGTTTTTGTTTCCTCTCAGCACACCTGTGCCAGGTATTCGGTGTTCCTGATTGGCTGGGAAGAATCAAAAACATGGACTGTCCTGTGTTCCCCCTAGGACTGGGTTGGAAAACACTGATCTAGTCAACCTTGGCAAACCAAGTGCTGGGTGCCACCTGAACGAGGCACACAGAGCTCAGGGCTCAGTCAATGTTTAAAACAAATTCCTGCCCTTACAGAAGGGAAACTGTATAGCGCTGAGGAATAGTGAGCTGCAATATCTGTGGAAATTGCTTGGGTGTATGTAGAATAAAAATTTTACCTGCCATCTGGTAAAAAAAAATGTATCAGAGGATTAAAATGCGGCAAACTCTAGAATATATAACCATACATCAAAAATGAAGGCTTAGTGAACATGCACTACCAGACACCAGTGTGAGGTAACGTGATGCATCTGTAGTGGGTATCAGGCCTTTAACACAGCATTTCCCAGAGATTTCGCCTGTTAAATTGACTACAGATGAAACAGTGCCCTCTTCTGGATGTTACACAATACAACAGTACTTCCAGAAGCTGCAGAGCTGTCAGACTGATTTATTACTCCTTGCTTGGCAAACACTTTATTCAAAGCTAATTACTTTTTGCTTACAGTAATACATATTTTTACAATTGGGTATAATCAATTCTGCTGTAGGACTCAGCTCAAAAAATCAAAACAAATTGTTAATTATGGCTTTCATGGAACTTTGGCATCATTCTCACAGCCAGAGGGACCAGCACCGAAACATGAAGACAATGAGAGATCAGCTCCTAAAGAAAATGCCCATTTTTCTCGAAACGCCAGCTGGCTGAGCCCACCAGCGGAAGTAAAACTAAGAATGACATTTCCTAAATCAGACCGAGCATGAAGACGGCTACAGTGCTGGCTCTGTAACACTAAGGTCACGGGTCAAAAATTCATCAAGCACTTCTAGAATTAACCCTCACTAAAATGGAAAAATTTTTTTAAACAAGTATGTTAACAAGTATTTCCACAGGTGTAACCATGTTCCAGAATATTCCCAAGACCAGATGAAGTAAACCAGTCTTGAATGATCGGTTACATTTTATACTGTCTTAACACAGGACTCCAAAAACAATAAAATAACCAGTAGTGAATACAAATTCAGTGGCTTTAGCAGTTAAGTTAGAGACTAAGATAAACCCAATGTGCAAGAGACAGTCATTCCACATGGATCACAATCATATCACCTTTGTCAGGCGATGGATTATCCCAAAGGTGATTTCAACATAGCACACAGACACGTGCTTTTCAGATACGCATGCCCCTCATTTGTGTTGCGTTGCCAATCTCTCCCACTGAGATATAAACACAGCTTTGCTAATGCACAACTCCTTTCTACCAGAATGCTCCTAGGATAAACACCTTGAAGTGAGAGACGTTCAAAGATTGGCACCAACCCTGCCATAAGGAAAAAAAAAATAATAAAAAAATCCAGTTCAATTAGAACTTTTAATCAGCTTCATTAGAACCAAAGGCACAACCAGAGACTCGGTCACAAGAAATATGTAGAATTCTGTTGTCTACCTTAGTGACAACAGCCAAAAAGCTTTTTACAGCTGCCAAGCATGCGAGGAGCTGAGTTTACAAAAAAAGACCGAGAAGGGGGAAAAAAAAATCCAAAGCAACACTTAAAACATGAACATTTATTGCTTTCTATGAATACCGTATTGAAAGCCCAAGCATTCAGTTAACAGAGAAATTATATACTGTTTCACAAAGGCAGTGAACACTTATTACAATCTACAAAATCTACTTTACAGAAATTCAAAAATTCTAAATATCAAAAGTACAGTTGCAGAAACAGGTACAGGTTTGGCAGCCAATAGTTCTTCAAGAATGGAGGTGGGAGGGGTAAAAAAAAATGCAAGCTGGTTTTAAAACGAACTGGCTGCCAAATTATGCTCAAAAAATAGGTTATTCAGTTGAAAACTTTTTATATAAATTACTGTGGTTCGATGCATCCGGAAATCACCCACTGCGCAGTTTAACTTTCAACGAGCTAATGGTAGTTGGTTAGGTTACTCTTTCAATGCAGTGAGCAGCGCATTAGAAATGACGCAAAGGAAAGCGGACGAGGGCAGAGGGTTCAGGCCGGCTTGTGAGCAGAGCTCCTGCCTTCTGATGTGCTGCTGGGACCTGAAGGCGCCCAGGGGGGCTGGAATGTGTATTTACCGCCAGCCAGGAGGTGGTGCAGGAAAAAGGTCCGAGACTATGTGCATCACTCAGACCATTGGCGTGGGGGGGTGGGGAGGCTTGGAGGGCTCTGGCGCACACCTAAGCCACAGCAAGCAAACCAAAAAAAAATAAAAAATAAAAAATGAAGGAACTAGGTGCCTTCAAAGAAGCTTTACAAAAAAGGATCCAAAAAAAAAAAAAAAAAAAGGCCAGTAAGGAGGTGAGTTTTACATGAACACCAACAACTTGCAAAAAACAATGGGGTAGATAAACTTCCAGTTTAAAAACATGAAATCTGAAATATAAACCTGCACACATTTATGCATGGCTATAGGGAGGCGTACAAGGTATACAGGGCCCCAAAGGAGCTTTCACTGGGGGCCTACAAAGGGCCATCCTCTCCTGGAAATGAAAGGTCTGTTTAATTTCTTAAGATTTTATTGTTGTTGTATGATACAGTGTAAAAATCAGAGGTGTGTAGCTCTTGGGAATGAGGGTGGGAGCGCACATGGGTTAGTCCTGCTCCATCGGCTCATCCACAGTCTCTGAGGCCTTTGGTCTCCAGGATGCACTGTTCTCCAGAGTGCCCTCTGTTGGCAGCTCTGCTGTACTGCTGGGGGAGGTAGAAAGGGGCTCATCGCTAGCCTGGCCTTCTTCGTTGCTGCTACTGCTGACTGGGTCACTGTTGTGTCCCCCTTCCCGGACATCAGGAACGACAGACTTTGCAGACTGAGCTACCTGCTCCGATTGGTCCATTTCACTTCCATCCTCAGAGGCATGGGCAGAGCCTGGCAAGGCCTCGCTTTCTGCCTTGTCCTCACCAGTGTCCCCCGACAGCGGTTCTGTCTGCGTGCTCGATGGCTCTGAAGAGAAGAAACAAACAAAACATTCACACTACAGATAACCATTATTTTGCTAAATCTAGTAATTAATTGGTTACTCCATTTTCTGTACCTGCTTGTCCTATTCAGGGCTATGTGGGATCCAGAGCCTATCCTGGAGGCAATGGGTGCAAAGCAGGGAACAACCCAGGATGAGGTGCCAACCCATCGCAGGGCACACCCACACACCATTCACTCACACATGCTACCGTACTGCCCCACGCGAGTAACCCCATAAGGAAATTTCTACCCATGTTTAGAAATTCACTTACAGCAAGGTTTCTCAACTGTTGGTCCGCGGCCCAGTAACAGGCCACAAGCGGCCATTAATGGGCTATGGAACTGTGGCAGGGAATCAGAATTCGGCCACCGCAGGGACACAAACCCAATCACTGCCCAGGGAAATTCCCCAGTCAGTGATGCACAGTTACTATTTTACATGTATTTTTGAGTTTCAAATTACAAATTACTTATTTCAATTAAATACCTTTTCTCACAGCGGTATTTTGTTTTTTGTTACATTTGATGACCGAGTATGATTTGTAACAAAATACTTGTTTATATTTTTGTACCCATTTCTGATTAAGCACAATCAGCTTGTTTTGTGCCAGTCCTTAAAACTATTTCTTGGGGAATCCCCGGTGTCGAGAAATGATTGAATTTGTTGAAGAGCTTCTTTGGCGGAAAAATGAGAGCATGCAAAATACAAGCTGCCCGATTTCACGTGCCATTTTATGTCAGTCTCGGTAGGTGTTTTCACACGTAGCTTATTTCTACCTCTAATGAACTTGTTGGCATATCAATAGCCACCTTGACAGGTAAGATCATAAGGAAATGTGTCTGCTGATCATTTTAATAATCTAGTATGAAAGCGGATGTTTGTGCGTGTTGTGAGCGGGTATATTTGAAAGAAGACTAAGTTTCGCGATGATATTTTTCTCAAATTTCAGACAAGTGGAGTTATTGAGGTTGTCGTGTACTTCGGAAAATCTTCGAGGAAAAAAAAAAATTAAGGAGCAAGTTGTGATTTGTATGTATTTTATGAAAAGGCAAATTTGTTTTGTGATATACTGTATTTCAAAGTAAAACAGACTAAGGTTTCTGATTATGTATTTATCCAGCATATGCAAGAAGTCCTGATGGAGATAATGATATTAGTTTCACGCATCTAAAAACATTTTCTAGGTTAAGGCACCAGTGCTCCAGAGGGTTAAAGTTCAACAAGCAAGACTGGTACTGTGTACTTTAAACTGCCAAAAACTAGGGCCAACTAAACTGGAAATGCTGCAAATTCATTTCACCTGCAATTCACCTTCAACTGCAGCATTGCCATTCAGTAGAACACAGAGTGCAAGTGCTTACAGACACCATCAATTAGGTTTTCACTTTCAATCTGAAGAAATATGGGACAAATTGCATTTAAAAAAGTAAATGTTTTTACTTTTCACTATGGGGCTAACAGCAACTTTGACTACCTCTCTGCTCATTCTTGTTCCAGAGAATTTGTTTGACATTGATGGCAGAGAAAAAACCGGGCAACAAACCGTGCGTTTTTCTAGCATTATGGCCTACGGCAAAAAAAAGCCCATGGAAAATGTAAAGACCATCCGTTGCGTCAGGAAATGTACAATGCGTTTGTGACCCGTAAGCCTGAAATGTAACTTGCTCCAGAACAGGAGCTGGGACAACAAAGCCGGATTTATTGCTTAGCTGGATAACTTTCTTTGTTCACTTACATTTAGCCAAGATCTTAAATCTGAAAGTGTAGTTAAGCAACAAATCCAGTTTTGTGACACAGGCTCCTTCTTGGAGCAGGATATGCTCACAGGCTAAATTACTATGGCAACAACTATGTCTTATTTGTAGGTAAGCTGGAATGTACCCATGGTTCTCATTTAGCGTCAGTCAAACATTTGTCCTATACATTTGTCTTTTAGTGTGCTTGTGTGCACACACACACACACACACACTTTTTAAATAGACTTTTTGAACACCCCGTGGACACCCTGACCGACACACATGCAGTACCTTGATCCTCAGACACCACCATGTCTGCAGCTCTGCTGTCCGCATCCTCACCGCAGACATCCGAGGATGACTCCGAATGCTCGCAGGAGCTCTCCGCAACCGGCAGGCTGCCGGACTCCCTCGCCACTGGCTCCTCGTTCACGTCGTCTTCGTTCTCATTTTCCTCTGCCTCTTCTTTTTCGAACTTCAGCCTTTTGACCTCATGTTGCTCAGCCTCCACAGAGGCCTCATCTTCTACGTGCTTGTTTTTCACTGGACTCCCCAGGGCACCCTCTGCTTCTGATATCGAGGAAGCGCTGTGCATGCACACGTGCACAAAAAAAAGAAAACCCAACACACACATGAGCCCATGCAGCTGCCAAGCACCCTCACTAAAGATACATGCATTCAGAGGGAAACCTGCAGGGGTGTGTCAAGTACTGTTTTCTAGTACAACTTATTGTTGCTTACTTTCTAGTACAAAGTAAGCAACAATAAGTTCCTGGAAGTGTCCTTGGCAGAAGACCTGATCTCAACCATTAAAACCACAGCCTTCAGCTGGCACCAAAAGCAGCAGCCGGAGTTCTTACAAAAACACTACAAAGTACGATCACATCAGCCCTGTTTTATGACCCCTTCATTGGTTTCCAGTTAAGTAAATTGATTACAAGATACTACTAACTTATAAAACACCAAATTGCCTTGCACCAGAATATGTTACATCTACTAGCCTCCTACAACTCTCCTCGCCTCAAGGAGCAGGATATCAGTACTTAGAGTAGAAAGAACTATGGCAGGCTGCAGAGTATTCTCTTACAGAACTTGGCAGCTGTGGAAGTGTCTTCCAGCAGATGTGCGAGATTCAGGCTCACTCGCAATTTTATTTTATATTTTATTTTTTTAAGTTTAGCTTCTAGTTCTAGCTGTAGTTGGCTACTCACCCGCAGTTAGGCCTACAGTGTGAGGTGCAGAGCTGGGGGATCGGTGCCATTGACTCTGGATGAACTGTACTCACAGCGCCGTTACTCCTGCTTCACACTCCCTTGTGGAATTGGAGTGCTGACATTCTGGGACTTCTCATGCCTGTGTTCTCACTTGCCTGTCCCTGTACACTGCTACAGTCATATCTGACAGAGCTTACATATTGCACTCACCTAATTGTTTGCAAACTGTCTCTAGTCTCTCCTACTTCAGCTAATGTACATACCCCTCCTGGGTGCCTGGAGACTTAGAAATAAAGGTATCCTGCATACCCTGTTGCCTGTGCTGTCCCTACTACCTGTGACATCCCTCCATGCATCCTGCATACCATGCCTGCCCACTCTCCTGCCTGTGACGTCACTCTTGCCATTGGAAGCAGCACCATCGCCTGCATGCCATCTGCATTTACACTTGAATCTTAAAATCTGGACTGTATAAATTCGGATTTTGTTCATTTGCCTTCCTCTGCCAGCCCCTGGAGGATGGGCACCCCTTTTATTTTGGTTCCTCCTACTACAGAGTTTTTCCTTGCCACCGTCACCTCTGGCTAGCCTAGTGGGGGCTTTGAGCAGGGATAAGGTAAAGCACTTTGAAATGATGATGTGAACATGCATACTACAAATAAAACTAAAATGAACTCAAATCACCAAGAAGGCTCAACAGTGACCACACCCCAACCCCCTCCAAAGACTAAAGAGGGCAATCTCCCCTCCCCAGACCACAGCACCTTTCACAGGGGCGCCATTGAAGGTATACCGACTCATCACATCACTTTCTGGTTTGCCAATTGTAAAGCGACTGAATGTCATCAACTGAACAGGACAAAGACGAAGATCTTTGGTACCCCTCTCCTGTCTATTGGAAATTTACGACAAACGCTGTGCTTGCAGAGCCTCTAGCTTTATCAGAGATCCCTCACAAAGGCTGTTTTCTCTCCTGCATTCTGGACAGGTTTTCAGGTGCACCCAAAGCAGTACCAGCAGGTTGCTACACAGCTTCCCACCAGCGGGCTATAGATTCCTGAACACTGGCAGGCACATACATTCCCCACACACCCCTTTCAGTTCCCCTCCCAACACTGGTCACGTTCACACTGGACACTTTGCCGGCTGTCCTTTTTGAATATATTTCAAACAATATATTTGAAACATCTTATTTTTTATATACTTACATACAGCACACTTGCAATACAGTCAATTGTGGCTCTTTCAATTCATTTCAGTAGCACATTATTGGACAGTGGGACGAAACCAGAGGAGGCAAAGTAAGTCTGCACCCATACAAGGAAAAATCAGTGGTGTGCAGTAACAGCACTAACCACTGTGCTGCCCTCCTTACTAGGCCTGCACGACGCGTGACGTTAATATCAACATCCCATGTTATGTGCATGCAATATGTTATGCTAAAACATTTTTACTCTGTCATGGGCAGGAAAACTTGATGGTTCCTTGGCCAATCCAAGTCAAACCAATCAATCATTCTTGTCCTTGCTGTTGGATTCACTCACAGACAGTGTGGTGCATTTGTGCGAAATTTAACAAAATGAGTGAAGAGCTGGTCACCAAAAGACATTTGGTGTATATATTTTTATATACTCTACGTGCTGTATATATTTTTATATACTCTATGTATATAATTCAATTCATTTTGAAACAATGCTTTTTTTTAATTGAGTAATCATCAGAGCTCTACTTACAATTACAGGAATCAAATAATACTATGGACCAACGACTATTTATAGAATTGGATGTTTCACAGAAGACCTACTTGGTGAGAAAGCACGCAGTTTCCATATGCACTGCTATGCCCATACCTTACAGCCTTCTCTCCTGGCACCGTGGTCGTCTCCTTGCTCTCCGTGCTGTCAGGGAGGCCGTTGGTGGCCGGCGAACTACACAGCGAGAGTTTGGGCCGGGCCAGCGGCCTGGGGGTGCCAGGCCCATTTATGTTCCTTCCAGAAGAGGAGAGAGGGGAAACAAGTGTTTAGCAAGCAATGCTTATTAAGATGAGGGATCCCCAATCGGGGAGGGCACTGCTGAATGCACAAGGCGGAAGGCAACAGAGCCCTCACCTGTCTGTATATGCGGATGAGTTCCCTGGGAACATGACTCCATTCATCCTGCTGACACTGCTGGACCCGTTTTTCCTTCAAAACACACAAAACAGCCATCTACAGCCAAGTCCTCACTGCTATGTTTGTGTTTACAAACACAAACAGTCCACACTACCCCAGAGTTTCCAACCCCCAAAAACAGACTTTTGAAAATGCACTTAGAGCCACATACTTCTGAAAAGTCTATTTTTATGTTGCAGTGTGGATGAGTGAAAATAGATTTTTGAAAATGGAGACACTGCTTAGTCACAACACACTCATTCACACGGCCCTTCTCGGATTTGATCCTGTCAGTTACAGCCGCTCACTGTCTGACTCATCACCTGGTGAGTCTACATGGACGTAATCAGCAGGGCTGCACAATATCAGTGTAATGCAAACGCAATTATGTAGCACATGCGCAATAATAACCAGGGCTTTAGATGATGGGCAAAGCATTTGTCCGGACATCAGCTTTTTGGTACTATATGGACTTCTTCTTATGCCCACAATATGGTAAGCAGATTAGTAGTACGCCTAAAATATTAATGAATAAAAATATTAAAATATCAATTAACAGATTACTAACTTCTGAAAATGCCAGCGATCTGTACAAGTTTGACGTATCCTTATGTTTATTAAAATCGGTTAGTGGAGCACTCAACATGCTACCGTTTTGGTATATTATGGAAGCAATAAGCTGTTTAAAAGCCTTGAAGATATTGTGAATGCACAAGGTAAAACGACATTGGTGGTGTAGTGCTACTTTTGGCAGTTTGCGGATCCAATGTAGGCTGTGTTATGCGTTTTCACTCATTTCAATGTGCATGGAAAAACAGTGTTGATAAAAAAAATGTGATAACACCTATAGGCATGCAGATTGAATAACAGTTTTCAAGCAAAAACAATGAAAATGTAGCAGTGTGTACATAGCTTAAGAATTTGGCATGAACTCGAGGTTTGAGTAAACCTCTTTATCCAAAGATCCTTATTGTTTACTGTCTTCAGACTGTGGCTCCTACTGCCAACATACAGTTGATACTGATTTAATGTTACTGTAAAAAAATACTAATTCAGGTGAAAGAAACACTGCCCCCTGTATCAAATCAATTACAGGCTTACATGAGATTAGCTGGAGCAGGGTACAGTTACGCAACTAAGCATTAAAGATCTTCAATAGCAGAAAAAAAAGCCCAGACCTGTGACTATTATTAGTATGTGTGGCCTACATTCTCATTTCTAATTTTACATTTCCTTTTTCTTAAAGCACTTCAAAATGTAGTGTTCCTGTCGTGTTCATAACATTTTCTGGCTAGAGTAGGTATTTTAAGAAAATGTTTTGTGTGATACTACTTCAATGCACTGCATTCAGGTGCAATGTATACAGGCTGGAGCATTCTATAAATGAATAAACCTAATGCAACCACAAGCCACACACACCAGGTAGAACTTTCAAATAACCATACAAGAAAAAGATTACAGACAATTTACTTACTCTGTGGAGGGATAGACACAGCTGACCACCATTACATTCTGCAAAATTACAAAAATCACTTTAATTCCATGAAAGTATAGAAGTATATAAATTTGTTTAAGTGCCCCCTGCCCTGCAGTAACTGTCTGGAATAGGAACTTATGTTCTGCATCGTGAATGTTTTAAAACATACTGATGAGTTAAATTAGGAATGAGTATCATCTATTTATACTTTCTTTGTGCTACACATTTTTTGAGCACAACTCATGTAGCAGGTGGAAAACGTATTTCACTACATACAGGTACAATGTAGGTCTGCGTATACAGCAAATACAATTTGACACTTGATACCTAACAGCAGCACATACCTTCTCGACTCCTCTTAGGAATTTGTCTGTTCCTGTGTAGTTTCTCTTCGGTTCAGTGAGTAACTCGCACAGGCGTTGAATGGTAAAGGGGATTCTGGGAAAGACAAGCTCAGTGAACCTCACTGCAAAAACCACATGAAAATGCTAAAGCAAGGCTGTATCAAGTGTGAAATAGGCAAGCAAAACAACTGGGTATTGCCAACTCCTACCTTTAGGGTTTCTGTGTTTCAATTACGCTTGAGCCTCGGGTTTTTTTTTTTTTTCCTCAACATTTGATATTCTACAATTTGTATCA
Source organism: Petrocephalus schoutedeni (assembly GCA_026780765.1). Classification (NCBI taxonomy): domain Eukaryota; kingdom Metazoa; phylum Chordata; class Actinopteri; order Osteoglossiformes; family Mormyridae; genus Petrocephalus; species Petrocephalus schoutedeni. The sequence continues at coordinate 22,569,327 of JAODKL010000107.1, forward strand.
TGAGATCGCCCCCACTCAGTAATTTAATTTCAACTACTGGAGTAGTGTATAGTGCTGCTTTTGAAAATACTGACAATATACTATATACTCAAAGCCCAGTATTGGGAAGGTATGACTGTATGAAAAATAAGATGGTGCCCAAGCCTAGTTTCAGCCAACCTTTAATTTGGGTGTGCAAATTCTGAATTTCGTACTTCTCACAGACATTAAAGAAAAAGAAAGAAAATAAAATAAAATGAGTTTACTGGCTATTGGATCTATAGGTGCTTTCACACTGCAGGAATTTTTTTCAGGAACCAGAAACATTTCCTGGAACCATAAACTTTTGTGGTGTTCACACCACTAGAACTTGTGCTGCATTCCATTTACTTCAGAGGTCAGAGGCCTGGGAACTGGCATATGACATCACATTCAAGTTAACTGCGTTTCAGCTAACCAAGTCAGAAAGCCATTTAGCAATACCAAAAAAGCAAGATTCCTAGTTGGTTGAAACAAAATACTGGTCTGGATTTTTACTCTTTGGACCTGGATAACCCACCTCTATTGGTAACGCATTACTCTGTATTTTGTCCACACCGCAGCAACACATACGCATATAGAGGTTGGACAGTACTCTGTGTGCAACTGCTTTAATGAGCCACAAAGACAATGTATGAATAACAGTATAAAACTACAGCTTTAACTTCTGTTGATAAAGGGCACAGTCATCTTGGATTTTGAGGTCGGGGTTGCGTAGATTCCTCAGACTGTCCGGCTGAAATTCCGACTAGGTACTCAGAATTTCCAAGTTACGAATTCAAGTGGAATGCAGCATTGTTCCTATTGTAGTTCCATAACTGGTTTTTAGCATCTACTCCGGACTAGCTAAATTTTCATACAAACACAAACTACTATGGCAGGGCTGACAATGATAACGATGATTGCTTGGCCACAAGCACAGCGCTAACTTAGGTATCACGAAGATGTGCAGTGTGGGGGAGGGAATAGAAGACAATCATTTTTTAACCTCAGTTAATACATCTAGGGCTGCAACAACGAACCGATAAAATCCATAAAAATCAATTATTGTTGGAAACGAATGTAATTGTCAATTCGATGTGCCGTGTTATTAGTGCACAACTGGCTATGTTGCAGAGAAGTTAACTTCACCTGTAGACGGAGCTGAATGGAGTACAGCCAAAGGCGTAGTGGAGGAAGAGCGGAGGTGGTATTTACCAAATAAAATTAAACAAAAGAAACATCCACATTACAAAAATGTTAAAAATGGTGTGTGTGTTTTACTCGTATTTCACTTTAATGTTTTTGTATAGCTGTGTTTAAATGTGCTGCATAAAAAAAAACTTTACTTTGACATAAGGTCAGAGTGAAGACACTGCAATGTGATGGAGTAGCCCGTCAGGAGTGGCGTGTGCGGTCACACTTGCACACACGTGCACTCGATCGCACAAACAAGTGCGCACCCGATTGCACATACACTCACGCATACCCCGTCTGCCGAAACGAAACCTGTTCCCCAACCCATTCTTGGTTTTCCCTCTTCTTATTTCAACAGTGAAATGCGATGTTAGGTAGCCAAGGGTGCACACTTGCCTGCCCAGGCAGAACCATCTTTTGCCACGTGATTGAGGTAACTGCATCTGTGAGTATATCTGATAGTGCCATGCAAGATCACTTTTGTTTATTGCTGTAAATATAGAAAAGTGTTAATGTTGAAACAAATTCTGTTACCGGGTTTTTTGATTTGCATTTTTCTTTGTGCCTTTTCTTGCTCCGTCAATTTAGATAATGTTCCATTTCTGAATAGACGGGTAGAAACAAATTATTTTTTTATCCAATTCACCGACTGATCGAAAAAATAAAAATCGACAGATTAAATCGATTATCAAAATAATCGTTAGGTGCATCTCTACATTTCTGCATTGGAAAATTTGATAAATAGCCAATATACTTTTGTCTAATATCACTAGTTCGGCCTGTGAAACTTGCCAGCATTTATTAGTGGAAAAATTTTATTGTTTTTTTTCCTGTGTAAAATGAAAGATGAATTTGCTAGCCAAATTATAAAAACGCCATGAGTTGTGTTGTGTCCCATTTGGATCCCTCCAATAACTAACAAAAGGACTTGTCCATTCTCCATTATTTTGGGGTGGAGGTGCTATTAACACATGCATGCCAGATAAAGTAAAGATTTACCACAAGCCAAGGGTTAATGGATTCCTTCCATACAAATGGAGGCAGCTACATTGGTATATAAATTGATCCCAACTGTGGCCTAAATTAAGAAATCTCTTTATAGCAGAATATAGTACCATCTATAGTAAATCAAGACACTTCAGAGAATAAGCATTACTTTGGATCCATGTCAACGAATGCCACATTTAGCCTACAGTTGGCGATAGTCTATCATTATGGCATAGACTTCAGCGTTAAAACACTGGTTAGCACTTACGGTCATAAATGACAACCTTTTTTCCCCACACTTTTTTGTTTTTTCCATCTACAGAGTATTCATATTTTCAAACCACAATTTTCTCACCCGATTCCCTCTTAAGAAACAGTATTCATACTTCAAGTGACATCAGCTCTTCAGAGAAGCTGCCCTGAAGATAACATCACTTACCCATTATACCCATCCACAATCTTTAGTATCCTCTCCTTCATCTCTTCAAAAGGAATGTACTCCACGTTGGGATTGGCTGGGCCACGCTGCTCTGGGCTTGAAGCCCGGAAGTCATCCATAACCTTCTCCAGCTTGAAGAGGAAGTAACTTTTAAACTGTGACCACTGGAGCCTAGATGAAAGGGAGGTGTATTTTGACTTGACAGCCATTATCTTTTAAGTTAATGAGTAAATAGACAAACCATACTTTAAAGGACTAACACCCTGCAGATGGTATTGGGGTGGGGGGGATTACAAAAGAAAAAAATTCTCTTTATATGCTGTGGTCTGTATTTATATAATCAGCTATTCAATAGTACATTCACATTTCATGCGAGAATACGAAAAGGAGATTGTCAAAGACAACATGGAACACAAAGCAGTCAAAAAAAGGCACTACACATGAAAGTAAAACAGCCCAAGAATGTCTGAAACTCCAGGGGCAGCTTGGTTTCAGCTGTGCGCTTTATATTACACATTATGGGCTTTTGTCAGGTTGCGTTTGGAAGTCTCTTGATTCAGCTCCCTGTGTAGCTACACCTGAAAACTAAATGTCGACTCATCTACAAAGGCACTGGCGGCTGAATTCAAGCACAGGGGTGCTCCCCGAGTTCCAAAGGTCATGCAAGTTCATTAACATGTAAAGCAGTGCAACAAAGGAACCTTGACCTTCCTAGCCCACTTCCTGAACAAAAAGTAACCCATACAAAATAGACAGATTAAAATATACATTTTCAGAAAATGTGAGCAAAGAAAATTAGGCTTATTATGGATTAAACAGCAGTTCTACAGGAAACTATTACAAGCCCTAATAACAGTAAATTTGCATTGTGTTCATAGTTACCTAAACATAAGTATTTTTCTGATCTTAAGCTCAATGCCTTCCACTTGTACTTCTTAGCAGATACAGGTATCCCTCGCTTTACACCACTTCGCTTATATGAAAGACCTATATTAACACCTATTTTTGAACTGTAAGAAATCTGAAGAGGATAGTTGCTTCTTTGAAAGAGAGAAACAAAACTAGCATTTAACAGCAAGCCAGTTATAGATATACAGTCATGCACAACAACGTTATTGTCAACAATGGACCAGATATACAATGACAGTTCCATAAGTTCCAGTATAACGGCGCAAAAAAGTTCCTAACGTCTAGTGACACCGCAGCCTTCGTAACGTCATACCACAACACATTCACACGTTTGTGGTGATACTGATGTAAACCTACTGTGCTGCCAGTCGTATAAATGTATAGCGCATACAATTATGTACAGAATATCCTTCATAATAATTATGTTACTGGTTTATGTATTTACTATATTGCACTTTTAGGTGCGCAGTAAGCTAAACCATCTAGGCTTGTGAAAGTACACTACGATAATCTCACAACAGCAAAACCATCTGACAACCCATTTTTCAGATCGTATCCATGTCGTTAAGGTGATGCATACTGCATTGATTCTGGTTAGTGAAACTACAACTGCACAAACATTTTTACTTTATGTATGTATTGATCATATTCCAGTTATTACTATATGTTAATGTTATTTTAGATTGTGTGTGTTATTTGGTAGGTTAGTTCTGGTCTGGGAATGCTCAAACATTTCCCCCATAAATTAACGGTAGTTATTCTCTTTATACCGTTTTGGCTTAAGAAAGGCTTCATATGAACGCTCTACTTTTGGATAGTGGGAGAAACCAGTATTAAAGTTTAACTCACTAAAACTGAATTCCCATATGATGAGTACTTTCAATTAGTATGAGTACTAATCCTACAATAAAACCAGGCCGAGCGAGTCAGGAAGAAGTAGAGTCTATGGCTGTAATGGTACACGTGTTCATCGCACATTCGGTTAAGTACACACATTAAAATTAAATTAATTTATTGGCACAGGCGGAACTTGAATTCCCAAGAAAATGTTCACCTTCGAAAAATCATGCTAATTGTGGCTGTGAGCTGGTTATGGCTAATGCTAGTTACAGGTAGTAATAATCAGTGGTTTGGGAACATTTTGATTTCCCAATAAACCACACCAGCACTGGAGAGAGTAGCTGATTAGACCAATACTAACTGCCAGCTCTCGTACACTGAACTGATAGGCTGCTGGAAACGCATCCAAAATGCTAATAATTTGAGACGACATCACGCAAGAGCCTGTACAACCAGAACATGGCAAAAACAGTCCTTACAAGTTTGTCTCCCCATGGCATTTTACCAGGAAATTAAGATCAAACTAAAAAAAAAAAATTTAAAAATAAAGTAGAGGTGTTAATTGCTACACACTGTTCCGAGTAGAAGAAAACACAGTTTTGCTCGACATGATTGTTATTATATAGTCTTATTTTTTAAATTTAACAATACGCAAATATATGTTCATTAGTGTTCGTAATTGACACACAATGTCAGATACACTGCCTATAGTTTACATCCATTCATGGTCTGCATCCACTTGTCCTATTTAGGGTCGTGGGGGCCCAGAGACCATGGAAGCTATGGGCACAAGGCAGCGAACAATCCATGACAGGGTCTCAGGTTTGCTTTTGTTCCTAATTGTTTTTGCATTTGTAGTTTTAGCAATAAGCTGCAAAACAAGTTTAGTTTTCCCTGCTGTAATGAAATTGTTCCAAAGCATGAACTCAAAAACGAGGTTTATACCGAATCATGAATTTTGCATACCGTTACATCCCTAGTAGAGTATTCACCCTTCTTTGCAGGTCTCACTTTTCACTAATGCCAGGAATGAAAAACTATCCAAGCACATGACCGGAGCAAAGGAAACACCATCCAACCATGCATTTTTTGAGGCCTTTGTCCACACATACACTTCCTCCTCCATTATCTGTCCACAAGAAAACACTAAAAATCCACTGTCAAGAGCATGTCAAACCAACAGGTGTTGACATAACTAACTGTAAAGCCATGTTGGCCATTCAGAAGCCTTATTACCAGTTCTGCTAGGCTAACAGCAGCTAATGTAAACTGTACACATTCTGACATCAAACAAAGTAGATAACAGTGCACACTGACGTCACAGGCCAAAAACACTGTTTTCCCTGTCTACATGTCGACACTGATCTGAAAATCTTCACCCTGGACAAGGCCTGAAACTGCTTGTTCCATTCAGGGTGGCAGGGGGTCCTGAGCCTATCCCGAAAGCTATGGGGGCAGGGCCGGGAAGAAACAAGGATGGGATGCCAACCAATCACAGGGTGTGCACACACACACACACCTACAGACAATTTGGTAACACCAATCAACCTCAGCATGTCTTTGGACTGAACATGCAAACTCCACACACATGGAACCCTGACGAAGATTTGAACCCAGGTCCCAGAGGTGTGAGGCAACAGTGCTAACCACTGAAAAACATTTTTAAGGTACACTGAAGAGTACATACAGCTACTTCACAAACGCCAGACACTACACAACATATGAAGAATCTAACCAGAGCAATTTTCAGCCCTCTCCCGTTAAAAGCTATTTGAAAATCCTATGTTAGCTTTTCTTCCAACGGGATGGAAGCAGATTAAAATGCCTCATTCAGAAGTTAATATATTAGGGTATACAACAGGGGTGGCCAGTCTTATCCGCAAAGGGCCAGTGTGTATGCAGGTTTTTGGGATAACCTTCAGGTCAGCTGTTCAAACCCAGGTGTGACGACTCTTCAGCCAATAGGTCCTCTAATTAGTAATCTAAATCAGGGAGCTGCAGTGAAAACCCACACACACCGGCCCTTTCTGGATAAGATTGGGCACCCCTGGTATACAATGAAAGATAAAATTACAAAATGACATTTGCTGTTCATGTATATATTGGCAGCCATAACTCATCTAGCAAAAGTATAACATTTCCTGTAATGCTCATACATTTTTTAATTCTTCTGTAATCATTTCTGTTTAGCGATGCAACACCACAATTTTACGCAACTGACTACAACTCACAACTTACGCTGCACTGACTTATGCTGACTCACTATTCAACTTAAGAATGATTGCAGTGATCATGAGTGTGGCGTTTACAAAAATTAAAGCATCACTAAAAGCTGGGAGAAACTGGCCTTACATTGAGAAGAAAATTAAGCTTTTGCATTTTCTCCCATAAAAAAAACTTCTCAGATCTAGACAATGTCAAATTTAAATCCGCTTTTTGTTTTGCCTCTTATGTAAGCAATGATGCCTAAGGCAAAGCCCAGGATCTCCAATGTGTAGAAGAAAACATGCACCCTTAATTTCAAACCAGAATGACTACACATCCCTTCCATGATTTTCAGCCCTTGTGCACAATGCAACAAAAATCACAATTTCAGGTAAACTGGTCACACATCCCCATTTCCCCAGTTTACTCTGCACCATAGGTAATAAGTACCTACAATGCTTACACCCATAAGAATGTCTGCTAGCCCTTCTCAAATTTCCAGTCTGCTACAGGTGTCCGCTTATTAAACCTTGCCTGCTTTTGGCTGAATTAAACGGCACTCTTTCAATGTTATGCCTCGGGTATTTCACAGGCATAGCACTGAAAGAGTGCTGTTTAATTCCGGTGTCGGAGTGATTTAGGAACCAGAAAAACTGCGATTCTCCAGGTTAAGATGTGTGTGTGTGTGTGTGTGTGTGTGTGAGTGTGTGAGAGAGAGAGAGAGAGAGAGAGCGAGCGAGGGGAGACGCTAGGCAGCCGCCGTGGGTAGCCGTCTCGGCTAGCCGGCTAGCTAGCAGGCCTCTACTTCTGCGCTGCTGAGGCTGCCGCTGGACATACTTACACCGTCTCTCCGGTCTTGGCGACATGGCTCAGAAACTGGTCTAGGACCGGACACGCTTCTTTCTTCCCTTTCCTTTCAAAATCTGAAAATTGGGAAAGACGACTGACATTTAAAAAATACATATAATACAGTTTCCCCACACTCCATCTGCCTGTTATATGCAAGCAACAAAAAGTTTCTAAAAACCGACAGTCCTGGCATAGATGAAGTGATAACTTATCTCAAATTTGGAGGGGGGGTTATCACGTGACGGTGTCCTCTTCGTCACCACGGCTCGTACGTTTGTGTCTCCACCAACACGCCGCCCGTACTGCTAACCAGCTAACTACAGTAACTACCCAGTACCGGCTTCGGGCTAAAGTACGCTGCGTTACAAACCCGGACTCCTAAAACACCGACAGCGAGCGCCCAGCTCAATCGGCCACACGCTTTTACAACTTTGTGATACCATAAGCAGAAACCCCTTCAATTTAAATTCGCCTGACACAAAATTAGCAACATTCAACACCCTTGCTAGCCAGTTAGCCTCTCGCCGTTCAAATTCTAATAGCATTTCCTTCAGCCTCAAACGCCCCTTTCCTCTGACAATCACTCAACGCCCAGACAACGGGAATAACCTTTGAAAGCCTCCAGAAGTGTGTCGATCTCCATAATTGTCGTATTTTCTCTCCCCTCCTTAATCCAACAGGAAACAGAAAGCTGGCACTGCGACCGAAACAAAAAATCAGCAGCAGCAGCAGCACTTCAATATGGCGCCCGTGACGTCACTACCCGCTTAGGGAGCCACTGAGCATGTCCATCGCCGCGCGGCGCTCGAGCGGCCGCACCGCGCTCCGCAACTTGTTTAACTTGACCTTCTCGTCGCAGATGCAGCTGAGATCTTTGCGGTGGAGGACTTGCCGCATGTGATATCGAAGGCATGTGAAAGTGAAATACACGTGCATAGTGCATGGAAATCGAGCGTATAATAACAACAACAACAATAATAATGCTCGATTTTTTTAATTATTGAATTCCAAATCATAGGATCTGAAGTAATCTTTTGGCGTGTCATGTTTCGTATGTCCTAATGATGTTTCACGTTGATATTTCAGTGTTTATAAAATCCATCTACGCCGACCAACAAGCTAGGCCTCCTTACACAAAGTGTTAAGAATAGCTACGCTGCTTTATGAGTTTGATTTACGTTTAATATTTTAAGTTATTCAAATTAATCGATAACCAAGAACAAAAAAAATGGCCGTGATTTCATACCACTTCTGAGTGTTTCGCCAAGCGGGAGATGTGTTTGAAAATGTAACATTAATTGTACAATATGTTAAAAAATATGTATAGTACGCAGTCTATAAATTAACGGACTCAAGCAATGGGAGTTATACACTAAATTTAAGCTAGAGCCGGTTTACGTCGTACCAAAATTTCATGGATGGGTAAACTTGTCGACGGGGGGGTTGCCACTTTCAATCTCAAGAAATAAAGGACACCAACCGCCGTAATTTCAATCGTTTGAGTTTTTCCATACGCTTTCCGAGAGTTAGGGGGCGTTAAAGAGACGCAGATTGAAAATATGCAGTTCGTATAGCTCATTAACCAAACACAATGCAAAACTAAGGCCTTCACCGAAGAGGGGTCATAGGAGGCCCTGATTTAATGTAGTAGGCACTTTAATATATACCTGAGTAAAAATCTCAAACTGAGAAGCTCTCATAAAAACTATTGCTGCTGGTAGCCATGTGTTATAAATGGCATTAAATTGGCAAATTCCACAAATGCAGCAATTTTATATTGTATGTGGTCAATTTAGGTTTTTTTCCTTGATCTGACAATTATATTATGATAGGATTTAATTCTAAAAATGCCTATACTGTTTGCACAGCTGGAATTACAAAGTTTACTCTTCCATTTGGAAACTGACCAAAAACCCGTTAAACGACAGTTTTTCAAAATCAGTAAATTGAATGAATTCTTTACTGATTTTGCTGAACATTATACCCATCTTCTAACCATTGATCAAGGTCATGAGCAGAATACAACTCTAAGTAATTTATCGTCAGTATGTGAGGAACAGAGGCATTGGTTGTTATGGTGCAGAAGTAGAAACTTTGGATAATAACAATATACACACATTTTTCAAACTATAGTTTACCTTGCAACATAAGTATGCTTCAAATGAACCTACATTAATAAACTTGCAAACATTAAATGCAAAATAACAATAGTGCAGCACAACAAAGTTGCTAACATAGGCCAGTTAGCAACTATGCTTTTGGGAAACGCACCCCCTGATAGTTTCAGGAAGGAAGCTGAGGAGATGGTGTATAGCCTGAGTGTCAATGGAGATGCACCATCTCTGTTAGGGAAGCTACAAAGATGTAGCTGCTGGGGTGGATGGGATCCACTGCAGTCTTCCCAGCTCCTGGCTTTTATTACTGGTAGCTTCTCAGCAATGCGAACCACCCACTACTGCCTGGAGGCGGAGGGGAAGGATTAAGATGGTCAAAACACTTGCAATCGTAGGCGGAGTGTTAACCTTATGTGTTAACACATGTATCTGATGCACACATAACCTATTATTTTGTCTACATACAGTATAGGGTGCAAAAAGGTAAAGGTGTAAAATTTCACTATAGAACATCGCAATCTTGGTTTTGCCAATTATTGCAATTCCGGCTTAGGCAATTGGGGCACTCCCCCCAAACTCTGTCCATGCTCATGATGTTGGCTGAGTAGAATTTCATCAAGATAAGATGTGACAAGTTGACCTTTTTGAGTAGCCATAGGAAGAATTATGTCTTTTCAAATGATAGAGCTGATGTTCATGTTCTACCTCAATTGTTGTTGAACTCATTTTGTGGTGATTAACTCTATTTAATGGGACAACATCCTCAGCTTGGAGATATTGATGTGCTTCCTGGCACTTGTGCCCTGGCTGGCAAGTGGAGAGACATTCATTTTCTTCACCAGGTCCAGAATTAATTTGCTAGTGCTCTTTCTATTTGAAGGCTCTAGGGGGAGCTAGTACTCCTGGTTTTAGGTTAACATTGCTGTTGTCAGAAAGAATGGTGTAGTAGGACCTGAAGTGACAGGGACTAATAGTTAATGATACCAGACACCCCGCGACCCGGAGCAGGATAAGTGGTTATGGAAAATGGATTTATGGGTACCAGACATTTTTGTCTTTCGAGGCGAAGCACATATCAAAACAAAGCACATTGTCTTTCTGGTGAGCGTGCATGCTCTATGGAGTCAAGAATTTTCCACGTCTCTTGCACCACTCTCCAAGATCCCTCATTTACTCATCTCCCCCTAGTGCTCCACCCCTGCAGGAAAATTACTTACCAACAGATTGGTTGCATGGCTTTGCCTAGGGACAATGATCAGATTCTTGACCTGATTGGATTCTGGCTCCAAAGAAGCATTTTTCCGATAACCTCTGATCCTCATGAGTTTCCCCGTGCTTTCCCATGGGCTGATATACTCCTCTGAATATGCATCCCTCTGGACTTACTCAGTGATAACCCTCTTAGCCACTGCTACTTTGGAGGAATGTGAGGTGGGCTGCTCTGATGCCATCCTTTGAATGTGAAGAACTTGCAGAGGTTGACCGTAAGAGTGAGGTGAGGGCAACATCTGCTGCTAGGGAGCCCGAAGTGGAGAAGCACTAAAACCATTCTGAGGTAAGTCTCACTTCTTCAGTACAAGTAGCAAGAGTAGCTACTTGTGGTCTATGTTCCACATCCTGCTCAGAATATATCAGCCCAACAGTTTCATGCTCCTCTCAGTCAGGAGGTCTGCAATGGAAATCTCGACTTCTAAACCATATGGTACAGGTGCACTGCGCAGGGACTGACCCTGTAATCAGATCGGCTGTTTTGAAGAAGTAATTTGAAATATATGGTAAATATGGTTATGCACATATACACAGAATCACTTGGGCTTATTTAAGATGTATCCACAAAATACTTTGCTAGCATAGTAAAACTTAACAACATGTGGCTTGTGGTCCTCATGGATCAGTCTGGCCTAATACATTGTAGGCACAGCTCCACAAAATTCAAGATACAGGACTGTGCACTCTGGGCGAGGAACTAACTTTGCTTTTCCAAGAATGAATCTAACTCGCCACTGCCCTTCATCAGTGATGACTCTCAATGTTGTTGCCAAATTAGACAGGAAATCAATGCTGTAATGTAGGTAACTTTTTTCTTATATCTGCATTGTCTTCAAAATTAGAGTTCACACATGAAAATGTGCAAATACATGTAATGAAATAGAATAGCTTATACTTTTTACCTCTGCGATAACTGAAGCAACTTAGAAAAAAAATCAATACAGAGGGCCAAACAGTAAAAAAGGACAGCTATACACACATTGTGTTAGACATTTATCCTCAGTACTTATCTTCACATACATCTTAAGGGATAAGAATCTGTGTTGTTAACAGTGTTGGCTATTATGACACCTACATCAAAAGAATAAAGAGGCATGAAGTTTGGGTCACAATGGGTCAGTCTACTCACCCGACCCTATCTGTGCACTGTGCTGCTTCGCTAAAAGTGTTACGATGGCCAATTAGCTAACGTGCTTCTCATTAATGGGCCTGACCGTAATCTACTGAGGGCTGCATGAGCTTCAGAGGAAAATAGGATAACACTTTCTCCATGGAATATGAGAAACTGTTATGTATGCATGATATTTATAACAATCTTATGAAATAATTTAAGAATTATATATGGGGACTATAGAGTTTTTCTAATGTATGCATGCTATATTTTAATGCAGGGGAATTATTAGTGGGAAGGAGTGTGGATTACAGAACATGAAACAATGATGGAGACAGGCTCCTTTTAAATAAAAACACAAGCCGAGATGGGCCAAATGGCCTCCTTAAATCTTGCAGCTTATGTTCGTCTCAGTTCAGCTATGGGAAATAAATTCAGGTCCATGCCAGTTCTGATCAGGTGTAGAAAAGCATTTTTAATAAGAAGAAGATCATGATTTTCAAGCTCATAAAACAACTGTTAATGTCTGAAAGCTCTGGGGAGGATATTGAGGTAGTTGAAAATAAAGGAAAGGAACAACAGAGCAAACATGCAACAGTTTAAACATTTCCTAAAAGCATAAACACAATTATGATTCCCTTAATTGCCCCTTCCACAGGATACAGCCATTTCTAGTTTTGTTGATCAAAGATGGCCCCTACCCTAGTTGGATCATTTTCCACTCTAGATGACCCGCTGTTCTGTATCTCACTTATCAGCAAAGAGCACATGAGTGAGGTCACGGCCTCAAGCACATAACTGTTTGGTTCACAGTTGTCAATGGCTTATTAAAGCAATAAGGTACTTACCACTTACCAGCAGCAGGCTGGCGACCACAATAACCTTAAATGTGAGCACTAATGAGCCAGCTGCGATGACAACTACAGCCATTTTAAAGTGTCAACTTTCATTCCAAAAGAGACAGCAAGCCAAGCAATTGAGCTTTACCATGTTCTTCTCAGCAAATGTTATATACTTGTGACCATTCATCAGCACTTAAAATAAAATAAATAAATCAAAATAAATTGTTAAACAGATACATTTCTGCATATAAGCATTTTACACGTTCGGGTTCCTAGACTACTAGTAAGATGGGTGACATCCATACCAGCCCCCCAGTCAAACTGGTGATGAAGACATGTAGATAATTCCTCTATGTCATCTAGTTATCCTAAATGGTTTCCCACAGCTCTGTACTAAAGATGCTGGGGCAAGCACCTCTCATGTGGAATATGTGCAAACCTCTACTGGCTTGCCTGAGACCGGAAGGTGCCTTTAAATATGCCCATGGGAATGGGTTTCAGCCTCTATAAACATACAACTAACATCCACTCTCTTCCCACCAGTGGTAGTTCCCTTTTTAGCTCATGTACAATTTTAATCCCTGGTCCCTGCCTAATGAATGAAGGCTATCCGACACTAATGTGAAATCAGTGATCCTTTCACTGTCACTAAAGTTGAATCACAGTTGCCCCTGTTCGTCCGATCTCTGCAAAGAGAAACAAATACGATTCACCCGAGATCAATTTTGTGGAATCATTTTACATAAGTAGCTGTGTACTTACACAATAGTATTACCAATGTTTAATTGTAGATAGACATTTAGTGCATTAGCATTACCTATTTATGAGACCAAATGTTACATTACCCTTAACAAGTATCACATTTTAATCAGTGATTCAGTGATGTGCAATATGAAATAGAATTTTAATGACGAGTGATTTTGCACACAGTCTTTTCAATCATGCCCCTCCATTCTTTGCCTCATGAGCACTGAAGTCTTCCAAAATTACCGCAGAGGCAGTACCTTTTTGAGGACCACTCGCGATCACCTTTCGAGGACCACTCGAGGCCACCCTCTTGTCCACCTGGGAAAACTCCAGCTGCAAAGCCCTCAGCCTGGACATGAACGAGCGGTGAGTATTCCCACACCCACCTGAGGTCTTATCATGATTCATTTTTCATGTGTTGGCCCAGAGTTATACCTGAGATTGGATCCATAAGTTACAGCTAAAGACCACAGAACTTATTCCCTGGTTTTTAAAAGCTCCTTTGTGGCACAGGATCTCATTACCATAATAATAGTGTCATATGAAGAATGTCATTGTGTTTTAAGTAATGAGACTCCAGATTCCATGACGCAAAAGGCAATTTAAAAATGATAAAAATTGTTTTCCTCAGTCAGAGTAAATGCAAGTTATGGTGGCGATAGAATAGTTTAATTATGACTTATCTCAAATTAATTTTGTACTATCGTGTTTTGGCCAGCAGGTGGTATAGTGTTGCTAGAAATAAATGCTGTCATCAGTAGAATTATAAACTTACGAAGTGTCCTTTACCAAACATGTAATGCCTCTAATTTTCCTGAAATGTTCTTTGATCTTTTTTGTTTATTTTTTATGCCAAAAAAGAACAATGCTAAAAACCTGTACCAGTATAAGTCCCATGATTGAGTATTGCTGTACTCTTTTCCATTATAGTGGCTTGAGACCGCGGGGCCTCACACATGTTCTTGCAGCAAGTCAGGGCCTAGCTTGCATGTGAAACACCAACAGGAACTAATTCCTCAGAAATCCATAACTTCAGCAGACAGTTCAGCTGGTAGAACTTATGACCAGTTAGGTGCCGATCACTTCAAAGGGCTTCAGTTCATTAAGCAGCGTAATTGCTCCTTGATGATGCAGTCTCCTGCATACCCCTTACTGGTCACTATTCGCTGGTACCTTCTGCCAGAGTTTTGTGGGTTCAGTACCTGCTGTTCCTTTGTTTCAATAAAAAAAAAAAACACGAAACCAACAAACTGTTGAACTGGCTCAGATTCTTGCAGTTTTTTTATTGTGTATTTTTATGAAGTGATGGAGGCGGGTGATTTGGTGTTTAATTGCCCTTAGGGGTTGGTTGTGAATGTGGGTGTCTAGCCTATGATAGACTGGCCTTCCATCCAAGATGTTCTCAGTCTCATATTCCTATTAATATGTAGGAAGCTTTAACCTCTAACAGAAGGGCTACAACACTACTTACAGATTCTAGCCCACAGGCCGTCTGCTTTGCTGAACCTTACGTCTTTGTCTGGCTGGTGCAGTCAGTGTTAGAGAATTACATCCTCTGATGCCTAAACCATCAAGTCTGGAGGATCCATGAGTGATATGGGTTACCCTGCTCCTCGGGCTGGTCACGTGCAGGCATCAGGTTTGCTGTGTCGCAGCTGAAACTCCATGATCGGCCCACGCCGTGAGCCACACCACAGATGAAACTTTGCTCTTAGGGGTTCTTAGGGGTCCCAGCCCCCCCCCCAGAGCAGACAGACAGATTAGCGTTACTGTCAGCTGCTTCCCCATCCCCTATAGCTTTTTACTGGGAGTTTGATACTTGGGTCACTCTCCCCTAAATCCGAGAGAACCCACAGTGACCAAAAAGCTGCAGATTTGTAATAAACACATTATTTTAGAGATGTGACATGGTAAACTACAGCTTCTCAACAGGAAGTCATGGTTTGGAAAAGAGGAGAAAGAAACATATCACACGTAGTGTGCTGCCGTTGTTTCTGAAGGGAAATATAATTACTACATGACAATTCCATGTTCATCCCATTTTGCAGGTTGTGGGGTCCCTGCAAGTTGTGGCTTAGACATCCGTCCCTTTCCTCTTCATAGCAAGGATGGCCTTTCCAGTTTCTCTCTCACTGCCTCTTTCACTCTGTTTCTGGCAAAGACAAAAGCAGGCAGAGAGACAGCTGGGTGAAGCACAATGAATGACTGACAGCTTCCCAGGCACTCCCTCCTTACTGCTGGTTTCGCACCCGCGGCTCAGCTGTCATCCCCGAAACTATTTTAGCTTGTCGAAAACCTGTTCGTGCTGAAGGTGTGAAATCGTTGAAGGAGCTTCTTTGGACCACTTTATATTTCATTGGAAAGAGACAGGTAAAAGAAACAGACAGGGAACTTGGAGATTAGAAGAGACTGACTGGTAAACGGAAAAAGATGCTGACGCAAGGGATGCAGATCAGAGATGCTGCCTCCATTAGTCATCAGTTAATCATATAGTAGTTCTTGACAATACCATTTTAAAAATATAGCAATTAAAAGCACATTATTATTATTATTATTATTATTATTATTATTATTATTATTGGGCTTCATCAAGTCAGTGTTCACTCCTGGAGATGGTATTTCTCTGT
>JAODKL010000107.1:22585559-22595931 GCA_026780765.1 Petrocephalus schoutedeni
TGTGTATGAGAGAAATGCTCCGCATGGCTCTGTTTATAAAAACTCTGATAGGAAAATTTAAGAACACTATACAAGTAAAGCAATGGATTCTTGAATATACCAGAATGGGATGAGATCCCTGCATTTATATTTGCTTGGGCATCTGCCAACACTCAGCTGGATCTACAACTGTCGGTCTTTAATGAAAAGGTATAGAGAGGTTGCCAAAGAGTGTCAACAGATTGGAGGTACCAGCAATGTAAATCACAAAAATCAGAAACTCAAACAGGAAGACAGGCATATTGAAGATTGCAGCAACAAAGGCGGTTCGACAATAATCATGATCAAGGTCTGGGGTCCTCATTGTTGTGTAAAAACAGGCAGAAATAATAATGCTTCTCCAGTTTGCTAATTAAATCTGATTCTGATTCAGTCAGGCTCACTACGCCTATTAATTGTAATGTAATTCTACAGTAGTCCAATGAAATTTAAAGAAAATAGACCAAAGAGTTTAGTTTTCTGATGCAAAAACAGCTTAGTACTATTCTTAGGTCTCAGTGAAATGAAATAACATTCCATTGTTTTAGTAACAAGAATTGCATTACTGGATGCAAAACATACAGTATAAACAATTTAAAGTGGCATTCTGTATTGGCCTGATTACACTGATTTGTACCATATGGTTGGGTGTTTAATAAAACACTTTTGGAGCATTCAGCTAGTGACTGACATGTTCCAAGTTTAACAGAGAACTTACTGAGCCTGTTTGAGAAACTTATAAAATTATTCCCTTAGTGGTTCTTTTTATGTAAACAATAAGCTAATAAATATTTGTCAGATATGAGCCATTCTCTTCAGAAACACTAACTTTTATTGAAACAGTTGCCCATGTCCATTACACTCTTAGAAAAAAGGGTTTTTGGGGGTGCTATATAGAACCATTGGGGTTTTAACCCTAGGAAATAGAACCATTGCCTTCAAAAGGGTTCTATTTCACGCTCCTGAGGATATATTAAATGGTTCTATATACAGTACAGCCTTTTGAGGGTGCCAAGCTATAGAATCCTTAAAGGTTCAATATGGAACCTTTTGTTTAGTAACGGAGTGTAACAGAGGATATTTCATTGGCAAACTTAGACAGGATACTGTCATTTGTCCATCCATCCATCCATGCATCCGTTTTCAGTAACCAGTCTAGCTCGAGGTAATTAATGTGGTGGATCAACCCGCCATTCCTGATCAACACCGCATGCACGAACAGTGATCACCTCAGGGGAGAGTTGCTGTGCAGAGAGAGAGAGAGAGACAAGAGAAATGATCTCACGACACCTGGAGAACATACGGAGACCAGCAGTAGCAGTGAGAGTAACACTGCTTTCAAAGAGTTTCTTTTTCTAGAAGCACTCCCACCCCAGTAGAATCAATGCCACCATCTGCTGTGCTGCTCAGTTCCTGGGATTGCACCTTGGGGAAATCCGACCCCCCTGAGTCTTCATCTCCCATTTTCATACTTTCGTATTTTTTCCTCCCTTAATAAACGCACCGGAGCAGGAGTTCCTGCACCATATATATCCCACCCGGTCCTCTCCTCCCATGACACTTAGCATCACCAGTTTACATGAACAGTGCTCTTTAGACCGTGGAAAGAGCATGCAGACCCAACATGGACAAAGCTACGCATCCAGAGCTGAGACATAATAGTGCTGTCCACCAGTGAACTGTGTATTTAGTGACTTACACTGGAGACATTTAGACAATTCTGCAATGCGTGTAAAGGGATAGGCTAAGGAAACGATACAGCTTTCAGCTGCAACTCTGTTCAAATGTTTGAATATTTTGGACACCTACCTAACATCTGTGAATGCTGGCCTGACTGCTGCGGGGGCAGTTCTGGAGGAGCATGGCAAGCTTGTCTGAGGTTTTATGTCATTTTGGAATCCTCCTTGAAGCATAACTTGCACTTGGAGGGGAAAATATGCAGCTGAACAAAAGAAGGTCGTACCCGTTCATGATCATATCGTCCTTCTTCAAGAGGCGGTGATGCTAATATGGTATGGAGGCTGAGAGTGAGACAAGCTGTACTTTAACTAGAATTTACAGTTTCTTTTCTTTGGTTCTTTGTTCTCTTAGGAATTAAGGTTTCTTTCGTCTTTGGCTTCTTGTGAGAATTGGCCATACATGATGGGTATCCACTTGTGTACCTCAGCTGTGACACGAAACAGGTACCATGGTCGGCTTACAGAGGGCCAGAGAGGTGTTGACAACCTGTACTTCCAGATCATCATATATAAATAATAGCTATGTGCATTTCCCCTTGCATCATGGAAATCATCTCGTTTCATCCCGTATGTTCCACATGGAGGGAGAAATCTATTTACTTTCTCATACTTTTCATCCAGAGTGATTTACAATGTATTACTCCTTAATATAACTTGATATTTTCCCCTGAAACGATTTGGATTTGCTACTCTGTATTATGGTTAGGAAAATAGTATCCACATTAGGATACTGAAGCTGTTAGGTTACAAGTTAACCATGCAGATAACCAGTGTATTACCTAAAATCTGTAGCCTTTGGATGCATGAGTGTAGGAGCCAGCGGAGTGGATGATGGATGTGGGGGTGGGACATTTTCCCATGGTTACTATCTTACACCCCCCCCAGGCCATCAAAAAAAGCAACATAGAGAAAGCACCCCTTAACAAACAAGGGGCTTGACCTGAACATGTGAAACAGTCTTCCTGAGTTGAATACACTCCTAAAACATTTCCAGGCTATAAAGGGAAGTTGTTAAGAAGTAATTAGTCTATAAATTACTGCAATTAGGAGCAGTGCATTCTGTGCTGCAGGGAAAGCAGCGAGTGCCTGTTAAGACATTAGCTGTAGTTCTGAAGCATATCCTCACTGGGCTCACAGCTCTATTTCTGCTTAGAGAACAGTGGCTGGGCAGGCTATCAGATCTGTCACACACAGCTTGGCTTTCAAATTGTCAGCTTCTGTTGGATTAATCAATGCCTCTTTCACCTGGTGGAAAATGGAGTGCATGCTGATTACAGCCATGAAATTTATCATTATGTGTCAGGAGAACCTTAATAACCCTCCCTATCCAGAAGGTTCCTTTGTGCATTATGAAAAACAATTCCCATATAATTAGCGAATGATAATGCAGTGTTTCTCCAACATTATCATTAAATGCTAATTGCCATTTTTATTGTTGTTGATGGTGTGGTTAATTGTAGCCATCCGTGCAAATACTTCTTGTAACACACAATAGTCTATTTATCAAAAGTTGGCTTGAAGTTATTAATGTACTCACTCACTCATGGAGGAAATACATTTCTCATTCTTGTAATTTTTTTTTTGTTTATTTTGGTATGGTGTTAAGTTGAGAAACCAGTCAATTTAAGCTCCAAATAACTTGTATATGCCTTGATATTGTACAATAGAACATTGTCCTTACATTAAAATCTTCCATCGTCACTTCCATTATTTGGCTAGTAAGATCGCAATGTTTCTGAGATTTTGTGGACTGCATACCTTTTGGAGTATCTTACCAATTTCTGTCTGAATACCAGAAGATAATTGCAAAGGGATATAAAGGCAGATGCAATTGACCCCGACGAGCTCTTTCAGCAGCTTGACACTTCTGGAAGTTTAATCTCAGATTACTTTGCAACGAAGGGGTTTCTTCGTTGTAATTTAATTGTTTAATTTGGTCTGACAATTATTTTGATGAGGGTTAACGGGTAATTAATTGGAGGATCTAATTAATTGGAAAGGTAGGAATTAAGGTAAAGATTTCTACTGGGACATTGTTAATTACTTAAGCTTTTTTGGTAGGCTGTTTAATTAGATTTAATTTGATTTGTATAGTGCTGAAATTAGTAAGTAAAGTTAACTGACACATCTACTTAATTATACACAACAGCTGTGCTCAAATGGTGGCTCAGTGCGTTGCTTTGGGAGTTCTGCAGCAGAATAGGATCCTGCATGGTTTCTGCGCCATTCGAACAGCTAGAAAAACAAACACTCCCAGATATGCTGTGGACTTAAACCATTTACACTCGGGCAGCTGCAGCTTTCAAGGAAACTCTATTGAGAAATAAATATTTGAAACAGTTAGCTGGCTCATCGCCAGGTAGTGTTCCACATGCTACTGCCAGCAGTCTACTAATGGTCCATTAGTAATGGCATGTGAGGCAGCGGCAGCTTCTGAGAAGGATGCAGGGAATGGCTGGCTGCTGCACCCTACATCTACTGTAATCCCCCCAGACACTGTTGGTCCTGAAGAGCTTTTAGAAGGGTTCACTGAGCACTGGGAGATCCATTTTGGGAAGTGTACAGTACACACTGGGTGTACTTCTCAAAATGATTTCATCGTTTAAACAATATATAAACTGACTATTATATCAGTGCTGTCAGGTGTTTTTGTTTTAATTAATGTGTATATTGAGTTTTTGATCATTTATTATCACTGTAATACTTGGCCAACAAAGTGCATATATGTATGTAAATACATGTTTGTCTGGATGGGTATTTTTTCATTCTTACTCCCATATGGTGCTTGGATTAACACAAAGAACATCGCAGACTGTATGTTAACATCCCCCTCTGCTTTTGATCACATTGCAGGGAACTTGACAAAAGAAAATTCACCATGAAAGCTAAAGTTTTGGAAAATATCAGGTGAGGCAGCAGCACAAGGCTCCCATTCATGGCCCCCACACCAAGCCCCCTCCCATCTACGCGGACTCCAGAATGCCACCCCCAGAACATGGACTCGACCTGGGACCAAAATAAAATGACTAATTGAGAATAGAGGACTGTGAAGTCCATGCCTTGGCTGGATTCTGGCTATCCTGCTCACTTTTTCACCTGTTTTCCAAAACAAAGAAAAAACAAAAATAATGACCAATTGGGACCAGAAAAGATTTTTTTTTTCATTGTCCTTCTGGATGTCCTTGAACAGAAAGCAGACAGATGTGAAAGAAATATGACTTCAAAGCTCTGTTAATTTCTTTATCTCCTGTAAGATATTGAGTGAGAGATCGAGAGTAAAATTACCTGTAAAAATGTGGTAAAAGCCTTCAAATCCACATCGAGACTGAAGCTGGAAAATAGAAGGTAGATTCTGTAAGGGTCCAGTGCTGATTTTCAGATGATCCGAATTCACAAATGCATTGGCAAATTAAATGCACACATTCAATTCAATTTATTTTTATATAGCACCTTTCACAACAGTTGCCCCAAGGTACTTTATGTGGGTGTGTTGTGATACATTCCTGTATCATTTATACAGAATTATTCTTGATCTAATTATTGAACTGACAGAAAACCAGAGTACCCTAAGGAAACAATCACAAACAGAGGGAAAACATGCAACATTTGGTCAAAAGCTGGAATCAAACCTAAAACTCCAGAGGTACAGTATTAGGAACTAGCACTACTGCTTTGCTGGCCTTGGCCTGTCTGAGGTCTATAAAGTTAATGCTGAGTTGGATTCATTAAAATTTCCAACCAAATGTATTGGTAGAATTGGACCTCTCAACATTCAGCGATGCCTCTTGACAAGATTCAAAGGGGTTTGTCTGATATCAGGCTGTTAGCTTGAAATAGCCTCTTAATCTGTGGCCTGTTTGAGTGTCTGTTGCGGGCGCCCAGGAGGGGGGCAGTGGGACAGTGTTTACCTTTTTTTCTAAGCAATCAAAGTGAAGAGCTCCACTTCATTCCAGAATGAATGTTCCTCAGCTTGCCCCTTTGTCCCTAAAAAAAGTCTCTTTGTATAAATACACTCATTAGTTCACTTCAGCTGCTGCCGGCAAGCACAGCACAGCTCAACGAGTTACAGGCAGGAAGTCATTTGGGCTGGTGGTTTGTAAACTAAAATGTAAAATGTGGCATAGTCCATTCATGGGGCCAATCCTATGCAGCACGGACCACAAGGCTGGGATATACCCTGGATGGGAGTCCTGTCACATTTACACCTATCAGCCATGTTATTATAATCACTGACAGGTGAAGTGAATTACACTGTACTCATTACAGTGGCACCTGTCAAAGGTGCCATTATATATTAGGCAAATTAACAGATCATGTTCTTGTGTTGGAAGCCTCATGATGGTTAATCGACTGGGGCAGAACACTTCCAAAATGGTTTGCTGTGGTCAGTATCTACCAAAAGTGGTCCAAGGAAAGCCAACCGGTGGCCTGGCGAAGGAACCATTGGTGCCCAAGACTGACCGACATGCCTGGGGAGCAAAGGCCAGCCCATCTGGTCTGATTCCACAAGAAAGGATACTATAGCTGAGGGAATTTTTGAGACGTGTATATGCTATGATGACCACTACAAATTAATTTACTAGGCATGGTAGTGATGGGAGTCTATTAGTGAGCACATGTTACCCAGTTTTGGTCATGGTATGGTGACTTCTCTTACTTTGTATGGCTATCCTGGAAACTCTCTCCCCAGAGGCACAGTAGATCCATATGATACCATTAGAGAAGTTCAGCCCAACCAAGCATGGTATCTTCAACAACAACCTGCCCTACGAAGCACTCATTCTGGAGCAAACCTCAGACATAGAAATTTACCTTACTGTAATTTTTTAATTTCTTTTTTTTATTATTTATTTTAATCAAACAGCTACTGTTTCCAGCAGTGCGGTAACCTAACTCTGTTTGTTGAATAGAAGCTTTAGGTTAGTTCTGATTTTCTTTCTCTCCTTTTGTATACAGTTAATGAACGTGGGACGGTCTTTTGGGACTTCTTTTCTGTGCCCTTTCTTCTTCCCCTAACAGGATGCACTGAAACCACGGTGTAATTAAGGTGCTCCATGTCTCTGCAGGTTGTGGCACAGCAAGCTGTACAGTCCCCACTGTGATGTATCGTTTTCATCCTGACACTAAGAGAAACAGGATTCTTCGGCTAGAATTTTGTGTTTCGTAGTGGCTCTGTGGGAATTGACATACTTAGGCTTATTTTATTATCCATCTAGACATCTACTGTATCTCAAATTTTCTACAAACACTACAGGCAATGTTCTTTAATATGGGAGGGGGGTTGCTGTGAGAAAATTATACACCACTCCTTTTCCTACACACCTTGGAGACAGTGAGCATTATGTGTAAGATGACGGCCACTCAGGATGAGGGAAGCTTTTGCCAGAGTGCAGAATTGACTTTCCAATCAGGATCAAAGGAGAAATGATTCTCTAGTTAGAACTAGAACTAGTATTTGAGGGTGCACCAAATGTATAGTAACACTACTAGTGTATCTGATTATCGTTCCATAACATTATGCAAATTTTCAGTTCAGAAATCGGCAAGGTTTTGGGTATGTGGTACTGATAAGACCACTCGACTGGTTTCCTGAATCAACTGGACTGACATTACCCTCCACACACACCCACACGCACCTACCCAGCTATTTTGACTGCATTCTTTGGGGACCCAAAAAATGTTCGTTCAAGCTAAAAAGTAACAGGTTTTGTCACATTGTGGGGACATTGTTTCCTCACAATGTGGTAAATGCAACCCCCTCCCCACACACACACAGACACAGACATCCTCATTCACAAACCAGCTTGGTATAGAAGCTCTCGAAAACTGTCCCCAGGGTATTGGGGTTTGAAGTAAAAGCCTCAGGGTTCTTCAGTGTGGCAGCAGTTATTATTGCTTGTTCCACCATGTGGACATTGCTGAACCGGGAGAGATACAAACTACCAATGTGCAGCGTCTCAAGTTTCTTTGTCTGAATTACAGTATACTAACTATTGTAGTGACATGCTAGGCTGTCCCCCACTGCCGCTATATGAATGAGGCCTTTAGGGTATTGTTCTGAATGCACTGATACTACAGATTCCATCTCCGCATGCCCTGTCTGTTCTCAGCATCTTCCTTTTGACATCCTTCTCTTCCTACACCCTACAGTCGAAGAAGATAATAGCAGGACCTCTTTTGTAACGGCTTTACTCAGTCACATGAAGACAAGTGCTGGCAAAATAACTCATTTAAATGCTTCCTTGCCTCTTTTGGTTGTTACAGTAAAATCTTGGACTAGAGCAGCTGTCCTCTTGTTATAGTTTCATTTTAATATCCTGTTCAGTTTTCTTTTTTCCCAAAGAAGAATTTATTTCTTCTTTGCAAGGAAGCTCTCTAGTCAAAAGTTTGGATATGGAGAGAATAATGCTTATTGGTCCAACCCAATCAATTGTCTGGGATCCACTTTATGGCACAAGGAGATAAGGTAAAATCTGGGTTTGGAAGGTTAGATGGTCAAACAGAAATTCTCCAAGCAGATTTAACACCAAAAGCCCTTATTAATAGATTTCTATCGGCTCTGGGAGAATAGAGCCTCTCTGAAGTGATAAAAGGGAACATTTGCATGTCAGCACTGAATGCTCATTTGCCTCAGGACGCTTCGAAATAGTACTCCCATGTTTAACACTGTCCTCTCATTGAGGAGAAAGGTAAGGGGGCATACGCTGGAACAGCACGTTGCCGTACACCACCGCATGACAAACCGCCTTAGGGACAAGAACCTGGGTGTCATCTCAGCATTTACGGCATTTAGCTGACTTACATTGCCCCATTATAGAGCAACTTGGGGATAAGGGTCTTGCTCAAAGACACACTGGTGGTGGTAAATGGGATTTGAACTGGCAACCTCTTGGTTCATAACCCAGGCCTCCACCATCCCTGCATCGTCAGCAACATGCTGTTCAGATGGAGTTGAACAGTGTGAAGTGGCAATCCTGCCACCAACCCCCACATTTTCCCAGAAGTTGATAGACCTACTAGCAGGGCCCGATGTAGGTTAATGTCATACCCAGGATGAAGCAATTGCAGCATAAGGTCCTTGCTCAAGGGTCCAATGGAATATAATCACCCCTGGCATTCGCAGGATTCAAACCAGCAACTTTCCAACTGCTGGCACAAATCCCTAGCCTCAGAGCCACTACTCCCACTATAAAGGGAGATAAATCTGGAACATAGCATCACAGTACTAACTCGGCAGTGGGACAAAAACTCAGACATGACGGGAAAAGCAGCCTGGTGCCACAGAGCGGGGAGAACGGGTGCATTTACTCCACTGTAACTTACTAGTGAAAATGAGCACACCACTATGACAATAACCCAGTGGGGGAAACAAGCTGGCAGCCACAACCGTTCCCCGGTGGGGGAACTCGGAAGAAGATCCACGGGAGTGTGCTGCACTATGCTCGGCAGCGCTTTAGGGCTCTTGCCTGCAGAAGGCTGGGCAATTCCGTCTCGGTAGTGCCGGCCTGCAGAACTGTCAGACAATTGCGTGAATGACTTTATGAGCCCGTGTAAGGAGCTGCTTTGTGTTTTGTGGAGTTACTAGCAGCGGGTAAGGGAAAGCACTTTAAGTGGGCCTCCCAATTCTTGCAGGATTCTCAAGCCACCTATTGTGTGAGAGTGCTGGAATGAAAGCTCACGGCTGTGAGCGCCAGGCCATTTTAGTAAACAGGATATTCAGGACTGTCGCATTTTCCCCTTCAACATCCTTTTGGGAAATTATTGCTCCCTTCCTGTGCATACAGTATGAAATTAGCTGTGTCACCCCTGAAAAGCACTTTTACTGCAGGATCCAACTTTGTTCAGAAATTGGCAGCTAGCAAGATAACTTTTCAGCAACATAAGGGGGCAACTTATGAATTATATGATTGAATCCAAATTAACTTGTCTGCTAAGGTTGTGAACCTCACTGGGTCTTTTTGTTTGTACTGCAATATAGATAGCTTTAACATTAGCTCTATGATGCTAAAAGCCTACTGGACAAAGGATGACATTTCTTTCATGTTCCTCCAAGCACATAATGCTCCTTGAATCTCTGGTGGATTGCTGGTTCCATGACTGACTCAATCGGCTCTCATGCCCTTCAGGGATTAAAAAATTTCTCTTATACTGCTGAATAACCCTTACTTTGGAACCCTTGTTTGGACTTCAGTCCTAATGGCATTTCCCCAAAAGTTATATTGATTTAAACAATCCTCAAGTCCAAGTTTTTGCAAAGTTATTATATTTCAATCCCTTCATTCCTTTGGAAGTCATATACGTAGAGTATATATATTTTTTTTCAAGATTCCTGCTCTGTGATAAACCTGATTGAAAATATCTAGTCTATTTGTAAAAAGTTTTTTTGATTCTTACTCTCAGGAGAACTGTGTAATTGCATACATTAATTGCAACTATTAATTGTCACTCTGCAGCCTATTGTTTGAAATAGCTCTTTATCTGTCATGTATTGTATGTCTTTTCATAAAGGAATGCTGTACATATGGGCCCAGCACAACCCAGCTGCTTCATGGGCCGGGCCACAAAATGCGTAGCATAACAGCATGTGGAATGTGCAGTTTATTTGGGGGAAGAGG
>JAODKL010000107.1:22609719-22636412 GCA_026780765.1 Petrocephalus schoutedeni
CCCCCCCCCCCCCCCCCCCCCCCCCCCCCCCCCCCTCCGGGACCTTGCATTGGCTTTTGAGATAAAAGCTTGCTCTGGCTTTACAGGAAGACATTTGGGAGTATTGTTGTATCTGTGTATTCTAGCTTCTTGTCCTCATCTTGCATGGACAAAAACATGCTACATTTCCTATTCTCTTGCCAGGTCCTCAGTACTACTGTAAGTGACACATGTGGCTTTAAATGTATGCTCTAACTATTTTATAGGTTGACTGCTGAGGTTAAGCACTTCAGCCAAGATCTATTACCCATGTTGCTATCAAGAGTTTAACACCTAAACACAATGCCCTGATCTTTATCAACATTAAGCAGAAAAATCTTCAGGTTTCCTAGGGCAGGGCAACGTTGAATAATCTTACTTTAATATGCATAGTATTCTGTTATCTAAGGGATAACTGCATTACCTGAATACATTTTCCGCTTGATACACAAACATATATATGTGTATATGTTTTATGTATATGTGTATATGTTTTATGTATAGGTGTAGAAGGCTTGCAGATATTTTTCTTCAGTAAACTAAGGCACTGGCCCAAGACATTTGAAAAGTCCAAAAGTGAATAAATTATGACAAAGAATAGAATCAATATTAATGTGCATGGCAAAAGTGCCCAGTGGCCTGTGTGACAAAATGAAATGAGCAGTCATGCAGAAGAATACATCTCTGGTGAGCATTCTGGTGGCCTGAACTTATGGGCACACTTCAGTGCCATATCTGTAGAGACTACTCTGTTGTAGCATCTTGGCATCTATCGTTGGGTCTGCCTAGGCAGGGCTCCACCAACATTGGCAATGTATTAGCAAAGGTGCTGATTCAAAATGACTTAAAAGCTACCAAAGATTGTATGACTGTATATAGCATGCTTCCGGAGACTTTTCAGGTTAACTCAATTCATCAAAGAAAAACAAAAACTGTCAGGAGTGAATTGTTCTACAACATTTCTGTTACAAATAACCTCTTTCGCTACCACTAGTACTGCACTTGTCTCCCTTATGACACAGAGGGAACAAAGTCTCCGCAGTGTGAGTGAACCAGCAAGCCATGCTGAGTTCTCATAATGGATGATTTTTGTGAGAGAACACGAGTGGGTCAATTGATCATAAAATCTCATATGGGGATCTTGGTTGACAAACACCAGGATGAGAAATGTTAAGAGATCATGCCCCCCTCTCAAAAGCAGGAGTGGCACTATTTTTATGCATTTGACAGATGATACAGATGAGTCTTTGTTTGATGTTTGAGGTGACTGTTTGCAGCGACTGGAAAGTCAGAATTCACATGAATCAATAGAACAAAAGTGTTCCACACAGTGTCTCATCCTAAAATATTCTCTGCATTTCTCTGCATTTAGAAGTAACTTCAGTGGAATAAACATCACATTTTCCATTGTCTGCCATCTATGGATATTTTAATGGAAATAAAATCTCTCTCTTTGGGGGAAAATTATGCTTCAGTCATTGGTGGGTTTAGGAAAGCTTTGATGTATTGCTGGGATTGCCCCTGGGCAACATGGTGGCTCATTGGGCAGCACTCTTGCCTCTCCACTACAGGGCCGGTGGTAAATGTCCCACCTCAGCTAAGTGTGTCTGTGTGTTTGCGCATGAAAACCTGTTATTTTGACACTGTGGGAACTATCTTTTCCACAGAAGGGAAAATTGCAATCAAAAAACAAAAAATGCTTAAATTCTTGTATTTCGCTTGGTTACTTATGGTTAAGGTTAGGGGTGGGTAGGGGTTAAGATTGTCATTGCTGGGGTTTGGGTTTTCCCACAGAAACAAATTGGCAGTCCCCACAAAGATATGAATACAAACCTGTGTGTGTGAGAGAGAGAGAGAGAGAGAGAGAGAGAGAGAGAGAGCGAGAGCATGCTTTTTGCATACTCCCTACATGTTATGCACGTTTCCTTCAGCAATTCGAAAAAAATGTTATTCGCCTAACTGGCACCCATACAGTTACCCATAGGGTATGATTATATGTGCATGCTTCTTGTGGTGGGCTGACGTCCTGTCTGTGATAGGCAGCTGATCCCTTGACCCTGACCAGGGTAATGAATTAGAGAATGAATGGATGGAATTGTTATAACCATGATGGTTTATTTAATTGTCTTTGGCATATATATTAATCTAAACCCTAAACAATTGTTTATTGTATATATGACGTCAAAATTGTGGCATCTAATCGGTCTTTGATAGATAACGCATCACTGACCCAATCTTGCGTAAAGCACCATTTTTGAGGTCCCATGATGGGAAAGGTACAAAAGTTAGCTGCATGGCAAGATTTCTTAGATTTGCTACCTGGAAAAAGGGAAATAACAGCAGGCATGACTAAGACATGACTCAGAGGCATCGGATGGCGAGATGCAGAAGCATCACCTCTGCCGAGACATCTCCATTTATGTATGTTTTCTTGTTACGTTTTCGTAAAGAATTTCTATTTTATGCAAATTTATGCTTTTACCTCACTAGTTAATATTAAACCAAAACGTAAGTACTAAGTGAAATAAAGGAGCTTAATAGTTGTCCCATCGTTGTGAGCGCCTGCAGTTTATAATGCATTGTGTGCTGATGTTTATTCTGCCTGTCACTTCTTTTTTTGCTGTGCATTTTAGAATGGCTTTTGTCCCACTTTTGCATGAACAATAAAGTGTGTACAATGACTATATTCATAAATGTGTAGTTCCTGACTGTCCTGATCAACAATGTTATAGACAAATTGCGTATGAAACCAAATGGCATTCTCGGAAATGATTTATAATTACGGAACTGTTCACAGGTATATGCACTTATACCATACACGCGATATGTCCAAGTACACAGTTGGATGTAGCGATGCAGGGGCAGCACGTTGACTTCAATGCTGGGTATAGCTCCTAATTTGTCCAAATAACAATCTCTGGTAGCCTTGCTGAGTTTCTCCCTATACGGTATTGTCTCATGTTGCTTCTATTTCTATAGTTTTATACCTTTAAATGCTACAAAAGTCACTCACAATCTTTTCCCTGTACTACTCCCTGTAATAATACTGTACCTCCAAAACGGCGCCTTGTGACATAAATACACGTGACTGACGCAAACTGATAGATTTGGTAATTAAATAAGATTTTTTTGGTGACACTTTCTAGGAAGCCCATATTTATAAAACCTAATAACTGTTCTTATTATTCATTATAGCACATTCATAAAGCATTATAAATGAGGCTAATGTTGTGAAAATGGATGGATAATCAAAACCCAGAAACACTGGAGATATGCACACTTCCACAAGTTCATTCCACAAGTTCATTCCAGAGTATTTTAAGCCTAGCCCAGAGTATTTTAGCCGCAAAGCCAATCTTCCTTCAAAAAACGCCAAGCCTCAGGTAAACTTGACTTAGCTCTTGATCTTTTCAATAGCTAGAAATGCCCCTGGTTGAGCTCTCACATCAGTTAACAGCCTAAAACGAGTTTAGACATCAAATGAATTGAAATTCAGATCATCAAATCATTAAAAAGATTCTTTCTCCAGCTCCTCTTATTCCACATTAGGGAGTGACATGAACATGGCAGAGAAGTGTTAATCCATTGTGGGGGTGATTGGTTAGCATTCTGCCCCTAAGATTTATACGTCACCAATGAGGATGGTGGACAGCTGGTCTGTTATTGGCATTAATTGCACTCTTATTGTAATCAAGTAATCTGTTTTACTCTCAGCATGGCCTTAATACTTCATTAACAGATTGAGTGTTTAGCTAAGAGTCCTTTTAAAATCCTATCCTGTTTTAAACTGTATTCGAAGCCACAGGGTCAACAACCACCACCCTCCATCCCAAGGACAATTACTGTAACATCTCTTGAGTTCTCTGTGGCCTATACTCTGATTCAGATTCACTAACATAAATCCACTACAATAGGAATGTCTTTTATTAAAACATTAATGCACTGAACAAAGTAAAATTAAGTTTAAAAATAACACATATCCAAAGGTGTGGAGTACAGCATTTTCGGTAACACTTTACTTAAAGCAGTCATTATACTGCATTGCGCATAACTTGATAATGCATTATAATGCAACTCATAAAGTATTATAAACCTGACTATAATTATTTATAATAAGGCATAACACATAGTCATGTGTTTTATTCATTATGAATGCTCTATGAAGGTATCATCTATAATGTACTATAAACACCTTCATAATGCAGCACAAAACATCCTTAATTGTTTTACTGACCATTATAATGCATTATGAAGATAAGTCCAATATTTTCTACCTAAGGGGAAAATCTGAACCACAGCAAAATCTGTCTTATTGTAATTTTATTTTTGTTTGAATCATGGTTCTAAGGTACCGAAAGCTTTCTGCTGCCGGAGTCTTCTTCTGGCATATTAAACTGTCTCTGTTGTACATGGAAACAACTATTTTCTTGCAAGAGTCGTCTCGGTATGAAACATACCTCGCATCTCCCAAGCCACTGTAGCTTCTCACTGTTGATCTGCAGGTTTTTGCACTGTCATCCTGAAAGCTGAAGTCTCATTCAGGTTCTGAGTATGATGCAGTGGTTTTGCAGTGAAGTGGTGAGAAGGAGCATGTGTGTGTGTGTGTGTTTGTGTCATCTGCGCTAGCTGACTAACATAATCCATGCCTTTTAATTCATCTTCCTTCTAGATGTCAGCATCATTATGATCGCCAGTGCGTGGCCTAATCTGTTTGCTCTGCAGTTAATATTCTACAGTTACTGGTGACTCTTATGTGCTCCTGACCACTGTCGCCTGTGTGATTTGTGTGGATTTATTTGAATCTGTGTTAATGATGATAGCTTCCAATTGAGTCACTTCTCATAAGTGGACATTTTTTTTCTACCTCTGTCAGTACGCCTGTGGTTTTGATGCGAGTGCTTAACGTCCATGCCTTGCTGGTATTATTCACCTAAACTGACAAACTTCGCTGCTGACTGGAATTGACATCAGAAAACCATTGGCTCACGCCCTCCACGTCACGGGTGTGACTCACTGATTTTGTGGGTGTATGTTCTTCTGCGACCGCTTCTTCTTATTTAGGTCAGCGATCATCCCAGCCACCCAGATACCCAGATTTGAATATTTTCAAACTAATTGTTAATGCAATTTACAATAGCAGTCCACTCTTTTTACAATATTGCTCAAGTAATCATTTTTGTGAAGGTTAACGGTGGGCCGGTATAGCTAGACTCATCTGTTGATTGAAGTTCAGTTATTTATATCAAATGAAAGATGACATTATGCACTGTAACCCTGTACTACATGAACACTTGCAAAAGATGAATGGATGGATGGATGGATATTATTAACTAAATATACAGTGGTGGCCAAAATTATTAGAACATTTGGCAAATTTAAAAGGTTTCAGTTGTTTTTGTTGAATTGGCCATTAAAATACCCATAAAACAAATGAAATATCTACAAAGTGATGATTATGTTCTTTAAACGATAGAATAGAGCCTTCATACGGAGAATCACTGTGCTAAGTCCGGACCACAACCCCATCAAGCACATTTGTGACAAGGAAAATAACTGGACAGATCTATTGTAAATTTAAAGGAAAGCCTTTGGCTTGAGTTGCAGAAGGCATGGGTTAACATTAGTGCTAACGTGTATGTTAACTTATTAACATAAGTTCGCAGGAAATATATTGACACTATACCAGAGAGATGTGCTGCTGTAATTGCTGCAAAAGGTGGACATACCAAATATTAAAGTCAAAAGTGGTTAAAAACAGTAGGTCTCACTTCATCTGATATTTGTTGTGCTCAACCATCTCCATATTTCATGAACATTCATGAAATGAAATCATGTTTTGGAGGCAAAAAAGTCAATATGTTCAGATCTGTCAGGTGCTTTAATAATTTTGGCCACCACTGTAAGTGGTGATGCGGGATCTCAGTGGGTGACCCTGAGGTTTCACATCTGCAGCCTTGGAAGTTGGATCCTTGCCCCCAGCTCTAGGTGCCTGTGTGGAGTCCGTATGGGCCTGCTGTATTCTCCCGGGTAGGTCCTTTACGTTCTGACAGAGACTCTACTAGGATGTTCATAGAGATAAACTTGCATGAACAGAAAAACTGATGGTGAGTCTTAAACATCAAAAAAGAAAAAAATGCAACTCTTTCAAAGCTCTTCTTTCCTTCTTCTTTTATTGGCAGTAAAGTGTTCTGACAGATAAAGGGAAGAATGATATCATTTGGGAGGCCCACACAAAGCATGCTGACGTAAAACTGGTTATGTTGAAGGCGCTGTAGACAAATAGTTTTTACGGTTGTGACCACATCAGGAAACCTTCTCTGCTTCCTGTCACATCGGCATCACTGCATGTCAGTGCCCCCCGCCCCACCTCCCACATGCACCTCTGCTTCCAAAAATCTTTCACTCTGAGGTCTTCTGGTGTTGATTATTTTTTTTTCTTCAGAACTCTTCCCATCACTAGATGCAGGCTTTGCTGAGATATATTAACAGTCCTATTTTGCCGTCCTGACTTTTCAGCTCCAGATGGTCGACAGGTGGGCTATACCAAAGGCTACGGGAGATGTTAGTGTGCAATACACAAACACGCTAGAAGCAAGCAGTGTTTTTTTTTTTTTTAGATGTTCAATGTTTAGATATTTTTTCAGTGTTTTTTTAGATATCAAAAATATAATAATATATATTATATATATAAAATACATAATAATGACACAGCAATCCATGCACATTATTGCTGAGTGCATATCTTTTGTGTTCATCACAAAGAACAGGTAGTATATTTGTAAAAGGGCACACTAAACCATTTTAGCCCAGCCATAAAACTGCAGAGTCATATTGCCCCAGTACCGCATCCCCACCTACCACTGTAAGGAATGCGTGAGCCCGCTAGCAGACAGCAGTGTTCACATACCCCCTCTGTGGTGGAGGTTCCCAGTCATTACCCAGCCAATGACAAGTGTCGTTGTGAACGTGGGCGGTGAGTGTGTGCCAAGACCACTCATCAGAAGCTCCAATCGCTGGTGCGTGGCATTTCCCTTGCAATCATCAAGGGTAATCCACCCCTCCCATACGTCTAGGCCCCTTGTATCCTACCAAAGCTGTCGCCCGCAGCAGGGTCCTGCTGCCTCGCCTAGCAGGCCAGCGAGTCTCTCTGCTTTAATTAAAGATGGGTCTTGTTAGCTGGGCTTTCGCTCACCCTGTTCCCTGTGGAAGTCATTAAATGAGGCACTTCAATGGGCAGGGTCAATGCTAACATACATCCGCATGTGCTGGGAGGGCAGGTAGTGGTGCACTGAGGTGGTGCCGCCTTGTGGAAAATGGTACCTCAGGGCACATGGGGGGATACATCTTAACTCTGCAATGTAGTGTGGAGAAGCCTTTGGAGCCTACATTACATGCATGTGAGACTGTATGTGTGTGCGTGAATGTGAATTATTCTGTCCGTGCCTTTCAGTGCCTCCTGGTTGTCTTATAGACCTATAAGCTGTTCCCAGGCCTTCTCAAAGCCCTGTAGTACACCTGAGAGAAAAAGATATATCCATTAATTTCACAATTAATGCATTGCTTTTGGAAGGTAAAGTCTGGTAGATTTTGTACAATCCGCTAAATTATTCCGTAATACACAGTAATGCAATTGTTGGAATGTAGAAGAATTAAATGTCTTAGGGATGAAACAGAGAGGACTGGAGAAGGATCAGTGAGAGGGTTGTTAAGGTAGCAATTCAAGATTCAAGATTCCTTTATTAC
This sequence comes from Petrocephalus schoutedeni, assembly GCA_026780765.1. Classification (NCBI taxonomy): domain Eukaryota; kingdom Metazoa; phylum Chordata; class Actinopteri; order Osteoglossiformes; family Mormyridae; genus Petrocephalus; species Petrocephalus schoutedeni. Next base: position 22,617,481 of record JAODKL010000107.1, read on the forward strand.
TAGAGTAAAACAGAACAGACAATACAATACAAAGTGTGAGTCTGCGATTTAGTAAAGTGAAATGTGCAGTTTGTATTTAAAATATCAGGTTTATGGACAGGGTATTGTTGACAAGTTTAATGCGTGCAAATTAGCATGAGGTAGATATGATAAAGTTGTGCAAAAGAGCATTTGTGTTAAAGTCCAATCTTTACTATTTTGTTACATGTACCTGTGTCTGCAAAGGTCCTTGTGTTGTTGTTGCGATTAACAGTCCTTTTCTGGCAGTGAGTTAAGGGCTCTGACTGCTTGGGGAAAAAGCTCTTGCAGTGTCTGGCAGTTACAGTCTTCATACTGCGGAACCGTCGTCCAGATGGAAGGAGAGAGAACAGTGCATGTGAGGGATGGGAAGTGTCTTTCACTATGCTGCCTGCACGGCTTGCAAGTATTTTTCATAGAGGTGGGAGATGGCTGGGGGAGGGACCCCAATGATTCTCTCTGCTGTCCTCAGGGCAATGAACTTTGGGAGATGAGAAGATCGAGAATAGGATACACAGAGGGATATGAGCTTAAACTGGTGAGGAGGGGGCGAAGGCTAAGAAGTTTGCAAGACAAAATTCAAGATGCTGAAAGTCAGGAGACAGGAAACCTTGCAGTGCGATTGTGCAGGTGCAGATTTAAACAACTGCTGGATGTCAGCATCCATGCTGCTTAATGCTGAATTAAGGGGGAAAATAGCTTGAGAACAGGATTAGTGTTCTTGGTCTTTGCTTATAACTTTATGATATCAAATCCTTGCAGAGTACTGTGGAGTGTGTCAGCCATTGTGTGTGTGTGTGTATCGGGGTGGGGGGGGGGGGGGGGTGAATACCAAGGATGGGACCAAATGGGGATTTCAGACTGAACAGCAGTGTAGGAGGGTCGCAGCGGAAATGGGTGCCGGCCTCCACTGTTAAATTAGGATTGATCAGTTTGCAGTACTCTGAAATGCGTAGTGTTCTGAAATTCAATCTTTTCCACTCACTGACAACGAAACATTTCTGAGTGCTGAGGGTTGAGTTCTGCAGGTATCTCAGCCAGGTCAGAGTGAGCAGGGGAATATTAACATTCTCCTGGAGCGATTCTCTGTGCCTGTGTGTGTGTCTGTTTGTGAGTGTGACCGGGTGGGGGGGCTCACATTAAAATTTCAGTCATTCCTCGACATGCCCGGGTCCTCTCGAGGAGAATCATCATCACTTTGTCAGCTGCTTTGTTCATTTCTTTGCTCGCTGCCTGCCTGTGAAGATGGTGCACAGTGGCTTGTCAGCGTGGTTCGACAACCCCCGTGAGACGCCGCACTCTTCCCAGCTTGTTTAATGAAGAAGTCAGCCTCCAGACATGTCTGCCGTCGTGTCCTGAGCGTGGCACGTGTGCGTTGGTACTGTTAGCCCTGTTTTCTGCCACTAAACAGAGAGGAGAGGCTCATGGATACAGCTGTGATTTGTTGCCAAGGACTTCAGAGATCTAGACAAATATGCAGGCTGGGGCTGGCACGCCGATTTGAATGCAACATGAGAAAACACATCACAAATGTTTAGCGTCCCTCCCCCCTGCCTGGAACCTTTAAAAGCTGCCAGCTTCAAATAACAAAAGCCAAACTATCAGGGTCCATATGATTACACTGTCCTGTCTTTTCTGTGGTGGAGACATGTTCCTACTTTGTGTATGCTTCCAAAATATTTATTTCAGACCTGTGTTACTACATTATTCACCCACTAAAATTATAGCCCAGAAATACTTCGAGAGGAATGTAATGATTTATATTTTCAGATTCATGTGGGAAATAAAGCAACTTTAGAAATCTTTATAGTTGCTACATTCCTCGTGTAGGCCTATGTTCTCCATAACCTAAATATCTGCCCAATTCATCAGTATTTGGCATTAGATAACATTGTTTTTAAATTGCCATATTTTCCTGGTGGAGACATCAGCCAGGATCACAGTTATTCATAAACAGAGTCATTTGTGGGGAAAGTACTTGTAGACTAATATTTCTTTCTTTTCAGATGTGTTCTGTTTGTGTCCTGGTAGGATTTTAACCCTAACATTTGAACAAAGAAAGAACATGATTATACCAGTACCTAAAATCTAAAAAGAGAATGGCCAACCCCATAAGATAGGAGACTGTTCACATGCTTTGAGTTTTCAACAATTTTCCCAGCCTTTTCTATCTGCTCAGCTACCTTTGGGCGTCCTGCTCTTCTACTTCCCTTTTCTCTAATTAAATTTGGTGGCTCCTTCTACTATATCTTCTTCTTATGTCTGTCTATTTAGGGACTCTTGTAGGGAAAAAAAACATCAAACTGAACCCATGGAATATAAGGCATGGCTCCATGATTCCTGCTGCAGCCCAAGGGTACCTGGGAGTGGCTTTGAATGCCAACCCAAAGGAATTTGCTGTACTCTGCCAAGGAGTGATGGATGAGTTTTATTCAAAACTACAGCTGCAAATCTATTATCCTGATTTGTTGCAAGCCGATATTTATACTTTTATGTCAGTGATTGCAGGGGAAGAGATTCCTGCTCCTGTACTGAAAGAAAGATGCAGACAGAATGTGAAAATGAAATGTTTAATTGCAGACTTTCCTTGGGTGAAGTTTACACCCTTGAAAATCTAGTTGTTGTATTAGAAAACTGACTTGTTTATACACAACACAAAGCAGGGGAAATATTAATTTGTCTAGCTATTGATTTGGATCATTCTGTCAATGCACCAATTCCAATTCAATTCAATTCAATTTTATATGTATAGCACATTTTCACAACATTTCAGCAGATACTGCTTTACATTATCCATCCCCAATGCCCCCAGAGTGCAAACCAAACACTTCAATAGCAAGGAAAAACTCCCTAGTAAGAAGAAACCTTGTGAGGAACCAGACTCAAGATTCAAGAGGTTTATTCGTCACATTCACAGTTGTACATATACAACATGCAGTGGAATGTAACCCTGGTCACTCCGAGCAGCTGTGCAAAATATAAAATATACAAAGTATAGAGAAAAAGATAAAGAAAAGTAGCAATATAATCTAAATATAAGATAAAAATATATGAGATGTTCAGCTGTACATAATCAATACATAAGTGATGCTGTGCAATTTCAGTGCAATGTGCAAGAGGTCTGAGCTATGTGCTAACAATTGGACAACCTGTGAAAGCAGTAACGCTAGCAGTACCTAGAGGCACTGAGTATTGCCTTGGTTTAGGAGCCTTATGACCTTGGGGAAAAAACTCTTCCTTGACCTTTCCGTTCTGGTCCTAAGGCTGCGGAAGCGTTTGCCTGAACAGAGAGTTATTGGGGTGGGATGGATCCTTGGAGATCTTTGTTGCTCTGGTCCTACAGCGGCTGTTGTAGATGTCTTGTAGGGAGGGCAAGGCAGATCTGGTGCAGCACTCAGTTGCTATAACCACCCTCTGCAGGGCTTTCTGGTCCTGGGCAGAGCAGTTCCCGAACCACGATGTGATGCTCATGGTCAGGATGCTCTCTATGGCAGCCGAGTAGAAGGCCTTAAGGACAGCAGGAGAGACTTTAAACCTCCTCAGCTGCCTCAGATGGTAGAGCCGCTGCCTCGCCTGGCTGACCAGGGTGCGTGTGTGTATGGACCAGGTAAGGTCCTCCAGTAGGCGGATGCCAAGGTATTTGAAGGTGCTCACCCTTCCACTTTAGCACCGTTGATGTGGACAGGTGTGTAAGAGCGTCTACTGCCTCCTGTAGTCCACAATCAGCTCCTTGTTTCACTGACGTTCAGTTGGAGGCTCTTATGCTGGCAGCACCAGAAAAATATACCACCACCAGGACTCTAAGGCGGAGTCCTGATTTATACCAGCCACATTGTGACAACAGCTAAAATCCAGGTGAAAATGCAATGGTCCTGGGAAGATACAGATTCCGATGTCAGTGAGATGCTGGTGCTTCTTCCGATCTTAGGATGAGCAGTGTTGGCTGGATATCTTCATATCTTGAATTTTTAGGTCTCCAGGCAGCAAACTCTACGCAGAATGGGGGCAGAGGGGATAAAAAGACTAGAGGCAGTGCTAACAGTTAGGTGAGTACAATATGTAAGCTCTGGTAGGTTTAGCTATGGTAGCATAAGTAGGCGGGAGTGGCAGGTGGAAGCTTGGGCATGGGGAATCCCTTAACGGCACCACTCCAACCTGGTGGAGCTAGAATCTTGTAATCGATCTGAGACTTAACTGGAAGCCAATGAAGGAAGCATAGAGCATGGCTAATATGATTATATCATTAGTTTAAAAAAATTGTTGTTAGATACAATTGAAACATGTAATTAAGCTCAGATTTTGCACAATCTGAGAGAGAGCAATGCCTTAGAAAAGAACCGCTTAATTACACTTCTAAAAACACTAATGGCTCCTATACAAAAATGGATCTATGCAAACGGTGGTATAAGTAATTAAATACATTGACATAGTTTATTAGTCCTCTACACAACTGTTCAACTTGTATATGTGCAAAATAATGAGTCACTGATTTTTTAGAAATCAAGCAAAGAAATACGTCCTATATAACCATGTCAACAAACTTGCAGACTCCCACCCTCTTAAAAAAACTTAAAAAACAGAATGGGTTAACCGGTTAATTTCTCAAAAACATGCTAAGGAAATTATTTACAGTGGCAAGAAAATGACAGATTTCCTACATTTATATTCATCTATGAATATAAGTTACAAAAATGAACAAAATTAGGTCTGGGCGATATGACATTGGTAATCAATGATATCAGACAAGTAACCTGGTTTTGTTATTTGACAGTGAATAAAGAGCAATTATCACCTTTGTCAAGGATATATACATAGGTTATACTCAAAGCAAGATAAAGATTTATTATTTCTTTCATTGATTCCTGACGCAGTTAAAAAAACAAAACAAAACGTCTTTTAAAGATCAGCATTTCACAAGCATTGTTGATTGCAGTAGTAATTTGTTTGCCATTCTTGTAAGTTGGGAAGTTCAATATTGTCACATCACCAACTTCTATTTTCCAAATAGCAGACAGGGCGTTTATTCATAGGTTGGGAAACAAAAGGGAAACTAGGCAACACGACGAGCAGCATTGACAATGACCGGTCAGGGATCAAAAGACTAATACAAACTAATAAAGGGAGCTAATCAAGGAATAAACACTAGGCAGCAGTGATCAGGTAACAAGGGGGCTAGAACACGAGGCAAGACTTAACAGAGCTCAGGTGTGGCTAATTAAGAGTTACGTCTGAGGGAAACACGGGGAATACACGTGCAGGGCGGGGCTGGTCATGCTTTCATGCTTCTCAATGCGTGAATAGTGAATAGCTGAATAAGACAAGCACTTACCGCTGTTACAGTTTTTTTTATTGTTTACACACATTTCTTTTATACAATTAATAATAACACAAATTTTTGTATCTTCTTGTACACAATGAATACATCACTTGGAACAAGTATGTGAACCCTAGGATTTAATAACTGGTGAAACTTCCTTTTGAGCAACAATCTCAAACAAGCACCTCCTACATTGCCACCATTTCAGAAGACTTGGGACCAATCTTACAGACCTTCTTCATCTCAGCCATTTTTTTAGGATGTTTTGTGCAAACAGCTTTCACAACATCAGTGCATAGCATCTCTTTAAGGCTAAGGTCTGGATTCTGAATGGGCCACTTCAAACGGCGCATTTCCTTTTACATTCAGGGTCAGCATGTGGCTCAGAGGGATAAACATCTGTGCCTGTAATTGGATGGTTACTGGTTGAAGCCTAGCCTTGGCAGAATAGTCACATTTGTGGGCCCTTGGTCAAGGCCCTTAATCCACAGTTCCATAGGTGGCTAACCCTTCGTTGCCAAGCTTGCTCTTACCTATATGTGTCTGTGAGTCACGAAGAGCAAGATGGGCTAGGTGAAAATAGAATTTCCTCACAAGGGATCAATAAAGCACACTCTATGGGGAAAAGTATTGGGACACAAGGCCATTACACTCACAGGAACATCCCATTCTAAATCCATAGGCATCAATATAGAGTTGGTCCCCGCTTTAACAGCTGGCACTCTTCTGGGAAGGCTTTCCACAAGATTTTGGAGTGTGGCTGTGGGAACTTTTGCTGATTCATCCGGAAGAACATTTGTATATTGTTGTTCAATATTTTGCATATGGTAGACTCATGTTAACCATTTCCTACTCTAAGGTTCTTTTTTCCTTTCACATTGAGCATCTGTGCCTTTGGAGTCATTATGGCTAGGCACCCATTTCTAGGGAGATAGCCACAGTACTAAATTGTATTAATTTATCGACAATTTGTGTAACTGTGGACTTATGAATAACTAAACTCTTTGAGATTGCTTTGTAGCCCTTCCCAATTTTATGCAAATCAACCATTCTTGATCATAGGTCTTCTAAGATTGGTTCACATCAGCAGATGTAATAGAATAGCGAACTCATAATATTTGAGTATTTCTTATAAGTCAGTATATCTCTTACTCACACCTCCAATGTCTTTTCATTAATTGGAATCCAGGTTTGCTAACACCTGACTCCGTTTACCTTTTGTCATTAGCCTAGGGATAGACATACTTTTTCCAGTGTACATGGTGAACATACATGTTTGAATGATGTATTGATAATACAATAATATGTGTACGATTACTCAAAGCAAATTGTTTATTATTGTAACTGATGAAAATTAGATCACATCTTATGACAAATTTATAATAAATGCAGGTAATTCAAAGGGGTTTATTCACTTTTTCTTGCCGTTGTATACTACAAGTCAGAGAATTTCTATTCATTATTGACTGATATGTTTGTTCTGAAAAAGTACCTACGTAGGGTGTCACAAAGACCATACTTTTGTGCATTCATAACTTCAACAGTAATTAATTGAAATAGGTACAGGAAAACTGAAACCTTTAAAATTATAACATTCCCATTAAAAATGTTAATAATACTTTTATTTTTTATATGGACATTGATTTGCATTTGATTGCAGATAAATGTCTTTGATCCTTCACGCAGTAAAATTGTTGTCACACAAAACTTCATTCCGCTCTCAGTTCTAGGATAACTTTATAATGGGGAGCTGGAGTTTCTTATGTCAAAGATAATTAGTGCAGTGCTGCATCTAGGAAACAATAAGCAATCTAACACTTCTGTTATACCGGTGAAATTAATTACCATTGACATCCAGTCATTTGAGATTGAAATTATTTTATGTCCTGTAATGTATCAGTCGCTATAGATATGAGATGGATCATGTCTATGAACACAGGTCCCTTCCAGCATAGCCCCGCCCAGGTTCAGGTAGATCATATAATGTGCACTGCTGTTGCACTTCATATTACTTTAGGCAATCAGCGACAGACACAAAATCTGATTGGAGACCTGAAGCTAGGGGAATTAATTTAATTAGACCTGTCATTTCACTCCTTTCTGCTTCCCCATGGGGTTGGTCCTCCTCCTAGGAGAGGAATGCCTGGTGGGGACTGTACGAAAGTGTGATGTGGTGGGTGATCCTGTCAACAATCAAATAATGACTTATTCGTTTGTTCTGAATCAGTACATCAATGCATGAACATGATACGTGAGAAATATGTGGGGGCAGAAATCCCCCATAGACTTCTGCAAAGCCATATATATCTAGTCCAGATTCCTATTTCTTAGCCTGGATAGGGTTTCAGAAAGCATGAAGATGATACTGCATCATTGCTAAAAGATTCCCTATTTTGTCCTCTCATTTATTCTTTGGATATTATTATTGCTGTGTTTGTCCCAAATGTTGGTGGGGTACATAAAAAGCATTACTTAGAAGAAACAGAAGAATAGTGTTTAGAACTCTGTTGTGAAGGGTGCTACATAAAAATAAACTGAATTGAATTGAATAAAGTGACTTAAATAAATCCTCCCATTCTCACTTTGTGTCCATATTTTTTTCTTTCATCTCGACCATTTGCTGGATTAGCCCAACAAACACAGGCCCTCCACACTAGGATCCTTTATTGCTTAAAATCCCCAAAATTAAGGCATGCCCCTGGAGAGAGTGATACTCAGAAACAGCATGTTTCTCAAGAGCTCTGCAAGCAGCCCAAGTTGTTGAAATGGTTCCAGAGACAGCAGGTGCACACGTGACAGCCATCAGGAACTCCTTAGTGCAAAAATAATTAAATGGGGATTCCACCAAATTCTGTAATTTTATTGTTTCTCACATTTTCTACGATGGGAAAATATACAGAGGAATGCATATTGTGCTTTTGTAAATAAAAAATAAGCCTTTTTTGTGGTTTGCTTCCTGGTATTTGGATAACAGCCATTGTTCACAAATTCATTTTATTCCCTTTCACCATTTAAGCATTCTCCTGACCACTCATTATCTTTTTAAATGGTACCAAGGAACTTTAGTATTAGAAAACAGTATGGACTAGCTTAATGCTTTAAACTTAATGTAAATGTCATGTAAACATCAGTGGTGGATGGTGATATTTGAAATGGGGGAAGCCCAGTGTCAACAGTTGGCAGTATAACCCAAAAAGGCCTATTTCCCCTTATTTTAATTAGTAATTTACTTTGTATGTGTACATTTTGGCCACCTATTTTTTTGTAAAAAATTATGTATTATCTTGCCATATCAGCATGGCTCCTTCTCAAGCTATCTGACCATACTAAACATACAGATAGCTACGTTAGTAAGCTATGAAACTCAATGATAATGACATTATTACATTATTTACAAAAATACATTATTTCACGAGCAGGTTATTAGTAGTTTAGTAGTTGAGATGTCTCCCAAACACCACGCAGAGAAGCCTGGCTTCTAAAATATCTGACTCCAAGTCTATCTGTCCAAACAACTTTGCTTAAGCAAAAACTACACAAGAAGCTGTCATAGGTTGTGCCACAATTCAGGCAGAAGGTGGCTTTCGAAGACTGAATGGGTTACAGTGGTGGGACAAGCATGTCCCATTTCAAAGACTCCTTCAAATGCAGCCCAGAAATGCGTTCTTCTCCCGGGGTGGATCCCTCGCAGGCCAACCTATCCCAAGATTTATTGCGCGGATCTTTGGAAGATGCAGCCTACATTGCCTGCGTCCTTCAAAGGGTGTAGCACCTGAATTGTGAAGGGCAACATCTGGGCAGGCTCCAAAAATCACTTGTGGTCTATATCCATTGATATTAGACATCCAGGCATTTGATATTTGACAATGATATCAGAGAAAAATTGGAAGGCTGCACTGTTTTTCTCCCCCAGAGATGAATCTTGGAAAAGAAACATCTACTTATATTGCAGCAAGGTGAATTATTTTTGTCAGTCAATTAGTTTTCTACTAAATGTAGTATAATCTTCCTTAGATAAGATGGACATGCTCTTATAATTAACCACAGAACTTGAAATCAAAATGGACCATGTGGGGTCAAATGAAAGGGCAGGAAATAAAACAAAAACTAAACGAGCTATAACTAAGCACAAAGAAAAACTTATACCAAAATAGGTTGAAGAAACACAGGTAAGGGACACGCAGGAACAAACACAATGACCAGCAATGGAACAGGGCATGGTCAGGTGCTTATATACATATGATGAGCCAACAACAAGGGACAGGAATGGGCTATTAAAATGAACCAAACATTAGATATAAAGGGCAGCAAGGAACAGGTGAGGGTTATATATAATTAACCAAACACTAGGAGGTACAAGGAACTACATACAAACAGGGACAACTAAGAAGAAAGATATACAATAGGAATCAATACAGAAATCCGAACACAGGTCATAATTAACACGGGGTATACAATTATGGGGCAGAAAACATACTGGCCAGCTCAAGTCCATGATGGTAAGGAGTCTAGGGATACATGGTTGTTAGCAGAGGTGCAAATTTCAGGTCCAGAAAGTAAAAATCCAGACCAATTTTGTTTCAACCAACTTATATATGAGTATAATGAGTCAAGTGCTCAACTAGTTGGTTGAAACAATATCTTGGTCTGGATTTTTAAATTCTGGATCTAAAATGTACAACTCTGGTTTTTAGCCACACACTCAGCCTGTTCAGTCATGGGGTGGCCCAGGAAGCAGGGGAAAACACTTGGGACCAACAGGAACTAAACATATGAAAGGATGGGATGGCCAGCAACACCTGCTGGCCAATCAGGGAAACAATGGATGGAAAGGGGCAATACAAGGACCGATCCTGACAGCTCCTCTATGGAAGCGCAAAAAAAAAATACAAAAATTCCTAATAATATTGGAATAAATTCCTAGTAGGAAAAAAGAATAGTGAATACAATAAACCAGTGCACTGAATTCTCCCTGATTCTGTCAACTCATACCATATTCAGGAATTGCATTTTCTTATTTTTCACCCCCTTGGAATAACTGTGTTTCAAAACTGGCAGTTTCAGCTGAAAGCTAAAGTTAATGTGTGACATTTCAGAGAATGAACTTAAGATTAATTTCTTTAAATTTCTTTGACATTGCAAAGCCAGATCACTGCAATTCACATAATTCTGATTTTTATGACTGTTGTCAGTAGTATTTTGCCTTTTAAGGTTTCATGGTGTATCTTTTAATGTGACACATAGTTTCACTGGTGAAGAGTGGAGGCAGTCTACGTTTCCAGCATCCTTCAAAGAGTTTGCTACAGTAAATAAGTTACATGCATGTAGTTGGGTGGAGCTGGAGTCCCCCCCCCCCCCCAACCCGGACCGTCCACATAATAATCCCCATCATTTACATTTTATGTACTTGGGAAAGTACCCAGTGAGTTAATCAAAACAGCAGTATTGACGAAAGACAGCAGATGTGACTGTAAAGAGAGTGACTAGGTAATAACTAAATCAATGCAAGCTTCTTTTAAACTGCTTCACACTCACATATAACCACAGTAATTAGTTATTACAGTTTTGCTCGATTGCTTTGGCTTATTTCATTAAACATAATTACCATTCTCATAACTATAAGTACATTTTCCAAATGTCTCAAAAGTAACTGATTCTATCAATGTGAGTGTCACTAAAATCTAGTATCTGTGTCATTGTTTAGACAGTTGTACACGTGTCGCTTGCATGCATGCACTAAAACATATGTAATTTGTGAGAAATTATGATCTGTTGTGCACTTAATGATGACTTCATAGTGTGGAAGTGAGACACATTGCTTTGCAAACATTAATTATTATTTCATAAATGTATCAGCGCAATTGACAAAAGCTGTAAATTAATTTTGGACAGGGCAGACACAGAAAATGGGCAATCTAATTTGGCACAGCAGCATCAACGGACAAGGTGCTTCTCTCTCCCAATTGTAGACACAAGTGGATTTTGGTATCATGAATAATTCATCAATTTTCCTGACTGCTTTGGCACATTTCTCTCAGAAATATTTGCTTTTGAGAAATGTTTTGTTTTGTGTGAGTTATGGCCTTAACCATTGTGGCTCAACCATTTTGTTGCGATGTACGCATAAAATGTTTTGAGATATTTATTTTTAGTCATCAGAATGTTAAGTATATTTATTGAAACATGCCAGAACAATAGAGAAAACTATAATAATTTTATACCAGATAGCTCCTGCATTTACAGGTTTTCCTCAGCTGCCTAATCACAGTAGTCAAAACAGAAGCTACAGTCTCAAAACAATCAACACAACCTGCAAAACAGATAATTTGCAAAACTCTACATTATAGCAGCAAAACCCACCCTACTAATCAAATCAATGCATACTACAAAATTGTATAACTCACTCAAACAGTAACACAATCAACAGTGCTTATTAATACTTCTTATTGTGCTTATCGTAGTTCATCATACAGTACATACACAGAGGGATTAACCGAATTAAATGTAAAAAGATGAACACACGTTTTTACTGTATGTGACAAAATATAATGAATGCGGTACAGTACAGATTGACCACTTTTAAGATTTCATGAAACTGAGAAATATTTTGCTTCCTTGTCTTTCATCAATCCTCTACTCGATATTTGGGCAGGATCACATACAATTCTGTTTCTAGCAATGCAGCATGGAAAATACCTCCAGGAATGCCTGATCCAGCCCTGGCATTATGATGCTGTTATTGTCCTAAGTGCCTCATTCATAGCATTCAACAGCAGCATTTGGTCATAAGGAGCGTGTTCGTAAACCTTCCACTTCCAGGTAGGAAACAAATCCTACCTGGAAGTAGGAAGGATGATTGGGGAATGGAGTGTACAGAGGAATGCATGGATGAGGCCTCAACCAGTCCCTCACTGCATAACAGCAATGGAAAGGAGCATTGTCCTATATAAACACATACATACAACATGTCCTATTGACCGCAGTATCTTGCTTCCTTTGGACCTCAGAAGTCATCTGTAGACCTCATCAAGAAATGATCAAAGTTTGGCAGCATTATATAGCCCAGCTGTTGGAATGTGCAATACATGGCCACAAGCATTAGGACACCTGGCCATTGCACCCACAAGAACTTTTATGACATTCCATTCTAAATCTAAAGGCATCGATATGGAGTTGGTTCCCCCTCTGAGTTTGTCTGAAATGTCTTGGTATGCATATCAAGACATTTTGGACAATTCTATGCTTCCAACTTTGTTGTGGAAAAGTTAACAGAAGGCCTTTTTCTGTTCCAGCATGACTGTGCCCCAATGCACAAAGCAAGGTCCATAAAGACATGGCTGGGTGAGTTTTGTGTGGAAGAACTTGTCTGGCCTGCACAGAGCCCTGACCTCAACCCCATCTAACACCTTTGGTTTAAACTAGAATGGAGATTGCGAGCTAGACCTTCACGTCCAACATCAGTGTCTGACATAACAAATGCTCTTCTGGATGAATGGGCAAATATCCCCACTGATATGTTCCAAAATCTTTTGGAAAGCCTTTTCAAAAGAGTGCCAGCTGTTATAGCTGCAAAGGGGGGACCAACTCCAAATTGATGCCTCTGTGTATTTTGATGCATCAATTTCCCATTCTTAATAGTATGTAAAGATGACATGTATGCGATTATGTAGGAGTTGGGTAGGAGGCAGTTTAATGTCTCAAGTACATTGAAATTGATATCTATCATTCAGCAGTCATAAATCCACTATGCCATGAAGATGAATGATCTGTGTTCTGTCCCTTAGTGCCATGCTTAAAAACTAGCAGCATGATGATGCATAAAAGAGGCAGACCTCTATCCCATTACCCTCAGGAATTACACATGTCGTGGAACCACCTTGACATTACTTATCGATTCCCTCAAGTGATGAAAGCCTGCAACCTTCATATCACGAGTTTGCATCCTTTATCGAAAAGATGGGACTTTTAGGTTAATATGTGTTTTTTCTCTTGTATTACATTCTCTTACGATGACGCACAGAGACTGAACAGTTTCCCAGTAAACTTTTCGGCATTTGATGGCTCTCTTGTCTGTGATATTACTGCATGTTCTTGTAACCTAAAAGATGCATTTGGTTCAATTACTGTTAGCTTTTTTTGTGGACTACCTGAGGGTTTGAGTACAATTCATTTAACCCCAGGTAATGGCGTTTTGGACGTCTGGGAATAAATAAATTTGAAGGTCCATCATGCTTTTAAGTTACTTAAGTTTTTCAATATGAACTCACTTATGTAAATTGATCTGTTGTTCAATATTGTGCATAGCATTCAGAGAGCCTGAAGTGAATGACCTACTATAACACGTTTAAAGGGTAATCATTACATGTAAAAAGCAAGCTCCGGTTGTAAAAACAATAAAATATGAATAAAAATTATTAATTAGAACAATAATTGAATATTTTAATGTTTTACTAATACTACTAATAATTTGGGGAAAGTTCTGTAGTCCTATAATTAACTTCGCTACATTCCAGAAATAACCTTCGCATAGCATCTCACTTATGTAGAACCGAGTGATGCTTATAACAAAACTGTGGCGGTGATGCCCGTGTTCCCGGAGTCAAACAACACAGGCATTACTCACTAGGCTAACTCGTTAATTACTTTTTCGTTTATTTCGAGAGTTTTAAAGCGAGGCGGCCGCCGATTGGGCGCCGCGCGGTCACGTGGGCCGCAGTCTCTCCGCTCCGCTCCAGTCGGTCAGTCAGCCAGCTCACCTCAACAGCGGCTCTATCTGGATCCCACACTATAGCTACGTTACAGAGCCAATTTTCTTCCTTTGGAAGACACTTTCTTTTTTTTCCACCATGGGCGACAAGAAAAGCCCAACAAGGTAGCGAAACTGTCTAGCTCAGGCCGTCTTCTACCATTATGACTCGGTCCTGGGTGAAAATTGACTGTTTTCCGAAGGAGTTTCTCCCCTTTTCTTTCTCTTTTTTTGCGAGCCATGGCTAATCTCGAACAGTGCAGCTATGGCGGATTGTCTGTCTTTTATTCTGGCAAGCTAATCACTCTCAGACAAAAGGAAACGTGTAGTGCTTACGCACGGCTGTTTTTCAAAACCACTTCGGTTGCAGCATAAACTCGACCGAACGGTGACATTTTCGACGGCCGATCGCCGTCTTTAGCACTCGGCTGCATGGCTAACGATGGGTCGCTTGTTATTGACATGGGCAATCGGGAGGTAGCTAGTCAATACAAATGCAGGATCGCATTTTGCATATTTCCCTTTTACCCCCAGCACTTATAGTTTGTGCGTTGCAGTGTGCGCGATTAAACGGCGCTTTTCGGCTATGCATCGTGTGCTTTTGCCATGTTATTGACCTGTTGTTTTTTTTTTCTTTTCTTTTTGTTGAATCCTCAAGGCCAAAAAGACAAGCCAAATCTACGGTAGAAGACGGGTTTTGGGATTGTAGCGTCTGCACCTACAGGAACAGCGCCGAAGCCTTCAAATGCAGCATCTGCGATGTGCGGAAAGGCACATCGACGAGGTATGGAGCTATTTCGCTTGGCTACCTGCAAAAAAAAAAAAAATGGGAGGGGGGGGGGTCTCTTTATTTCCGTTTTTTTTTTATTTTTGGATGCACGTCTGACACGGGCTTCCCTTTGGTTGACACGTTCCTGGATGGAGGAAGATGCATGGTGACGGATGTGGTCGGGGACGCATGATCCTGACTTGTTGATTTACGACGTTGCGGGCGCCCCTTTAGCCGGCTAGATCGCCGCTCACTAATGGATGCAGGTGTATCTGTCACATCCAGCCGCATTGTCCCCACGCGTCGCTCCAAAGACAGGCGAACTTTTTCTTTGGCAATATTGGTCAGTAAATACTGGCATCGTTTTTTTTGTTTTTTTTATTTGACTGTGTGCCTTTAGACGGATTGTAGGCTATGGGCTGCTGGGCGAATCGCCGTTCCGAGCTCGGTCTGGCTGTAGCCCGAGCATCCCTCCTCGCCCGTGTGCCCAGCTATCCCTCCCCGGTATCGGCGCGGCGGTGGCATCGTGCTTCGATCGCGGTAAGATTAACCGAGCTTGCAGTCCCCCGAAGGTCAGGATGGCGTGTGAGGGCATGTCCTAACCGGGATGCCGTGGCAGTGCCTCTCCGACGTGCGACCTGAGAGCTTTCTGGGGGAGAGGAAGGAGAAGAGGGTGTGGGGGGGGGGGGGACTCGAAATCGGAAATGACATTAAGGCGGAGTTTGTATGTATGTTTGGGGAGGAGGGGGTCTTCTGGAGCATGTGGGGTTTTTTGTCATTGATTACGCTGCCGATGATTTGTCTTTTCCATTGCCGTTTTGTTGTCCTGCACATCGGCCATGCCGAAGCTGTCTGCAGCCAGTAAAGTCACCCGTTTGCGTTTCGCATAACGCGGCTCCGCCACAGCCCCCGTCGCCCGTGTGCCAGGCGGGGGGAACCGCTACTGCAGGACGCCCAACTTCATTTGGGACAAAAGGCGTTTCCGCGGAATGCCAGTGTAACATTTCATAACATGCACATTGTCTCCTTTTGATTAAAATGAGCCCGATTGCGGTTTTTTGAATGTCTGATGAACATTTAGGTTAATTTCGGTTCTGGTGTGTTATGAGTCGTGTATGTAGAGTCGAAGTTGAAAACCTTGCGTTTATTTATTTGCTTATTTTATTTGAGTTATTAATTTAATGATTTTCCGTGTAATATGCGTAATTTTTTAGCGGGGGATATTAGTCTGTCGGATTCTTTGCGAGGATTGTTTATAAAGTCAAACGGAGAGCAGAATGCTTTACGGAGGAGTGCTTTGGCTTGTTAGTATGGCTTCTCTTGTCCAAACAAAGGAAACTGATCGCTTACTTGTTTTAAGTGTGCTTATAACCTCAAGTAATCGTATAATTTTCTTAAGTCAAAAACACCAAAAAGACGTAGTCTTGAAAATTGGTTTGAGATCTATATTAGGTTTAATAGATAACCTTAATGAATAAACTCAGCAGTGAAATTCTTTGCCTTTTAAGTGAGGCTGCATTCAACAAGTATTTATTTAGCAAGGGACGGTTTCATCTCTGTTAGTGTCCATAGGTCATTTGCTCTTGTCTGAAGCTTCTGTTGCCATTCTGGGGCTGAGTGTATATTGCTCCATTTATCCAGAAAAGACTTTGGGTGTTGTATAACCTGAAGCAGTTTCTTGCTTGGTACTTAACATACTTTTTTGGATTTTCTGGATTTATGAACTACGATAATGAAAGTGACTAAGAAACAGAATGTTGTATTCCTGCGTACAAATTGATATCAAGGGTTGTACATTTCATTATTTTCAATCACATTGCATTACATTGCAATGTAGCCTGAACTTTTTGAGTTAAACTTTGTCTCACGCTATTAAATCATTTGGTATTATTGGCAGGAATTTTGCATTGACCCATTTAGGGCGCTATGTGTCTTTTTCTGCACTTCCACATAGCTTCCATGTTGGTGTCTGTGCTTATGGTCTTATGGTCCTCCAATCAGCAAGCTATCGCCGTATGCGGCTCCCCTAGTAATTTGTGTTCAGATGCTCCAGGTACTGTACTTTTGGCATGTTACTTTTGGTGCTTTCCCTTTTCCATTAGGTGCTTTCACACCGCTGGAACCTTTTCCAGAACCAGGGACCTTTGTCCTGTTCACATCTTCGAAACTCGCCCCAATTGTAGTTCCTCGGAGACTGACCTGAAACTCTTTTTAGTGCCTACTCCAGACTAGGTACTTTTCGTTCAGACATGAACTACTGGTGAGGCGGTTTCAGCCTAACTTGCTGATTGGTTGCCCACAAGCACCAGCGCAGAAAAGTGCACAAAGAGAGACGTAGTGGAGCAAAAATTCAAATCAGATGGAATTATTTTATGCCCCAATTACATTTAATGCATCAATTAATGCATTTTTGCTTACATCTTCACATTTCTGCATTGGGAAATTCAATCGCTAACCAATATGCTTTTGTCTAATATCACCAGCGGTGATATTCTATCATTCTGTGGAAAAAGAAAGGTCTGAACATTGGCCAGATTTTATAAGAATCATAAACATGTTGCGGCGGATATAAATAACTAACATAATTACTTTGTTTATTCTCCACTATT
Source organism: Petrocephalus schoutedeni (assembly GCA_026780765.1). NCBI lineage: Eukaryota > Metazoa > Chordata > Actinopteri > Osteoglossiformes > Mormyridae > Petrocephalus > Petrocephalus schoutedeni. The sequence goes on from JAODKL010000107.1 coordinate 22,634,940, forward strand.
TTGGCATAGTGGTGTAGACTCATATAAAATTACATGAAATTAGCCGACAAACTTTTTGTGTCTCCCAAGCTTATTTAGCATTAAGGTCCCAGTTCCTGTTGTGTGGTATAAAAGCGACACATGAAAGTGGCTAGGAGCTACAAAAGTTGTAGGGTGAGACAGCCTAGGGACCTGTAAACCGGGACCAGGTGCTGGTTACTTTTTTGGTACTTTAGTACTTGGGGTGGGAATTGTAACCGTTTACTGTCAATTGGTTACGCAAATAGCCTTCTTCTGAAACGCAATACAACTACTGTCTTAAAAAAAAAAAAAAACATACAAACTCAGAAAACAACAATAAATGAAGTTAATAATAATAATTATGCCTGGTCAAATGAAGAGACTGTATCTTCAATTGAGATCGGGTCATTAAAAAAAAAAAAAAAAAAACAAGATTTGCTATATTAGGGCTGCACGATATTGGGGAAAATTTTAAATATCATGATGTGATTTTCATGCAATAAGTATTGGGGTATTTATAAAGCTTATATTTACAAATATTTCTCATAGTGATTTAAAATGTGAGGATGAATATGATCGGAAACTGCATGTGGAGCTCATGTAAAAGCATAGATTGATTCCAAATAGTTCCAAAAAAAGAGAAACATAAGCTGAAGAAAACCTTGAAAAGGAACAGTCATTAAAATTGCAATGCTTGTGATATTTTTTCTATGACAAAGTAAAAATGTTTTAGTTAAACTTAAACCCCCCACACTATAATATCCGTACAGTATGATGGTATAAAAATGCCTGATCTCAAACGAGCTGATTGGTCCATGCGATGTGCGAATTGCATCTGCATGACGTGATGGTGGTATTAATATTGTACATCGCCCAGCCCTATAAAGTACCATTGCCATTTTTCAAATTCAGTACAAATTACCCCGCCTAGTATTTAGTTGCGGTACCTGTTTTTATGTCAGTGGAAAACCAGCACAAAGAAGTATCGTACTTTTTGATATTTTTCTAAAGTATCAAAAGTACGATACCTGGTGTGGTGGAAAAGTGCTGATGTCATATGTGATTGCTCAGCATTTACATAGTAATGTCACCTACAGAAGTGTCGTACTGCTGAAGCTTTCTGTTGCGCCCATGACATTAGGGTTACTCCATTTCCCTTGCGACCCCACCAGGAAGACTCTTAAAGTCAGTTGTGTCAGCTAACATTCAGCTCATTGAAGGTGGCAGAAGATAAACTGAAGGCTGTTGAAGATAAGGGTAACTGTTAAGGCTGTGCATTTCATATTGTGATCAAAGACCTAATGGTTCTTGTGACCTACTCGACATTGCTCCTGATCCTCTAAGCAGCATATCCATCCATCCATTTTCCAACCCGCTTTTTCCAATCAGGGTCGCGGGGGGTCCGGAGCCTATCCCGGAAACTACGGGCACGAGGCGGGGAACAACCCAGGATGGGGGGCCAGCCCATCGCAG
>JAODKL010000107.1:22642045-22652575 GCA_026780765.1 Petrocephalus schoutedeni
GGAGGGATGGGGGGGCCTGGTTGACTGTTGATACTGATGATGCTGTCACAGTCAGCTGACCTGCTGCCAGCAGCTCATTCTCTCTCTCTCTCTCTCTCTCTCTCTCACACTCTCACACACACACACACACAGTCCTGTGCACATTTCACTGTACCGTTTTGATTAGATAGCTAATGCTACAATGCCGGATCATTAGCTGATAAAGCCCAGTACAGTGATGGGTTGTTATCCGTCAGTTAAATTTACTACAGACTCTTACTGTACAGTTATGCCAACAATTAACTTTTCATTATCTCATGCCTGTAAATTGAAATGCACTTATAGATTTTATATATTGATGAAATATATGACCTGTAATTATACAGTAATCGCTTATTCAGGTGTAAAGCTTTGACCCATCATAATTGCCTCTTCTTTTTTTTTTTGTCTGCATTGTTACACAGTCTGAAGGGTCATAATTTTAATTGTATGCAATGCAGTTTATGTGGGTTTTTCACATTGGTGTGCCTTTTATTTATCTTGTTCTTATGATGTTTTACTTGAGCCCTGGTGCCCATCCTTAATCAATCTCCCTTGTGACAGTTTCCGTTTCTCTGCTCTGCTCAGACTAGGCTAGATAAGTACGCCGACAGGCCACGTGATGCTCACGCTGATGGCAGTATTTACCTGACCTCTACGTACCATGCAAGCAGCCAGCAGCCATTTAACACACAATTTAAAAAAAACACTTGGCATAACACAGATACAGCAGAGTATACACTCCCATTGGGAATGTTTGGCTTTCCGTGGTGTTCAATTTTAAATCCTAAAGAATGTAATTAAATGCCCAGGTAATATACCACATTCCTGACACAGACAGGCTCCTCTTGGAAACTGTTTACAGCTGTAATTACAGATTAGTCATATTCCTTAGAAGTGGCACTTGCACAGGCAGATGTTTTTGTGGCGACTGGCAGCTGAGCTCCAGCCCAGCCAGCTCCGCGCTCGACGGCCGGTGCCGGTTTTGTTCGAATGCCAGCGTGCCGTTTGCCGAACCTGTGGTACTCCGCGGCTGTCCAGCTTGCTGTGCTGCAGGGGCCTTCGAGGCTGGCTGCTTGGCCAGGCTGATGTGCGAGCGTTTGTGTGTGGTAAGCTGCAAAACAACCCCTGGCTATATTCATGCTGCAAAACTTGCTGGCTGTATTTTAAGTTATATTGCAGTAAAATCAGTGTACAGGGCTCCCGTTTTGGTTGTACTACACTTGCAGAAGTTGAGGGAAGCGTGTAAATGCGTATTTTGGGGCATCTGGCCCCACTGGTACACTGTTGCCTCACACATGCTGTGCGGGTTTATTTTTTTTTATGCTTTATGTTAGGTTAAATGTTGCAATATGAGCAGAAGGTGGCAGGCTTAAATCTACCTGCTGCTGTCCTGTTATGCTGTAGTGGCGTGTGACCCCCATCCCTCTTGAATTCAGCACTGAGTTTGTGTTGACCTGGTGTTGGAACATGAGTTACAATTGAGGGTATTGTCTTCCCCCACAGCTTTATTGGCTCCTCTGTCTGCTTCCGAGTTGCAAAGGCTCTTCCCGAGCCATCGGGCGAGTGCCCCCTCCCGCAGCCATCAGCGAGTCACTGATTTGCATGCGGAACAGTGTGAAATGCTCTCGTCATTAGCTTTGTGTCGGGATTCGGGAGTTGGTAGGGGCCCTGTTGGCAGTCTGTCCTCACAGTGCTTTTCTTGGACATTGTCTGGCTGAACCAGGCCCTCATTCCAGATGGACTGCTGTGCGGTGCAAGCCCACTGCCAGCGTATGAGTGGTAGGACGTGGTATCGGGGGCTTCTGGTAGTCATACCAGCTGCAGACGTCTGTGTGAACAGCTTTTTGGTATTATTTATTCTGCCCAACGTAGAGATAAGTGGATCCTCTTACTGCTATACAAATTTCCCTTTTCTGTGTGTGTGTGTGTGTGTGTGCGCGTGTACCTGTGGGAGCCAGCAGGGGGAGGGTTGTGCACAATTGAGTGAAGCGCTCAATTCATTGATGAACAAGACCTGCTCCGTAATCAGATAATCTGACATCAATGGTATGCCATTAATGTCTTCCCCTGTGACACCCCCCCTCTCCTCCCAACCACTGGCTGATGAGATTACAGCGTGATTGAGGCCTGCCTGTCGGCGCGTTCTTCTGGGAGCTCTGCACCCACCTTTTTCACCCCTGTAAGACCCCCGTGTAACTCCCTGGCCTTCCTGCAGCAGACGTATCAGCCCAGTTCGCATTCAAAGGTTCAGAGGTTACCCGCCAGATCTGTAAATGAGGCGTCTGGTACTACTGCCCCGTCCGGTACCCGCACCAGCCTAGGCACTCACTTTGCCAGGTCTTCCTAAGCTGAGGTTTGGTTTTGTGTGCCGCCCCCTCTCCCCCAGGAAACCCCGGATCAACTCTCAGCTTGTGGCCCAGCAGGTGGCCCAACAATACGCCACCCCGCCCCCGCCAAAGAAGGAGAAGAGGGAGAGGAGCGAGCGGCCGGAGAAGGACAGGCAGGACGCTGACCGGCCCGACGGGGTCCTCCCAGACGAGGAGATGCCTGAGCGGGTTCAACCCGAGGTGGAGCAGCCCGACAGCATCCGTCCCGAAGCCGATCGGGTCCGCCCAGACAAGGAGAAGCTGGAGATGGAGAGGATCGACAAAGAGAAGCCAGACAGAGAAAAAGACATCACTCCCACCAAAAAGACTAGTGTCAAAAAGATAAAGTAAGTACCCAGATTGAGCTGCGTTTTATAACCGTCCATGGTCTCTGGGGGGCTTCACCGGCACCAAATCCTCTGCTGTCCCACCTAGACCCAAGTCAGACACACATCAGAGTCCCCCTAGTGAAAAACACAGCGTCCGGTCAGGAAACTCGACAAAGAGCAGCAACTCTCACGTTTCAAGGTAACCTCCTCTGTTCTTCGGCCTTATATTTCTCATGTCGGCATGTCTCCGTGTGTGCAAGCTGTGTGTCTCTGTACATGCGTCTGCCTGTGTATGTATAGCGTATTTGTTTTGTACCCCTTAAGTTTTTTTTTTTTTGTGTGTGTGTTGTGTCCCAGCTGATTTAGCTCTGCAGTCTCAGATCATCCCTTGGCTTTGCCTCCATTATGTCCTCAAGAATAACCCATTTCTGTTATTAATTGAATTATTAATGAGTTTGTCTCCAGATGTGAAACGGAGCGGTAAACGGCCGGCCTGCTCCGTGTAGTGTGTCATTGTATCTCGTTGTGAGTCACTCTCCGTGTTCATCCCATGCCGACTTGCTCCATGTAGCATGTCATCTTGCCTCATTACGAGCCATTCTGTCCATGTTTATCCCATGCCGGCCTGCTCCATGTACTCTCTTTCTCTGTATGTGTTCATCCAGTGGCAGCCTGCTCTGTCTAGCATCGTACTTCTCGTTACGAGCCTCTCTCTCCATATTTATCCTGTGTCGGCCTGCTCCACATAGCATGTCATCTTGTCTCATTACAAGCCTCTCTGTCCGTGTTTATACACTGCTGGCCTGCAATGCATAGTGTCTCTCTCTGTCCATGTTCGTCCAGTGCCAGCCTGCTCTGTGTAGCGTGTCATTGTCAGTATGCCTCGTTATGAGCCTCTCTGTCCATGTTCCTCCAGTGCCGGCCTGCGCTGTGTAGCGTGTCATTGTCAGTATGTCTCGTTACGAGCCTCTCTGTCAATGTTCATCCAGTGCCGGCCTGCGCTGTGTAGCGTGTCATTGTCAGTATGTCTCGTTACGAGCCTCTCTGTCCGTGTTCGTCCCGTGCCAACCTGCACTATGTAGCGTGTCATCTTGCCTCATGATAGGCCTCTCTGTTTGTGTTTATCCCATGTTGGCCTGCTCCATGGAGCATGTCTTTGTGTCTTATTACGATTCTCTCTTGACTGTGTTCATCCCATGCTCGCCTGCCCTTCTTGCTTCCCATGCAGGCCGAAGCTGAAAAATGTGGACCGGAGCACCGCCCAGCAGCTGGCGGTAACGGTGGGCAATGTGACCGTCATCATCACGGACTTTAAGGAGAAGACGCGCTCCTCGTCCACGTCTTCGTCCACGGCAGCGTCCAGCACCGGATCGGAGCAGCAGCAGCACAGCTCGGGCTCATCCCGTGCCTCCACCCCTAAAGGGCACCTTTCCACGGGGCACGACGAGTCCTTCTGAGGCCTGGCATCCAACTGGAGGGGTGGGCAAGCAGTGTAAGGAATGCGAATGCACTTGGACGTGCAAGCCCCTCCCACCCGCGCCTGCCGTCTGAGGGAGCCTGGACACTAACCCATTCCATAATTTTAACACATTTTCCCCAAGGATCCTTTGTAAATGAATGTGTTGCTGATTCAACGTTTATGGAAGAAATTTTTGCTCTGCGGTTTCCATGTACATTTTAGCCATTTTAACCACCTGTATTTGTTATTTATTGCTAGTGGCAATTGTATATTTAGCAGCAGATTTCGTTCTGTCCAGACATTTCCCCAGTAGCAGTTTTTGGCTTCTTCCCCCACTTCGGCCCGCCGTCCTGTATACATACACACACACACAGACATGCCCAAAGTGATTCCTGCATCTCGACATGATGCCTCAACTGGACCCACTCTGAAGAATGGGACCATCCATCCATCAGTCCTCCCTCTGAAACTGCGAGTAGCTTAGCGCTTATACCCAGGAGCAAAAAGTCCTCGTCTGCACTTATCTCCCCCCACTAACTACCCTCAATACACAGACTTAACCTTTCCAAAGCCTGGTGGGGCATTTTCATCGGTCATTTGGTGTTCCAGGAGAGACTGCAACATAGTTTACGTGCATGGCTTCGGTGGCGGCAGTGCTACAGTTAGATGGGAGGGAAGCTGCACTGGAATCAGTGGGGGGTTGGGGGTATGTAGTTTAATTACATACCCAAATTTCACGCTTCCCAACTGTGACTCTTGGAGCATCGTGGTGAATCGGCTCATGATTCCGTTACAGCCATCTGTTTTTTTTTTCCCCCGTCTTTTTTCCCTCTCTTTGAGATTGGCTTTCCCCAGCCGAATGATTTATAGGTGCGAATTTCATTCTGTTTCTGCTGGTGCTGATGGGACAAATAGCTGGGCAGCTGAAGAGGAGGAGGGGCTGCCGTTCCTTTTATTGTCATGGAGATACATGTTTTTTTTTGTTGTTGTTTAAGACTCCATTATCTGAGTGAAGGCAACTGAGAATATTCAGACTGAATTACAATGTTTAATTCACATATTTTTTCCCCCTCACTACTATTGTATGAAATAAAATGTTCATATCAACAGGTGATAAAATAACACATTACCTTTTGAATTGTATTAGACTTGTATAAGTAATACAAGTGTTGTAAATGATATGTTAATTTTATTTATTGAAGGACCAAAGGAATTTAATATGGTTAAATGGAGAAAATCGTTCAATTGTGTGATATAAATCAATTTTAAATAAAGAATATACATTTAAATGGTAAGACTCGTATGTTTGCGTTTATTTTTTGGTGTGGGGGTGGAGGTATGTCTGAAGTTTTTGAGGGTGTGAAAATGTTTGTCTAATCCCATGTTCATTTAGCTAGTGTAATGCCATTTCAAAATATCATTTGAAATGCCAGTTCAGCAGGCAGAGTTGGGCTTATGTGCATTCAGTCAGACAGTAAGCCTAACCCTAGTTGTTCCACTTTGCTTGTTACTGGCCTTGTAACATCATGGTCACAAGAAAAACCCACAGTGCCCCCCGACCTTTCCGTCCATGTTTTAAGATGGGAGTGGAGAGGTCATGGACCAAGGACCCTGTTCCTGTTCTGACTCCCTGAATGGCTTGAAAGGCTTTGAATGGTGAGTATGCATATAACCTGGAAAGCATACACTATAGCAGTCTCTTCATTTCTTTTCCTATTACCATGTGTTTTGCATGTTAGATACTGATAGAGCTATAAGTTGCTGTTTATGCATAGACAGCTTGTATTTGCATATGAAGTCTTGACCTGAAGTGGAATGTAATGTGAAAAAAATGTGAATGGAGTGTAACTGGGGAAATGTCAATATCTGTAATATGAAGTTTTCCTTTGTGAGATCTAGGGTCTATAGCAGGGATGGGCAATTTTATTCAGAAAGGGCTGTTATGTATGCCGGTTTTTGCTGCAACTCCCTGATTAGATTACTAATTAGAAGACTGATTGACACCTAGGTTTGAACAGCTGACCTAAAGGTTATCCCGGAAAAAATGCAAACACACTAGCCCTACGCGAATAAGATTGCTCACTGCTGGTCTATAGTCTTGTATGATGTCACTGTCCAGTTAAAAATGCTTATCTCCAAAATTCCATTATTTCAGGAAAACATTTTCTCTAAAACAACTTTATAAAATAAATGTTAAACAATGTAATGAGACCCTTATCTTCCAAATAGAGACCTATCTATACACAGCTGGAGGTGAGCGCTTTAAATGGACTATTTTTAAACTTTAAATGTTTTAAATGGACTGTTGTCAGAAAGGCAAATATGTCAGTGTCATAAAAATATAAATGAGTCTCTCCTTATATTCATAATTAACATTTAGCTAGCTGTTAAGATTAGCGATTATAAAATATTCCATACAAATGACCATCACGAATAAAAAAGTCAACTACAAACATAAATACTACATAAGCAGATGACTATATGAAACATCTTTTAATTGGTAAATTAACAGTTGACAGTAAGTGGACATTCGCAGTTTTCATTGGACACTGATGATATGCTATTTTTTCATTGATTTTATAGTTTTCTAATAGTAATTTTTTATGGCATTCTCCTGTTGACAGTAAACATAATGATTTCTTATGGCCTATTTACTGCTCTCTCTCATGTCCATGCAGTCTGGCCTATTGTGGAACACGAGCATTAACCTTGAAATTCCCACTCAGTTCTCTAAAGGGGTTGGGGGGTGCAGTAGGAATCTGGACCATAGCCAATAGATCCTTCTCCGTGAAAGCCTTCTGATGGCACTTAACAATTAAAGAAAAGTCATAAGAAGACTGAGAAAAGATCAACAGGGTTTTTTTTTTTTGCCAAAACACAATTGACGGGTTAAAATAATGCAACATCCTGGGGGCGTGTGGAACCGATCCAGTTTCTGTGAGACGCACCAATGGTTTCTGTGCTGTGAGAATGGCTGTAGGGCCATAAATAGGGCCTTTAGTCAGGGCGCGGGGCTGCTGGCACGCAGCCCGTTTAACCAGTGATGGATACATGTAGAGATGTTTTTCTTTTAAGGGCTCAGCTTCTGAATGGCCATCTCCTCTGATTCAATCTCAGGCTGCCCTGGAGGCTCCCAAGAGCCATTCTGCTCAATGGCTTTTAGTGTGGCACTCATTTAGCACATGGCTGTTGGGTACTTCCTCCTGCAACCTACATACCTAAGAAAGAAACTGCATCAGAATAGACAGACATTTCACATCTGCAGATCAGAGATGGACTATTTAGCTGGGGCACTAAATGAAAAAATGAATTTCATCACATTGTTCCGGATGCAAAATTACTGAAATAGTTGTAAAATGCTATTGTTACAAAGGTTTAGACAATGCAACCACGTTTAAATGAACGTCTCTCCCTCTGATTTGGCCATCTGCCAAGTGGGAAATGCGCAGGATTTCATGGTTTCATGTAATGCTACTTAAAACTTGTTGATGTCGCAGTGTTTGTTGATGTCACAACACTGTGACAACCGTGAGACCCCATGGTGGAATTTTGTATGTTTGCTCATGGTCTGGCCTGGAAACTTCATATCAGTTGCATACAAAGTGTTAATGTTATACTATATATACTATAATATATATATATATATATATATATATGGAGAAGTTATAACTATTGCAAAAGTCTCTGCTCTCTGCTGAAGATTTCCTGGAAACTAAGGAGTTTCAGAAATTAGGAATCAAACAGATCTCTAAATTATTTGACTTATCTGGTTCTCAAGCAGAAACATTTTCCAAAAATAGAAGTTAACTGGAACACAGTTACACCAAAATATGGAAAATAATGAAGAAAAAAGAACAAGTCTGTGTGACAGCGTTGAAAGCATTTTCTGCAACCTCTAAACTAATGCTTAATGTATGCATATGAAAGCCTAAGTATGCCTGAAGCTTTTTGGAACAAATTGTTTTGGGTTGATGAAAAAAGAAAATAGAATTATTCAGCCATAACTGCAGATATATTTGGAGAGAGGTGGGTAAATCGTTTGAAGAAAAGAACACATTTCAAGTGTGTGGGTGGCTCTATTATCCTTTGGAGATGCATAGCAGCCAGTGGCACAGGAAGTACTGCTTGGTTGGAAGGGAGAATGGATTGAAGTAAATATCACCAAATCCTATATGCAGTTTGTTGAGAGAATCAGTAAGGAGGTTGGACAATTCAAAAAGACCATTATACGAAACTCACATTAAGATCAACTGTGATGTATTTATATGAAAGGTGGATGAATTTTTTGGCATGGGCATCTACCCTCAGACTTTAAAATTACTAAACATCTGTGATGAGATCTCTAACATGCAGGGCTTGCAGGAGTGCATAAATATAATCGTGAGGTAAAGGAGTAATGCAAGGAATAAAAGGGAATGAAGTTCCAAAAGCTTGCTACGGGAAGTTTTGGAATGATGTTCATCTGCTGGAAGTGTGTGCAAGGTGCCCATGTGCAGTTCTATTAACTGCAAAAATATGCCTGGTCATTATGTAATATCTTGGGTTTAATTTCATGCCGTGCACAGGTTATTTCAACCTATATATTATGGATTTACTAAAATGCATTTTAAACGGGAGGGCAAATCTTTGCATGCGACAGCATTTGGAGAGACATGCAGTAAGTGACAAGGCTCAACCTCACCTCCTGCTGGCCTAACAGAGGCCCAGGATCTGAGTATGGCAAATGGAGTAAAGTGCAACGTGCTACCTCAGTCTGACTCTGGCCAGATCTTTGCTTCATGTGCAGGATTTCACCCCTCCACAGGGACAAGAGCTCCCAATAAAAGTCACGATAAAGAATTTACGGGCCAGCCGCTGAAGAGCTCACAAAATGGAACTGTAAATCTTTTCTCAAGAGTCTTACCTCATTTTTCCGTTTTGGCTGTTGAGCTGTATATTTCCTTTTACAGCTGGTCTGTATTTTTTAGGTCCATTGCAACAGCTGGTCAGAATCAAGAAGAAAATCTTGGCCTTAAGTAAACCCATACTTACTCTGAATGCTCCAAATATTAACGTACAACTGCAAAATGCGCATTGAACATTAATGCTGTTAGTATTGGCCCCCAGTTTTATCTGCTCAATCCTCACATATTGTAAAGGTCCAAGAGGCTCCCAAAAACCTGCTTGACCATCCAAGAGGCACATCTTACGAGACGCTTGTGAATTAATTGTCACTGATGTTTCATAATGTAATCTACCAACTTCATGACATAATTCTTTCTGTTTTCCATTTTCATTAGGTGCCATAATTGTCTAAAATGTCATTTGTGTATTGACTGAATGGACAGATTTGTCCAATGGCCTCCTGGGAGTCACATGCACTGATTAATGGGATGAATTTCTAATCCTCTTAATTTAACAATAGGCACTCTCCGAGAAGTGCCCTGTTCTTTACCACCATAGACCATTGCTCTCACTAATTACTATGGATTACTGTGTGCAGCTAGATGCAGTTTGTAATCATACTTGACCTGTTCAGCATGCTCCATTCATTATGTATGTAGTCCTCCGCACAGCCGCATTGGTAATTGACAGACCGTTAGCACAGCTGGCTGCCGTTTGCTTTGTCTGACGTGACCAATGTAGCCGTCCCCGCTCCCCGAGGTAGCCGACACTCACACGTCCAGTGAGAATTTAAATGACCACCCTGGATTCAACAGGCGGCTGGTGTTCTGTTGCCGGCTCCCCTTATCACGCCATCGTGTGATGCTCATCTGGATGAATGCGATCCAACGGGTTTCCGTGGATAGGGATCGAACCTCGCTGACTCAGCAGATGCACCGGGAATTCCGGGAACACCGGGACTCAAACACAATTAAGATGTGAAAAGGCCGCACGGCTTACATTTTATATATCAGAAAAAAAAACACTTAGGTCTCATTAATCTACCTTTTCCTGCATAGCTGCCTTAAAAAAACCTAATAAATTGAATTGAACCATACTAAGGGCAGAATTATACATAGACATAACCGTAGTTTTTTTCTCCCCTTAAATTACATCATTAGAGTGACATTAATGCAGTGCTAAAATGACATCTGGTTAACCAGATCGTGCTGCACTATCACGAATTGGATATGCCACAAACGTTTGCAAACTCTCCGGGATTAGGAGCATTTCCAGTTTGGCGGTAGGAGGCTCAGTCCCATCGTTACTTATCAGCGCGCTTGTCATCATTAGCTGGGGACTCTTCTTGCTTCAGCGTTTTTTATTGGTTTATTCCCCATGGGATTTCTTTCTTTTTTTTCAAGGGGCAAAACACTATCCCGGTGATGTTCGATTGGTGTACTTTTCAATTAACCCTTGGCACTCTGTTTCA
>JAODKL010000107.1:22673658-22688474 GCA_026780765.1 Petrocephalus schoutedeni
CCCCCCCCCCCCCCCCCCCCCCCCAGTGTGTGTGTCTGTCTATCTTTATGATGAGGAACCAGCGCTGCCTCTTTGTTTTTATATGGCACATGCCCAGCACATAGCCCGAGAGGGAGTTTTAATCTGTGTTTGGTGCCAAAGCATTGTTCACCTTCACAGTGGCAACTCCTCTCTCTGCTGTTGTGGAAACGTGTCATGGCATCCTGTTTAGAGGTTTTTTCCAGTGTTGTCACATTGGAAATTACTGCCATGCTTGCCAGTTTATCCTAATATTATGTTTACGGTAGATGTACAACTTCCTTATTCTTACTGTATCACTTATTGATCATGGAAAGAGAACTGATATTTAATTTTAAAAATAATTTACACCTCTGTCAAATAATACTATTTTATAGCATTATTAGTTTTGCATTTCAGACAATTGTTTTTGTTTTTTTTTTTTTTAGGTTAACCTAAATAGAAAATGTCATATTCAATGTAATTTCGGTCAAGTTACGCTTTAAATTCCTGTAATTCTCGGACAAAATATGCACTTTTTCCACTGTGCTGCGCTATTATGCAAACCTATGTAATTGCAATGAAAACAATAGTTTCATGAAGGTAATTGTTACAGGAATTTATAACAATGTTTATTTAGAACAGATAAAGGTGTTGAAATGATTCTTAGATCGCAATCTTCCTAGTTGAAGAACTTTAGTCATGAGCAGATATGATCAGTATGATTCACTGAATTGGTTAGACTCTGGATTTCTGCAGGTAGAATACTTCTTCCTGAGTTTAAAATGGCACCCCACAGTTTGTCCTTTGACATGTTCAGAGGAATAATTTTATTGCCTGATAATGCTCCATAGGGATTCAAATTGGGCAAAGATGCTGGCTGTTCCATCAGATGGCCATTTTTGAAGTCCAGTTTCCTCAAGCACTCTTCTGTCTTCCTGGCAGCATGTGGAGCACTGTCATGCATGAATATAATTTTGTCTTGATGCCATTTCTCAGAAATTCAATATAAGCAACAGCAGTCAAATTTACACCTTCAGGACTTTGCCAATGACCAGCTAGTGTACTACCAGTCTAAAACCTCCACCTCCTTGCTGGCATCTGTCTGAGAAGATGAGGCCTGTCATTTGACCCAGACCATGCTTCAGCCATCGGGTCCATCTGGAGTCCATCAGTGAAAATTACAGCTCAGAAGTATTTCGGGGCCATTCCGTGTACTTTACTTTGTGGCTACCCTTCAATGGAGGTGGAAAATCTGGCTTTACGTATTATCCATGGTGCCGGAATGTCCTGAATTTGTTGGTCTTCATACATTGGTGACACCAGCCTTGTGAAATATTTTTGCTATTGGCTAAATTTTTGTCAGCACTTGCTTAATGAGGAAAAGTTTGTGAAACATTTTTCCCTTATGACCTTTTCCTAACTACATTAAGTTCTGCTGTATTATTCTTAATGCAGTTAAATCTATAGTGTCCCCTGTCTTTTTTTTTTTTTTTAATGAAATTTACACAACTTGCTTAATATGTTGGCACAACACAATTGTGGGGGAAAGTATAAAGATAGCAGCATGGCAGCAGCTTTTATACTCCAGTGCAGAAATCTATGAATTTTTCACCTACAGCCCTGGAAATAATTACGAGACCACAGCAGTTTTTTTGTTTGACTAATTTTCTCAAATTATTATGCGTCTGTGTAAAATATGTATATCTATGTACATTTCTTTTTTTGGCAAACTGCAGCCTGGTTCTCCATTTCTCTTTAACGAAGGGCTTCTTCCTTGCTTTATGGGACTTCAGTCCTGCTTCTAGGAGCCTGATACTAACTGTCTGAGCAGTGCACTTCACACCACTTAATGTTTGCCATTCTTTATGAAGGTCATGTCATCCTTCGATTCATGAGGCATAAGTTGGTCATCTCTGGCATTAGAAAGTCGCTTCCGCCCATTACCTGGCTGGTTTCTGGTCATTCCCAGTGTCCTGCTTCACATTGTTTTAGTGTAGGCTACTGCTGTCATAGAAATGTTGGACCTGGAAGCAACCTGCCACTCAGTGTAGCCTTCTGCCAGCAGAGCCAGGATTAAAGCAGGATCTAAAATTTTAACACTTTATTTAGTGGTCTCTTAATTCTTTCAAGAGCTGTATGATTACACATTACTTTCAACAATATCATTATGCAAAGGCATTACAACAAACTGCTTTGCATATTAGCGTGGTACATCTTGTATGGATCAGATAGCATGGAATTTGCAGATTTCCAATCTGGTGTCATGTTACTTTGCAGGGTACTCCTCTCCTCAGCTGTCCCTGTTAGTTACACTTTGATTATTGATGCAAAAATACATTAGGTATTTTTCTGGATTTCTATTTGGCAAAATACATTTTTCCTTTTGTTCAAGGTATAATATAGATAACCTCTTAAAGCATATAAAAACTGTATTTCTTTACCAAAGAGGTGATCTCCCCCCTCTGTTCTTTTGCATAGTATGGTAGGTCTACCAGCTGCACAGATGAAACGACTGTACACTTGTAACTGCATAACTATTAAACTTCCAGTCAAATTTTTCAAAATTGTACAATATTTTTATATTAATTTCCTAAGATTAAGTAGTCCAAAATTTAGAAATAAATGCAAGGTTTTAAATGTATTTCAAAAAGTTACATTTTGGGGTTTTGTCAAAGCAGACGTTATAGGTCAGGGAAAAATGCTTTAGTGACTCAGGTCTGTAATGAGAGAACACACCAAAAGCACACTGATTTCATCAAGTAGTACCAGATGCATTGAGAGGGTCAAGGTTTTCCTCAGTACTGGGACATCGTTACAGTAGCACACACCCTTAATATGGTTCTCTCATGTATTTCTGTGCTGGATTCCCAGTAAACCTCAGACTTCTCAATGAGTGTAGTTCTGTTAGAAAGGTGCCTTTGTGCTATCAGGGTTAAATCCTAGTGTGTGTTGGTTTTTATTTCAGGATATTTAATCTATTATAATGTCAAAAATTGCCTATAGGTTTTGGGCAAAACTTGAAAATAAAAAGTTGACTCTATAATGTTGTCCTGTTGTCATTGCTTTATTTTTTGTGTTTTATAAATGTTTGTTTGCTTGATTTGCTTTTGTTTTCCAATTAGAAGCTGTATGATTGGAAATGATTCTGCACTTCTGATATATGAGCTGCAGGAGACTGCATTTTACATATTTTACCGGCCTCTGTCCCATGCTCCCATCTTTTGGAAGTAACTTAAGGTGAAATTGTTTCATTAAAATTCTAATTTCAAGGATGATTTTTCTTTTGTTTTTAAGTGAACCAGAATATTTTATACCTGGTGGTCCCCATGGACGAACTTACCATAAGGCAAATATAGGCAGCCACCTTGGGCCCTTGAAAACTATAGGGTCCTTGAAGACCAAATTTGCAGAAGTTACATTTATGGATGTTCGATAAAAGGATCATTTACATTATAGCAACATGTCTCTTATTTGCATTTTTAGCGACATTTTCAAGATAGACAAATTTGCCCCCTGTCACAGCTGTAATGGACTAGTCCTTCTTTCCTACCACTTCTTGCAGTCCACTTTTCTTTTCACATTGGAATCTAGCAGTACTGGTTGTTTCACTGCCAAGCAACCCAGCACAAACTAGCCTAACAAAAGAAAAAAAGTGCAAAGATACAGGACTAATATCTCCCATGTTACCATCGTGCTACAGTGGTAGACAAATTGTGGATAGACATGGGGAGAACACAAATGAACGTATGCAAAAATTCAAGACTAACCTTACCTGCAGATTCGGAGTAAGGCATAGACTAGGGGTGTCAAGTTCCAGTCCTGGAGGGCCGGAGTCCTGCACATTTTTGGGTTTACCCTCATTTAACACACCTGATTCAACTCCTTGTGCTAAATACCACACAGCTCTTCAGCTCGATCATTTATGGCAGAACAGGGAAAGACCTAAACTACACAGGGCACCGGCCCTCCCGGACTGGAGTCAAAGCAGTTCAGATCCACTGCTGTAGTGACCTTGAGACAATGAGTGGCCTATCACCTGAAAATCTTTTTAGAAACATGGATCATGTTTGGATCATGCAAAATGAAGACCTACTCCCACAGCTAATGGACAATTGCCCCATCACAATCCCATACGTGTGGCTGTAGTTTACATTGTTCCTGGGATTTTACCTTTTCTAGTCTTCTAGCTCTGGCACTGGGGCCTTGCTCTACATCATGCAAATGCTTAAAGAAGTTATCATGGCTGCCAAATGCAGATTCACACCCTTGAAGAATTTCCTTAGGCTATCTGGGAAGTCTCCATGAAAACACACACCAACAAAAACTAGACCTAGAAAACCAACTGTGGTTTTCCCATGATCACACTTAATCAGATAACTCACAAACGGAAAGGTTTTTAACCATGTTAGAAAATAGAATTTCCAAAAAAGTCTTTTCTTTAGTGTCTTCAGGTATCAGTTACTACCAGTTATCTTGAATACTGTTTAATAAAGGCCTACTTGTGTTCCAGTTGGTCACATTTTAATTAAACTAGTCCTAAAAAGAAGATTGTCCATAAGACATACTTTTAATATTTAAATCCTTAACACAATGAAAACTTGAAAATGTCCATTATCCTCCAACTGCTCGCCTTAGCCATGGGGTGTCTGGAGCCTATCCCAGGAAGCATGGAGAAAACAGCAGGGGTTTCTCCTGGACAGATACCAGTCAGGCCAGCACAGAGCACACAGTATGGGTAATTCAGAGACGCCAAACAACTCTTTGTCTTTGAACTGCTTAAGGAAACGGGTGCACCTGGAGGCAACTCGCAGGACGCGGGGAGAACAACTTCACGCCCGGAACACGGTGGGTTTCGAACCCCCAAGTCTGAGCCAAACTGGGCAGCCCATTGAGTTATGGTGGAACACGTTTTCGAGTAAGCTGCTGACAATTTCAGATACGACCAGAGAGTGGTGGTGTGCACCCACCAGCTCGCTTAAAATATTTACACCGTTATAGCACATACGGTCATTGTAAAATGTATGTAAAATATCACTTGACGGGCGTTTGTGGCTCAGATATTAAAATGCATTAACATCCGTCCCCACACTTACTATTTAATTTCTCCAGCAGTTTTGCAAAATCATACTAAAATACCCTAATACTTAAAGTTTCTTCGCCCCCCGAAAGAGCAGGACTCACGGGCAGGAAAAAGCTCTAGTCGCTAAATTGCCGTTTGCACCTCAGACCGAGGCGTTCCCTCCTTCCTTCCTTCCTCGTGTCCATTTTACTCAACTTTCGCATCGCTGACTTGCATAATTGAACCGGACCGAACTGGGGGAAAGGTTCCATCTTTCAGCTGCCTAGGAAGGGGGGGGGGCTTCACTTTGCGACAAGTAAGAGACAGAGATTTCTCTGGCGACAAACGGCCGCCCATCCGAAGTTTCCCTGCCACCCGCCGATATTTATGGACTCGCCGCGGACGCGTGACTGAATTCGGCGAAACCGGCTCGCCGCTCACGCAGCAGGTGGATGTGACGTCACGGCCCTGGAACATCAAAAAATAACAATCCGCCGAGCCCGCCGCGTCCGCGGGCGCGTGTAATTGTAGTATAGCCGCGGGCAGGCTGCGCCTCGTATCCGGGAAAAAGGAGCCGCCATGGAGCCGCGATCTCTCCCCCTAGCGCCCTCCGCGCAAGCCGCAGTCTCTCCTCGCCGCGGCCAAAGTTGATTCGTCCGAGCGGAGTAATATTCACCTTTACGGAGGAGTCTGCTGCGCGTTGTTTTGTTTTTTTTTTGGTAAACAGGATCGCCTGCGCCTTTCAGCGATCGTGTCGAGAAAGTATTATAATTCCTCTGTATTTTTTTTTCTCCCTTGCTTACGATCAGCGATTTTCCGGTAAGTTGGTAACCCGCTGTTGCTAACACACGGGCGGGCTTGCTGTACCATTTTTTTCCCTTTTCACCCTAAACGTATTGGAGTGTGGCTTTTCCAGGTCTTGTGTTGCGTACGGATGTAACGAGCGGGACAAATTGACAGAACAAAACCCAGCGCTAACATGCATCTGCCTACCACGGAGTGCGGCGGTTTATTATTATTCTGTTTCTTCGTTTTATACCGAGAAATCTCGGCGGCTTGTGGCATCTTGTGTCTCATGCGCTCGCAATCTCTAGTTATCACCGAACCCCCCCCCCCCCCCAAAAAAAAAGTTACAGATGTGAAAGACTGGGAATGTAAAGTTGACAGATGCGTCTTTCTGTTGGCTCGCTTGCGGGGAAGCCGAGCGCCGTGCGCCCGGTCGGGAGCGCAGCGGAGCGGCCGTAAGTGAGCAGCGCGCTCCGACGCTGGGGCGTGATGCTCGCACACACGTGTCACGGATCCGCACCCGGCTTTGTCGCGATTCTCCGCGCTTCAGCCCTAATCGCCGTGACATGTCCTTATGCGCTTTTCCCGAAGCATCAGTAATGAAGAGTTGGAACTGTGTCGCTTCGGTCTGTTCGCAGTGAGATTGGCATGCTCATTTGGGGGGAAAAAGGCTCTGGAGTAATTTGGGAGGGCAGTACATTTTTAACTGATGTTGGTTCTTTCGTACATGTCCCATTTATTAGTCATGCATAGATTATATATCATTATTTTTGTAAACAAACAACAATAATAGTAAAAATATCCTGCAATTTAACAAAAGTGCATTTTGGTTCCTTTTAATGTGCTGAGATTTTTGTTTTTCAAGATTCCACTTTGCTGATGTTAATGTCAGCTTTTCACTTTGATTGTGGCCTGTTTACCCTTATAAAATTTTTATCAGAGGACCAAAATCCCGGCGCAGTTTCACGTCTTAAGAAGCTGTCGTTCACAGTTCGATTTCTGAATTCTCTGTCTGACTGCATTTCACCTTTTAAGCATAAAGTGCCCTGTGGCCGGCAGTTGCGATGTACACAGTCTGTGCTGAGCTTGAGAATCTGACCCTGTTCCAGCTGCGGGTCCTGCCTCTTCCATCTTGGCATTTATAGCCTGACTGGATGAGGGTTAATGACACAAATAAAAAAAGGTGGTGGGTGGGTTCTTATTCAAGAATATAAAGATATGAAATCAGTTGGGGCAAGGGGCCCTTTTGTTATTTCCCGCTATACATTGCCAAATAAAATATTGGTAAATTAGCTTTCTGGGGCCTTGCTGTCCCATTTCACAATAGCAAGTGCAAGAAGAGTGCGGGTGAGAAACCAGCAGCCGCAGCAGTGACGCACACAGGACGAATAACGACCGGCCGGGTAAATATTTAACTTAGGCCTCGGTCCATAGAGGAAAACAAACAAACTGCAGACAAATAAACAGGAAAGCAAACTTTGAAGGCTGTGCCACCTGTATATGCAGAGGCTCGGCTCCGCCTGCTCTGAGCTGGAGGCCAAAGAGGGGGCCCCATGTGAAGCCAGAGCCGTCGCCCAGAAAGCAGTGTGACATATGGAGGGCAGAAAGAGAGAGGCCACACACCAGAAACCTGCTTGCCCCGGCATATCTCTGTTGTTTGGATAGGCCTCCTGGAAATGGGAGTGCAGGCAATTGTTGCTCCACCCCGTTCCCACTAGACTCTGTTGCCGCTGAGCGATCAGTGTGGCCACCTCGGCCTACTTTTCACCGTTGAGCTGAATGTTTGCTGATCTTATGTGTAAAAACCACCATGGGTAAGTGTCCTAATAACAGTAGTATACAGCCGTGTACCTCATAAAGGCTTAACGAACGCACAAATGGACGGTTTCAAAACCAGTACTGAGCCGACGTGCCAACAAACCTGTTTTTATTTTTGTTTAACTGCTCCTGCGTAGGTCTCAGGTGCCACCAGTGTCTCCACCTTTTACAAAAATGTGCTTATTTTTGTGCGACAGGCTTGATCCTTAGTGTCATCCCCGTAACATACAAATGGCATGAAGAATGTACATTTGTGTTTTTTTTTTTCCGGGGGAAGTTAATTTTAGCAGCTCTGGTGTTTGTATTGGAACAACAGTTCCCTGCTGCAAGAATGTAAGGCTGTTCAAATGAGGCCGGACAATGGATGCTACGATAAAATGGAGTAAATGAAAGCATTGGTCTGTTGCACAAGAGAGAGGGTTTACAGTTGACAAATAGGTTGGAATCTTCCAGGATTAAACATGTAAAAACTTTAAGAAAATAAACAGAACACACTTGTTCTGGAACTGGTGGAGTATGGGGGTTGAAATTGGGAAGTCTATGCTATTTATTAACTATTACAGATGGAAAAGTGAAGTATATGTGGACAGTATGGGGAATACTGCACTGTTGGCTGTTTGCCTGAGAAGCACAACTGAGAAAACAAACTGACGGTTGGTGAATAGGGGCTGGGTCCTGTCGTGCGCTGTTGGTCAGTGGCCTGTACATAAAAGTGCGACCTGCTTCAGTTTTGAGGACATAGTCACTCTCTCAGACGGTCTGTGTGAGCCACTCTGTGTTCTTACGCAGTTGCTGCATTCCCACATACTTATCAGGTGCCGTTTCTTGCTCCGAAAATGGGCAAGCGGAACCGTGTTATTTATTCATTTTCCTGGGTTTTAATTTCTGTAGGAAATCAATATTCAGCGAATTTTGCGGTTAATCCTTGGCCGCCCTCTTGCTTATATGGCCTTGAGTGAATCATGCAGATGTTTGCTTTTTGACAGAGAAGCTTAATAGTTCCCTTTTTTTTTCTTGCCACACCCAGCAAAAGCACATATCTGCATTTCTGTTTGTGTGACACATGCCCTATGTAAATATGTGTGCATATGTGTGTATACACAGCTATTCTGGCCATCAGCTCTGGTGTGTGGAATCTGCACATTTAGTGCTTGTTTTATACACAGCAAAAATGTGTGTGCTTAAGGTGGCTTAAGGCACTGTTACCTGTGTATGCTGTGAACATTTTTTTTTTTTTTTAAATTGAATTCCTGGAATACTTGCCCCCCCCCCCATGCCACACCAGAATCACGAGGTATTTCCTCATGTGGTGGGTGCGGCGACGTACTGTACCAGGGCATGCTCCCCAATCTGACCTAACCTGACCCCCTTTGTAATGCCCTGTGTTGAGTTTTAACTGGCTGTTGATCTGTGGTCAGTGTTATTTGCTATGCTCTTGGCTAAAGTGAGGTTGCTGGTCTAAATCATGCAGGGTTATCTTGTTTATCCAAACTTTCCGTCTTTCTTACTCTGTTCCTGTTGCTTTGCTGAGTGGTCGTTCGTTTTTTTCTTTCAGACTGTGACAGCTTTCCTGCTCAGCAGCCATGTTCAGGAAGTAGAACCGTCTGAGGCTCTGCCGGAGCGCCGTAATGACCATCTTACAGGAAGCAGTTTGGAAGAGGTGAGGAATCCTAGGGCAGCTTTTCCCTTGCCATATACTGTTGACTCTGTGACCTTTTCTCTAGTGATATACAGCTTTTTCATTCAGATTAGTGGATGACATATTTATATGCCATCTTTATTGGTGTTGGACTGCATATTTAGTGCAGTATATCATTTGGGGTCAGTACATGTCCACATGCACTCGGCCTGTATTCCTTGTGGGGATCAGAGAGCTTCATACGTGGAGCGTTACAAAGGCATGAGAACAGAAGAGCACAGTGCAAGTTGTGAAGCACTTGGGGTTTTTATTATAGTCTTTGCTATAACATGGAGCTCTCGAAATGCAAAAATGCAAATACTTGAATACAGCTAAAATACTAGTTATGATATAGAACATAATTTATGAGCTATTGTAATATAAACTATATTATGAATTGTATATAATAAAATTTCACTATAGGAAAGGACAAGAGTTGAATGCTTTGAGTTTCTGGCCCGCATTAGAAACCAAAGGCAGACTCTAGCTTATAAGTCCTTCTAGGTCATTCTAGAGCTCTGTCACTTCTGTTCACATGGTCTTATTCCCTTCTCCCACCCCCTCCCCTTTGCCTGAAGGCCAATTATTTTTTTTCCCCTTTCAAGGCACAGACAGTCAACGGAAGGCTTGTGAGGAGAAGAGAGTATTTGCTTACAGTTAGCTTCGAAAATGTGAACTCAGGATGCGGTTTCACACAGGATATGTGCCCGCCCCCCCCCCACCACCCCCCCAATCCGCATGCATTTGATCATCCCATAAAATAATACCGTGGGCCCTGTGCCATCAGTGGAAAGTGTCACTTGACAGGCTCTGCGTTGCTGATTGCGGCCTTGAGAGCATGATGAGGGGCATGCCGGCTGGCTTCTCGAGCTCTCTTCACCTTTGGCACTGTGGTACAGTCTGTGAAAGTCTGAGGCACGAGAGTTGTGTTGGCTGCGAACGATACCGTGGTTTAAAAGCTGCCAAAGCAACTGGCCATATGCCTGTATTCAGAATGACCGGCCCCTCTTAGGAAACCCATTCATGCCTTACTGTTTTATTCAGGTAGCCGAAGTGGTTTTTCGTTTCAGGTCAGCAGCATTCCTTGTGGGTTCGGAGTGTACGGCCTTGTATGTGGACTTCAGTGGCCCAGCCCAAAGTCTCCCCCGGATAAAGCCGTCGTCTGTGCCGTGATGTGTTGTGTTTTATTTTTTTTGTTTGTGTGCTTATTTATCTTTTTTGTTTTAGTCATGTAGCCTGGCTGTAAAATTGCCTGCACCCTGTTTCGCTCAGTTAATCGCTACAATGTCATGCAGGAGAGAAGAGCTGTAGTTAGGAGTCCTTGGGAAGTTGCAGGTGCCCGACTGGTTAGTGATGGTGTCACATGTGAGGCAGGTTAAGAGACCTTCCCATGGCTTATTGAGGCCCTCACTGCCCTTGGCAGAACACAACCTTCATAGGCTGTCTGGAAGCTTCAAGGTGCAACCGGCAGATTCAGAATGTGCCCCACCGGGTGGCATTCTGCTTAGGAAGAGCTTTACTGCTTTGGTTAATGTGGAGACCCAAAACACAAGGTTTCATGGTTACAAAACCAAGTGTTCCCTTCCATTCATTTCTGTTGTGCGCCAGTCCAGCTAGCAGTACCCCACTCTATTATAAATTTATTTAGTGGACACTTTTCATCTAAAGCAAAGTACAAGTGAAGCAAATGGCACTTATAAATATACGGCTGTCAGGGAATCGGCTAGGCAGAAGTATAGCTACACTGACCGTCTAATAAATGTCCAGGTATTAGGTTAAGCAGTATTGGAGTCAGAGCTGCACAACATCTATCAACAAAACAAGAAACTAATAAGACAATTATTCTGATCAACAGAAAGTGCAACATTACAAGCATTTAGGGAACATGGAATGGTGTTGGCCAGCAGAGTTACTCCTGGATCCAGATGGGTTTTGAGGCATTTCTTGAAGGTGGAGGGGGAATTTGATGACAAGCTCATTCCACAGTCGAGGAACCACACATAACTGTAACACTTCTCACTGGTGGAGGGATCTCAAAGCAGCTTTGGTTTTCTTACCAAAGAGTGTGACATGGGCTATATAACTAATTATGTGACTCAAGTAGGGCTGAACGAACGAATTATCGATTTCAAATCGAAATCGCGATTTTAAACAATGCAATTAGCTAATTGCAAAGGCTGCGATTTAGGATATGCATTATACAGCACGTCTGACCCAGGGTTTAAAACTGTCATGAGAATAGTTTTGCAAATTCATTCAATCCTCCTTGTGTGACAGTCAGTCTCCCTAATTAGAAGTGCTGTGCTTCTCGCGTGCCAGTCATGCTCACCAATCAGAGGTGGCTCAAAGTGACTGCGTATACACCCACAAACAACAGACATGTGAAACCCAAGGAAAACTACATTCACAGTGCAAAAAAAATATCTGTTCCGCTGCCGAGCCGTAAGTGAATTACCTACCTATTTAATGGTCAGAGATTGTTCACAGAATGGTCCTATTATTAGTGGCCCAAGTACCGTCAGCCGCAAGATCCCTAATGTTTTTATTACTGGAATTGCTTTATTTTCATTACTTTATTTAACTTAACACAGTCGTGGTTTTTGTGATAGTAGTTTTATGCGTCATTGTTCTCTGCTAATTTGACCTCTGTGTACATGGGACTTTCCGGAAGCACTTTACTAAGGGTAAAAAAGTGGTCGAGCAAACGCGGCACTTAAAATGTGCATGTAAAAATACAATCACTTTACCATGTTCGGGTTGCTAGAGAATTGTTCTATGGTTTATTAGGTGTATTTTCTATATATTGTTAGAATAAATACATTTTGGATTCAATTAAAATATTTTCATTCTTATCTTTGGATTAATGTATAGCGCAGTTTCGATTTCAATGTACGGTTGTGCTCAATTACAGTTTTCTATACACATAAAGTGTATGTATACCGAGTAAAAAAAAAATAAAATAAAAAATCAAATCGCAATATCTATCAGATAAGTCACAATTAAAATTATTCAGCCAAATACTTGAGTCTTTGTGTAGTTTTCCATTTTGTAAAGTACAGAATGAGGTAGCCAGCTGAACAATAAACTACATGGTTTGTTTTTTTTAAGCTAAACGGTACTGTGCAAAAGTCTTAGGCAGTCAAAGCAAATGATGTTTAAATGACCATCATGTTTGTATAAAACTATGATGTTATGTCTGTAAAAGTGTGTTAGTTGAAGCATTTCAAACCTCTCCTACAATCACCACATTAGTTGCAGCAACCACCCAAAACACTCATGTATTATGTGACTTGACCACCAGTACACCTCATATGGCTAACCAATACCTCAGTGACCTTTAAAAACCTAAGTTAATTAATTAAGCAAGCTGGTGATTAAATTTACCCCCTGAGGAGAGGTTTGGGAACCAAAGTGGTGTTCATCTAGCCATCCTACAAGGCATCAGTAAGAAAACTGGAGTACAGAAGAAATTCCTGGTAGTTTGTATTGTGCTATTCTTCATTTGCGTATGTTATAATGTTAAATTCTGGTTTTGTTCCGAGTGAATATACAGTTACTACCCAGAAAAATAGCTTTAAACATTTCCTTTGACTGCCTAAGACTTTTGCACAGTACTGTACATTAAATGCATTAATAAACAGGCAGGTTTAATAACAATGGTCAAATACCGTTGTGATACTGGTCCCAGTGATCCCAGTGTTTTTCTGGCAACATTATGCAACTTCAAGATCATGGATCTCAAACAGTGTTTTGACCAATCAAAGCGAAGTAGTCGGCAAATTACCGGAAATAACAAATGGGCTTTCCCAAATGTCTTGTCCATGAGAATCCTGTGACTGCTGTGAAGTTAGCAGTATATTCAGTTTTCAGTCTTCCAGCTGTAATATCTTTCAGCAAGCAGGCCAGGCAGCTTTCACAGACCTGTGATGTGCACAGACAAAGATGCACACACAAGTATCTCAAATCATTTTTTGAGTTTCGAGCCCTTTTGCTCTTTGTGCTAAATCTTAATATCTATGAAAAGAGGCCATCTCTGCTATAATGAGATATTGGATCAGCATTTTGTGTTGATGGCAAGTCTTGTACACCCCTTGGTTTTTCAGGTTATGGGCAAATTTCAATTAATTTTTGAATGTTCCTTCAATAGCTATTGCACTCTGACAGTCCCTGGTTGTGAATGAACACAGTGCAGTCATTAATAAAAATGTATAGAAATGCGTTATCTGAAACTCAAGTGTTATACATTGTCCCTACAATCCTTTGCTTAAACCACACTTAATTTTCATAGTTATTAGTCCATTTATTCTACAAAAATGACTAGTGAGGTCATTTTTTTTGGTCCTAACTAGAGTCTGTGATGTCAATCAAATAAGTTAAAATGCCCAAAGTCATGTATTTTGCTTGGTTACTTATGGTTAAGGTTAGGACTGGGTAGTGGTTAAGGTTATTGTGTTATGATTAGGGTTTTTCCCCATAGAAATGAATGGGCAGTCTTTACAAGTATAGGAGTACAAATGTGTGTGTGCGTTCATGTGTATATATTATATTACGGGGAGCCAATGACCTCCCCAGTGTGATTAAAAACCTGTTCTTTTGACCTTGTGTGCATATTTTTCCGGTCCCCAAAAGGAAAAACTCAATTTTATAAAAATCTGAGACTGCAATAAAAAACCTAAATAATAGGGATCTTGCAGCTATTGCTGCTTGGACCCATAAAGAGCTAAAAGTCTTGTATTTGGTTTGGTTACTTATGGTTAAGGTTAGGGCTGGGTAGGGGTTAAGGTTGGCACAGTTGGGATTAGGGTTTTGCCCATTTAATTTATTGGTTAAATAATAGAAATGAATGGACGGTCTCCACAAAGATATAAAAACAAACCTGTGTGTGTGTGATGGATAAAGGAATATTGAATGGGTTTTGAAGGGTGACAAGTTTATTATTTAGTTGAACTATAATAATAAGAAGGGATTATGAATATGAATAAAAAGACTAAGAATAATTATGAAAAGCTCACATTTGGACATCACGACAGTTACCTGATAGTCAAACTGTACATATGCATTTTTGCTGTCAACAAGTCACTGTTAGCATGCCTTTCTAATAGAGCTGGGCGATATGGCCTAAGAATAAAATCTCAGATTTTTTCACAATAAATGCAATTTTCGATTTTAATCGAGTTTACCCTCCGCTACTCAAAATCAAACTACAGATGACAAATAAATGGTTCAAAACAAGTTTTAACTTTATTTTGTTTTTTTTACTTTACGGTTAAAGTGCAATTTGACAAGCCAAAAAAGATGCTTGTGAGATGGCAGGCCACGCCATTGTAAACACTTATTGAAACTTGTAATATAAACTTGCAATATACATCGCGACAGCGTTTGTTATCGTCTTCCACCTTGCCCCATTCTTATCATATGGCACACAGTTCGAAAACGTGTCGGGGACGGTCGCTCGCTTAACTTTGGATGTTGTGC
>JAODKL010000107.1:22688574-22733643 GCA_026780765.1 Petrocephalus schoutedeni
TGGCGCAAAACCGAACCAATTCCATGTTACAGATGTAGCAGCACCTTTCTTGGGCACAAGCTCCAGCTTTTCCCCTGTCGTTGCCATGATCTTTGTGAATCTGCTACAGTGTTGGGTTGGGCCGCGCTAATTTACCCATGATGAAAGGTGCGTCGCATTACTTCCGCTTTTGGTGTATATAGTATATGTGGCGTATAAGATATTAGTAATAAAAATCGATTTTCATAACACATCATCCTCAAATTAATCGATTAAATTGATTTATCGGCAAGCCCTACTTTCTAACTTTGGCGACAGCTGCAGTGTTGCTCCTCACCGTTATTATACTTTTCTATTCTTCATATTTTACCATAATAATTCTGCTCCTTGCATGATTTGGCTAATCGCTACACACAGCATGTGCACAGCAAGTAATTGTGGTTTCGATAAGAGAATCTGACTTGACATAGATTGCTAATACTCAGTGATACCATTGATCTTGGTTTGCATTCGTTTAGTCAAGCTGGACTTCACAGCCTGACTTTGTTGAACCAGTTTCCTGATACAGAGGTACTGAGGTAAAGGAACTGGACCTGTCTGAGAATTCCAGTGTCACCCGATCTTCCTTGAAAATTTTTTCTTCCAAAAGGGAGAATCACAAACAGTTTAACTGTTCAATTTTCCAGGAGACCTAGGCTATAGCTTAGATAATGTTTGACTGGAATTTCTCCCATTTGTCTGGGTCACGTAGACCAGCACAAGTTTTTTTTCTAACACAAACACTGGTTTATTTATGTGTTTTTTAAGTCTTGCTTGTAGTCATGGTGCACAGTGGCACTAAGGAATCACGCTGTTTACTCAGAGACCTCGCTCTGCTGGGATGGTTTGTGAGTCAGTTTTTTTTTTTCATTGCCATGGTGACTCTGGATTAAGCCCTGTAGAGAAGACACTAACAACAACAAAATAAAACGAACCTCACCGCCCGAGGTCTGACGCAGGCCCACGTTAGTCTTTATTAATTACCTTCGGCACCTGTCCTGACCTGTAGTGTGCCAGAGCTCCTGCTCGTGACACTGCGATGACAGTGTGCGTGCACATCTGCATGCTGCATTCACCCGAAGACTTGCCCTGGCGTGTTCTAATGGAGGCATTTAATGGCCTTCAGGCTCTAATTAGCCTTCTGAAATGGCAGTATATCTATATACATCAATGGTTCTCAACCAATTTCTGTCTCCGCCCGCAGCCAATTCACATTTTTGTTCTAGTCCACCACCTGCATGCCTGAGTGAGGTTGGGGTGTTTGTAATTAAGATCAGGCATGTCGGTGGGGAAACTGAGCACAGATAATGACCTGGCTTAGGGGGACTGGAGAATCACTGATGTAAGTACTGTATAAGTGGACTTGGCCAGCAGTGGTCTGTAATGAAGTACTTTCATATTAGAAATGGAGGTAAGTGTCTCTGACATGCCTCTTCTCCTTTGCACATGTCTTTGACGGCCATCCTTCTTTTCGACTGTGCACTATTTGTGAGTCTTTAAAAAACAGTATGTGTGTAATGGGTTTTTATTTTTATGAAACTGATTCATTTTTGAGCTGCAGAGGAAATGATCATGTGTGTTCTAGCCAATAGGGTTAGTTTCACAGAAACAGCAGCTGGGCATCACCCTGTCTCCCCAAATGTCGACGGCAAACTTCCGCTGTTCTCCGGCGTGAAAAGGACTCCTCTGATTTCTGGGCCCGCTCCGCGCTTCCCGAGAACAGATGGCGTCCCGTAATAATTTCAATGGCTCTTTGTTCGTGCATTCCCCGTGTGCCTGTTGCTGCAGGGTGGTGGGTGGGTGGGTGGGTGAGCTGAGCTGTGCTGAGCTGGGCCGGACCCCTCCCTTTCCTGACTGGGAATAGGGGGGCATGTGCGCGATTGGTCTCGCTAGAGCGTGGTTTTCAGTTTTACGAGACTGCTGTATTTTCATAGAAGACCCCCCCCCCCACAAACTATGCATTTTGATATTTATGGAAGGAACTGAGTTTCAGAACCTGGCTGAGAGGTGCCACCCATTGCCCTCCTGAGTCAGCAAGTACGTAGTTCAAGAAGCTGGTTTCTTAGAAAGATTTAACGCGAAGACATTTTATTAATGTGCCCTTGGGATATAACTGTGAATCGGTATTTACAGCTTCTCTGCCTCTCTTCTTTGCTCCCTTTCAAAGGGGGTCGAGAGGGATGTCAGGGGAAGCTCGGGCAATCTAATTTGCAGATTTTTAAATTATTATTATTATTTTTCTGCATTCCAAAAAGATTCTTCAGAAATGATCCCTGAATGGTAAGACCAGTTTTGAAAATGAAATTAAGTAATATGCACTCGTATTACTCGGTGTTTAATGTTTGTACGTATTTATCAGTGTTGACCTTTACAAGAATTAGTTTTTCTATATGCTGAAAGAAAAAACTAACCAAAATTTTTAAATGCTTAATGGAGACACTGTTTCAATACTTTTTAAGTTTGCATTTTTGCTTCCTCTGTAAACTTGGTTTGTTGTGGAGTATTGGTATTTTTTTTCATTGTTTTTGTAAATATATCTAAGTAGCCCTAAAGTCAAAAACAGACGGGTTCCATTGTGCAGTGCAAACCCCCTGCTCAGTGTGTCCCTTGTTTTCCCTCGTCCCTGTGACGTCCTCGTAGTGTTTGTGTAAAGTAGAATGATCTAAATAAGGCCCCGAGGATGGACACACATCCTCTGTGACCGCCAGGTCTCACTTTGAGCTAAATGGTAATGGTCATAATTGACTAACTCTGGGTTTTTCTGTGTGGTATTAGGAAATTTCTTTGGTTACTGTGAACCTTAATCATTTTGTCAGGCATGTGTAACAGTTTCGCAATTCATCCTGTTTGTGGGTGGTGTTAGGGGCTGCCAAGTTAGATCACGCTGGGCATCAATCAAAAGATCGATAAATAAGTTAGTGAATTGAGATGACAGTGGTCTGAAGTACGAGTGTGATCTCCATAGAGTAAGTACATGCTCTCCCACTGCCTGTCCATGACATGTTTCACGGCACATAAAGAAAATAAAATAAACAAATGAAAAAATGACCCAAATGAAGACAAATATTAGTTTGTCCCATAGCAGTTCTTTGCAGTAAACTATATTTTTGTCCAAATCCTGATGTTATATATAGATGTAATGCTTTGGGGATTAATTGCTTTGTGGGAAAAATGCAGCATACATTTCAACAGAACAGCTTTACAGTCCAGCTAGACTTCGGACACACAATGTCTTTTTGGAAAAATTTGGTTGAAAATGCGTATCTCTGTATCTCTGGGTGTGCTTTATATTGTGAACGTCCCACCCAGGTCATAGGTCATGGTGTGCTTAGGTAATTTAGTGTGAAATAGCCAAAATGCACTATAGGGGGCCCCAGGGCTATACTGGGCTCCCTGTGCGACTGGTTCTATGCCTTGTTCTCTCTGTTTTCGCTGTCCATTTTCTCTCTCGTGTACGTGAAGTTCAGTGTATGATAACCCCCCCGGACAGCTGGAGTGCAGTAGGTACCCAGGGCCCTATAAAAATACGGGGGTATCTGGTTCATGTATGCTGAATTCCTAGTTGCCAAGCCTCACAAAATATGCCACCTCGACCTCTGGATCACGTGACGTGAGTATTTACTTTCCGAACAGATGCAGTACGTGGGTCTTGGAGCTCCATTGCTGTGAGATCACTGATTGTAGCAGGCTACATGCTTTAAGGAAGAGCGACCATTAAGGAGAGTCAAATCCTACTGCTGCACAGTAGCCGGTTTTAAGTACTTGCTTATTAGGGAAGACTGGAGCACTTTTCAGTTGGAAATGCCTCATTTTGGTTGCTACATTGTGATTCCACTAAATTGCCAAGTCTGTTGATTGAAGCAGCAATCAATCTTTTTTTAAATGGCAATCATCTTTTTCATCATTATTTATTTATATCTGGTGATTTAACAAAAGTATTTTTACTTATGTAAAGGGAAAAAAGTATACATCTGCATTAATCAACGTGGAAAAGGCAGAATTGGCAAAATGTCACTGATAGACATCAAGCAAATATGAAACATTTCTGCGATGTGGGTTTGGATGCTCATGGCAATGCTGGGGAATTGGCCGTGTTTTTTAGCTTATCAGACATCCTTGGGGTAAAGGTTTAAGTCTTAGCCAGTTTGCCGACGTAAGCATGTGTGGCATGCATTGCTTTCTACTCTGCTGTGGATGTTTGCTGATGCCCTTTGACCTGCTCTATGCAGAGGGCCATCCCGGGGGAAGTTCTGAAGATGGAGCCCTGTTGAAAAGCAGGAGATTTCTCATAAAAGTCACTTTTAACGAGCACAACTCATGCTTTATGGAACCTGTCATTGTTTTTCATCTCGGTATTGGGAGGGGTGGCATGCAAACTAAAAAATATGTTGAATCTACAGAATTGATATTTGTAGCCGTTTGTCTGTTTGTGGCCTATTGTCAGTTATTGTCATTTTGTTGGGGGGGGGGGGGGGTTGTAGAGGATTAAGTTTGTTTTTCACATTTTTAATATCCCCTATCTTCGGTAATGCCCTCTGTTTGCCAGGCCTTCCAGTTTGCAGCAGCTGATGAAAATGCATTTGGTGCCCCAGTGGAGGCCTTTTCCACAAACAGCCACTGCTGTTATAATGCTTCAGAACACAGTTTACCATATGTCTGTTTGCATGCGCATCTGTGTGTGTGTGTGTGTGTGTGTGTGTGTATGTCTGTGTGCATCTGTGCATGTGCATATATATGTCCGCACTTGTGACAGCAAACATCCTGAGCATTTTGTTTTTATTAAAAAAACACTGAGCTATCTAGTTACTTTTCCCAGACTAGGATTGGTGTTTTTGAGGCAGACTCTAAACCGGAAGTAGTACATCAAAGGAGCATCATAAACTACTTGTGTTTGAGCTGAAGCTGCTAAGTAAGGTCACATTCCTTCATATCTGAGCCATGTGGCCTCGTACCTTGGTAGCCTTTTATGGTGGGCAGTAAATTAAGCAGGAAATTTAAATTTTACTACAGAAAATGCTTTTTCTCAATCACATATTGTCAGACTGTGTTTTCTTGAAATTTGTCCTGCATATTAATGAATCAGTTTTGAAACGTTCCCTGACAACTTTAAAACCAATCCCTGCAATGACATTGATTTGGTGGCGATGTTATGTTCTGTATTGGGGAGTTTGCATGCTCGGTTCAGCGCTGAAACGTAGCTGCCTGACATGGCTCAATGCAGGGAAATTGTGCCATATCCCCGCAACCAAATTTTACTGCGTGTTTCTGTGAACCTCTCCGTTCTGTCTTTTTTTTTCCCATGCATTCTAAAAAGCGCACTTCAGAAATTAGTTATTAGTTAATGGTCTCATTTGGTGAATTTATTGCCTGTTTGTTTTAAAGGTAATTGCTCTCAAACTGTGTTGGCCTGTAAAAAGTTATTGTTTAGCTGGAGGATTAAGCCTGTAATTCTGGAGCCCTTTATAGCTTGCTGTTTTCTGAGTCTTAATGACTCTGACTGCCCCTCCACTGAATTTCTCAGCAGCAGTAAGTATTTGTGGCAATTTCTGCTGGTTGAAAGTTAAAATATACCCACTTGGATTGTAATCTGTTCACTCAGCAGTGATTAAAAGGAAACCAAAGACGCATCTCTGTCCATGATCTTGCTTGCATGATAGGATTGTTACAATGTTCTGTCAGCACCCATTTGTGTGCCAATATCTAAATGTGATTTTTCATGCTTTAAAAAATGGTTTGTGTCTGTGTGTGTGTGTGTATATATATACACTGCCCTTCGCAATTATTGGCACCCCTTATAAAAAAATTGTAAAATGGGTTTAAAAAAATCCATCATTGGGTGTAGCTTTATTTCACACTGAAAAAAATTAGTAAAAATTGAACTTTTCATTAAAAAAAAAATGAAAAAAGGAAAACCTATCCTTCATCAAGAAATAATTATTTTCTACAAAAAAACATGTGCCATAATTATTAATACTTTGTACAACCTCACTTTGCAAGTATACCGGCACTAAGTCTTCTCCTATAACATTTTATATGGTTGGAAAATACAGAGCAGGGTATATGAGACCATTCCTCTTTACAGAATCTCATCATTGCGGGTCCCAGGCCCTCTCTTGTGCACTGTCCTCTTCAGCTCAGCCCACAGGTTTTGAAAGGGGTTCAGGTCAGGTGACTCAGATGACCATGGCAGAAGTTTGATTCTGTGGTCAGCTATACATTTTTGTGTTGATTTGGACATGTACTTGGGATCATTGTCCTACTGGAAGTTCCAATGATGGCCCAGTTTTTATTTCTTGGCAGAGGCAGCCAAATTTTTATTTTAAATGTCCTGGTATTTCATGGAGGCCATCATTCCATGTGCTCTAATCAGGTTTCCAGGGCCTTTGGGGGAAAAGTAGCCCACATCACAGAACCTCCACCAAATTTTACAACTTGGATAAGGTTAATTTCATTATAGCTGTCCTCCAAGCACACCTTGAATGTCTGTTGCCAAAAAGCTAATTTTTTATTTCAACAGACCATAAACATTAGTTGTAGTAGCGTTTTCAAATGCCAGGCACTTATGGTTGTGGTTAACTGACAGAAAAGGCTTCCAAATAAATGGCCTTCAAAACAATTTGTTGGCCCGAGGGTGGCGTATGATGGTGGTTTTGGAGACGTGGTAACCCCAAGATTTTACTTTGTCTTGCAATTCACAAACCATGATCCTTGGGGATCACACACACAAATTTTATATGCTGGATCACTAAAGATCCAAGGTAGGTGACACCGTTCTTTATATACATGTTTAAGTGTCTAACGTGTTTTCATTTAATTACAGCGTTTTAACCACTTGTAGCGTGTTGACACTAGAATTGTCATTTCCCAGTGTCATTCAGACATGTGTTTTCATGACTATGCAGTTTGGACTCCCCGGCAATTTCTACCTGGTGAAAGATCCTGTTGTGTGTTGACCCTCTGTCATGTAGTGCATTACTACAGCAAATTCACGACTCCCAGTTACAAGACAACAAGTTGCATAGTGTGAACAGAACAGCAATCTGACGATTAAGAGTTGTGTAGTGTGAATAAGGCATTAACAACCCACAGAGCTGCATACGCCCCCAACAAATTCATTCTTTTTTTAAATACTGAGTGCATAATTCCATATGTTATTTCAGGATCAGATTTTTTCCCCCCTGAAATTGGTGTTGGTGAAAACCTACCACCAGACTGATGTCTCTTAATAAGTCTAATATGAACAATACTTAAAATGCTTATATGAGACATGCTGTCTAGTGTACCTGGTGTGAGAGACTTTGCATTATAGCTCTGGACTTTGTTCTTGGACCTGGGAAATGCAAAGGTCTTTCTGTAGCTTTTTGTTCCATCAAGTATATTTAGTTATACTGTTTTAAACGTTCCTCAAATTCAAATTACTACACGTTACTGCACATAATTATACAATTAATTTCACTGGCTTGTTTCATTGCTTTCCAAATTTGTGCTTGCACTTCTGCTAAGACAAATCACTATATCTATTAAATTCAGAAGTTTTTATATGCATTTGGATAGAGAAATATTCATTTCTGCAGTACTGGTAGAGAAATTTGATGAAATTGAAATAGCTTAGCAACCATTTATACCGTTAAATGAGAGAAAAACTGGGAAAAGCTAGTAAACCTCCATATTTATCACTACATTAAACTTAGCTGTCAAAGATCATTCATGATTGTAATTTTTAAGTCTTAAATAAACAACTGGCCAGATTTCTCAGTTCCAAAAGTCATGATTGTCCAATAGGAATGCTCCTTACCTAAACTCTTATTGGACGATCATGACTTCTAGCTTAAGTTAACCCGGCTAATGGAGAAATCATACTTCATGGAACACCTCCCATGAAATCTCTAAGAAGCCAAGGGTGTTAGCAAGGGATCACTGGGCAACTCTTGCAACATATCAAACTGCACAAAATCTGGTCTGCACTGGAGGTCAACAAGGAAGAAGTCTCTGCTTTCAAATAAAAACATCAGTGCAAGGTTGAAGTTTGCCACACATGAGCATGAGGGACGAAACTTCTGGAACAGGTTGCTCTGCGCCGATCAATCAGAGGTAGAGTTGTTTGGGTATATTTCCATATATCGTGTTTGGTGGGGGTAAAAAAAACCCATACCAACTTTGAAGCATAACGGTGGGAGTGGCTAAGTCAAATTAATTCAGTTCCCCACAGTGAAAATTTACATATGTTGAATTTAGTTGAATAAAAGACTTTGAAGTTAAATTTTCATTGTTTTTTAGATTACATCTCCTCTATCAATCAAAACTGTTCAAATGAAAATTACTTATTTGTCCAAATGCAGTATTTTTTTAACACAACTGTTATTATTTCTGTCAAAATTCAGCCAGTTTTTCATTGTATTAAAGCACCTGAAACTGGGATAACATCTACACTCTTACGGTTTAACTGTAACTAACTGTGCAGAATTAATTAAGTGTCTTTGTGGCCAGTATTCCGTTGTATAATTATTCCATATATTTTAGGCTCTACATTGAGAATCTATTTCATAATAGGGTAGCATTTTCTATGGAGCAAATGCTCTCTGATACCAACCGGTACCAATAGCTGTTAGTGATGAGGTAGCTGTTGTGGCAAAAGTAGCAAATGAGGTCTCATTGAAAGGACGTGAAGGATGTTCCTGACCTGTAACATACTCCAGTAAGTAGGATGGGTTTCAGTAAGCAGTTTCTTTGGGTCTGCTGTACAGGGTACGGGGTTGTGCTTCTTTTAGCTCTGAGAACACACATTTGATTTAATCAGACTCAAATATTTTATCATTTTACTTCATCTAAAATTGGTAAAATTGTCAGATGTATTCACATAAAATGAGAATCTAGATTGTAACAGTCAACCAATCTTTATTTATGTATATAGCATTGTTTTAACCACAGGGTTTACAAAGTGCTTTAAAGATACTGTAAAAGAAGAAAACTGATCTTGTATCGGAAAGCTTACGCTTACTGTCGGTATATAATTGATAAGGTATTAAGAAGGAAGTTGGGTGTACTAATGAGGCATGATTTTTAACTAAAAATCTACAACCGTAGCAGTCTTATATCTTACCTCTGTGTGGCCACTTTGCTACATACTGTTGCTTGTTGACACGCTCCAAACAGCGAATCATGCGGCTGCACCACTATTATGGAAATCATTCAGATAATCATGGAGTACCGTTTGGTTGTGTTCAGTATAGTGGTTCCAGAATTTTGAAAAAAGTGCCTGTCCAGGGATTATGGTGCACCTCAGTGTCTAGAGTTTATAGGGGTAAACAAATAAACAGAAATTGCATGTAGCTAGCAGCAATTCTGTGGGTGAAAACTCTTTGTTAATGAGCGTGAACAAACTTGTTAAAGCTAACAGGACCATAACACAGATAACAGTTCCATGCAAGAGTGGCATGCTGAAAGGCATCTTTGAACACACAATTTGTTTACCCTTGAAGTGGAATGACTATACCAAGTTTTACTCCTGTCAGCTAGGAAAAAGAAGAAGAGGCCACAATGGGTACATGATCATCAAACCAAACAAAAAAGTAGGGCAGAAGCTGAATTTGGCATTTTAATTTGTTTTTGCAGCATGGTGATGGCAGGGTTAAAGTTTGCATAAACAGCCTAGATACATCTTTGTAATGGTGTGTGGTGTGGAAAGTAATCTAGGCACATATTATGCCAGTGAATACCAGCTCTGCAATATTTGAAGGTCACAGCTGGTATAAAATTGTTTCTGACCCAGTGCATCTCTTCTTGGCCATAAATGGATACTTCCAGCAGTAAAACATGTCATCTCATCTTAAGGTGGTTCCAAGACTGTGATAGCCAGTTTACGTCAATGGCTGCACTGTCCTTACATCAGGGTCTCTCACCTTGGTTCTCGAGGACCCCCAGACAGTTCACGTCTTTGCTTTTTTGGGGGAGCAGAAGCATGAACCATCTTCAAGGTGCAGTGGAAGCAGTTGAGGAACACTGCCTTAGCTCTCAACCCAATACAGCCTTTGGGATGAGGTTACAGATCAGGTTTTCGCCATGAATGTGCGGCCAAAAGATCTGCAGGATTATCAAGTCAATATGCACCAAAATTCATAATGAATGTTTCCAACACCTTGTTGAATCCATGTCTTGAGGGATTTAAGGAGGTCTCGTGTTTCTAGTAGAGAGGTCTGTTAGTGTATACTCTACATATGAACATCCAGTATTTTTTTGCGAGCCATTAAATGTTCTTCAAAATTAAGTGTTCTACACAGTTTTCACAATTTCATTTAACTGGGTAAATCTGTGGGTCATAACACAGACATAATCCCTTCTCTAAAGGAAAAAGCAAAATAGGAATCTATTGAATAATGAAATGCCTTGCTTATTGTAAGGGCATCTCTGAAGATAAAGAACTGCTAATAACGCTAATTGCTAATAATGCTTTGCCATCTTGCCTCCTCCCAGGGGACCAGCACCAGGTTCCCTTCTGTGTAGGATTCTGTCTCTTTGGACTTTCTGCTTCATCTCCTCAAACAGCATGTTGGTGCTTTCAGCTAAAAGCACTGTAATCTTGTCTTTTAGGCATTTTCACTGGGTCCAGAAGTGCTCAAAGTGGCTTCACCCTCAAGCCTACGCTCCCTGTATTCCCAGGGTTTGTGTGAGCCAGTCTGTTTTCATGGGGAGTCAAAACGTGATGTTGACTGACATCATCATTCTACAAGCAGAATCTGTGTTTATGGCATGTTGACCATGTGCTATGTAAAATAAAATTGTATCATTGACACGTTCTATGTATATATATATATATATATGGCAGATATCTGAGTTTATATAAAATGACATATGGTTCAATGAATTTAAACATTTATAAAAATACAAGAGAAAATATACCATTGAATGACTTTGGAAAGAAGAGGCATAAATAAGGCACATGGATATTAAACTTGCAAAAAGGATTGTGCATAGAGAAGGGAATTCATATTTTATTATGCTGTTCTAAAGGTAGTCGTGCATCATATCTGAAGAGACACTTCAGATTCATTCGACGCAAGACCTGTCCATCTTATTCAAACCTGATTTGTATTGCAGAGCAAGTGAAAATGTAAATATCATTCTAGTAAGATGCTTATCAGATGTTAGTTCCAAGGAGAAAAATAGCAGTGCAAACTGCTGTTACTGTACTGGGATCCATGTAACATAATATTGGATAGAAAAGCATTGATAATTATCCTGGAGCTTATTGTGGATTGGTATGTATATATCAATACATTCAATTTACCTTTAAAACATTTGTTTTATATTATGATCAAACACTGTTGGTCATTTTAAGCCTGTTTGGTTGTACCAGAGATCATAGGTTAGGTAGGTAGGTTGCTTTGAGGGGGCTGAGAATGTAAATATATGAAATGTCTCAGACCTTTTGAGGTCAAGAGAATTTAAATAATGTTTTCACATGAATTCAACTCTGCTGTTCCTGTTTGTATTATATCCTAAACCTCTTATTGTGTTGTAATGCTTTGTGTTTTTTAATCAGTGATGGCTCATAGTTAGGATGGGTTCTTGGTGTTGAGTAATGTGTAGAAATGTAATGCACTCTTCTCTTGAGCTGACAATACATTTGACCTTCAGCAGAAAGCTTTTCGTTTTGCATCATCAGAAATAGAGCGCCTGCCGATCAGTTTCCTGCGGTAGCCTTTAATTAGCTGCATAAGTCTCCGCTGTGAAAGATAACAAACGTTGTGTCATTGGATGTAATCTTCACTCCCTTTTTCTACTCATCAACAGATTAACTGGAGAAGGATCATAGTATGGAAATGACAGCATACATCACACTCGTGACATAACTGCGCTACCAAAAATGTCACGGTGTACGATTACCTTATGTCGCCGCTATGGTGTTTATTGTTCAGTTTCATGAGTAAACGGCTTCCTACCAGCATAGACACATGAAGCACTACCATGTTAAAGTGGAAAGGTCCATAAGATTCTGAGATTGTTGCTATAATGCTGAACTGTTTTGTTATGGGGATTGTAGCCTGGTGGTTATCAGTGGGACTTCACCTCCTGGGTTGGGGGCTCTTTTCCTGCCCCTGGCCCCGTTGTCTGGACATTGCATGTTCTTCCTATGTTTGCATGGGTTTCCTGTGTGTATTCCAGTTTCCTCACAAAGTGAATGGTCTGTGGTGAATTGGTGACTGTAAATTTCCTGCCATGGCTTCGTGTGCTGTGTGCTGCACTAGCATTCCTTGCAGGGGGTCCTCTGCTTCCTATCATGAGGCCTCATAATCACGCTGAGCCCTTAGTAGATGAGTGCTTTTGGATTGGATATATCACATAGTGATAATAACTCTTGTACATATATAACCAGCAGGACATAAGCTTGAGTAAACAGCTCTGTTGGTTATTACAGGATCACATCCTCGGCTTCAGGGCCCGAGAGGTGCTCTTAAAATAACCTACAGGCTGCATACAGCAAATCTCAGAAGAGCAGGCCCAGGAGAACAGTGGAAGGTTCATTTGACATTTTACTCATCGTTTTCCTCATCATGGCCACCTTCAGAAATAGGGTACAAATATTTCTACCAATCAACCTCTATGTGTGCTAGGTGCTCCATATGAAAAACCTATGGCTGACTAAGACCACTTTAAAACCTTTCAGGAATTTGGTTCCAAATGGCCAATGCAGCCTATATCCCAGATTGGTGCATTATTATAGCCGCTAATTACTAACTGCATTTTTTCAGAGTAGTTTACCGTACATTGTCCTTCAGGGCAGAGCTTTCTGCTGTGTGTAGCACAGGATCTGTTTGTCTTGAGCTTCTCCCTGGTGTTTATTTTGGTTGTTCCCTGTTTGAGCGAGCCTGCATCCCCTTCAGGCCTGGTCTGTATCGCCAGCCACTGATGTTTACATTAGCCCTATTTTTGAGTGTCACCCTCCAGTCTCTCTAGCTCTCCACCTGGTTAATGTTAAAATGACGTTTGAAGACAACATGTTTGTTTACTAGAATGAAACCGGTTTGCCGTAGCCGGGACAGCAGTCGAGCTCGAAGTGTACGTCCGGTGTGCGTTTTCCGACTGAGGGGGCTGGTGTACTCGTACCCAGTGGTTAAATTGGCTTTTGTAAAGAGGGGGAGCCCTTCTGTACTCACAGTGGTTAATATCTCTCAAAACATCTTCATTTACTTTGACTCGCACCATTGGTTTAGTATATATTTTATTGACTTTAGGCATACTTATTTATATCTCACATCAATTCCCATTTTAGCAGAGGCAGACATTTCAGGTCCAGAAAGTAAAAATCCTGAACAGGATTTTGTTTCAACCAACCAGCTCAGAACTATGTGACTGGGAATCTTTATGCTCAAATAGTGGGTTGAAACAAAATCCTGGTCTGGATTTTTACTTTCTGGACCTGAAATGTCCATTTTAGCAACAGTCCTTAAGCCTACATTTCACCATCAATCACAACTCCGAGTCAAGAACTAGCGTTCGATAATGGGCTCATTAACTGTGTGATGTGTGTATTCAATGATAATTAATTCCAATAGAAGAAAAAAAAACATTGGTGGGTGTAATTCACTTTAACTTTAATTTTGTGTTGTCTATAGAATTGTTTACAAAGTCTGACATGATGGTATTTTTTAGAAGGAGATGAAAATGCAAAAAAGTGTTATATTATTATAAATACTGAAACAGAGGGAGCTCAGCTCCAGCTGGCTGTATTGCAGAGGTGAGGAGGCGGAGCTGAGCTCCGGAGGGCTTCGGCCCAATTTAAACTCTGCTCGTACCGGAGAAATGTGAAAGCTCCTGTCTGCGCATAAAATCTGTGCTGTAATAAAGAGGAAAGAATGAGTCTTCTTTTGTTTGCAAGGTCTGAAATTTTTTTCCAGTCGTTGATGCAATTTCAATTTTTGTTTGAAAATAAGAGTGGAGGATTCTGGCATTAGGAAAGCAGAGATGTGCAATGTAGAAGGTAAGGGGGAAGGATGCCCCAGTTATACCACTTTTTACTGCGTGGTATTTTATTTCTTTAATGAATCTTGTGATTCCACACAAGTTAACAGTTAGGCCTATCTCAGAATATTATGCATCGGTGTTACCTGCTGCCCTGAGTTTATACATGGAATTATTGGCCTGCATATGATTTTGTTCAAGGTGCAATATTTTTCCTGAGTATTTCGCTAAAAGGACACAAAAATTCTCAGGCCACTTTACAAGTTGTAAAGTGTATGTGTTTGCATGTGTGTCAATGTATATATTATATTTTTGGGATTTTAATGCCCCCACTATGCCTCCTCACCTCCTGTTATTTTATCTTTATGGCCAAAAAAAAATTTGTTTTATAAAAATCTGTGAATGCATTCCGATAACTAAAATAGCCAAATGCTATTTTAGTTTAGTGTTAGGTTAGGTTAGGGCTGGGTAGGGGTTAAGGTAGTCATAGCTGGTATTAGGGTCATATTTACTACATTGTGAGGACCAAATCTCCATCATCAATCCCCACACTGTAAAAAGCCTTAAATCTTCTATTTTGTTTGGTTGCTTATGGTTGAGGTTAGGGCAGGGTAAAGGTTATGCCCCTGGAAATGAATGCAGAGTCCCCATAATAATATAGTAATACATGGTCTCTGTGTGTGAGTATGTGTTTTTAACTTAAGCTGTCTTGTAATCAAAATGATATGCATCTATTAACACGCATGGACACAGCTAAGTGCGTAAAAAGACTGGTTGCATTGAGTTGTATAAACATCAAAAACTGTGTGGGGTTAAAACTGCATGCAATATCCAGCTAAAAAAGTAAATATCTCATTGTGAAGATGACTTAATGGACATCTTTCGGTGGCATGGTTGGGATGTTTAGATTCTCTCTGTGTGACTGTATATTTAAAAAAGGGAGTCATGGATGCATAAGCTGAAACAAAGGAGTCAGAAAACTGGTTATGACCATTAAATTATCACACATACTAACAGCCTGTTCAGTCAGCTGAGGATGTGTCTAAACCACAAGGTGAACAAACAGTTTCCATGTGAGTGCTGAGTTACTGATCTCGCAGGATATTGGCAATCCTGTTTTCAGTAAATAGGAGTTGAGGTATCTGTGAAACGGTTTGTAGACGGATAGGAGGAGGAGGGACTCTGTTTCTAAAGGATCATAAAAATGTTTTCAGTAGTGTATGAAATCACTGAAATAGGTTTCATTGAAATCAGATGTACAGTATTTTTCACTTCCCAATGAGACCTGTAGATCTTGCGGTTTTCACTTTTTATACGTCTGAATTAATTATAGGCATTCATATTAAACAAAGTACTGGTGGAAATGAGTCAGGAAGTATCTCAGCTCTCGCCACCTGCAGTGTTCCACTGTGTGTAGTCTTTGAGGTCCTGGTGTAAAACTGTCTCCTTACACTATATACTGCACTTCTACTAAGGTAGGATGACAAAGTTCACTTCACTTCACTTGAACCTGTTGCAATAAAGAAACAACCTTATGATTTTGCTTATTTTATTTTATTTCTTATTTAAGTTTTGGTTTGCTTTGGTTCAGCTTCCCCCTTACTTTGGCCATAGTTTAGTGATTTTCCTGCCATCGTCACTTGTTCCTGCTTTCTCTGATATTCCGCGTCCAGTAAATGAAATGTTCGGAATACTATAAGGTCATAAAGTAGTGGCCTGACAAGGCTGCAGTACAAGCCTGAGAAAAACAGAAGGCGATTTATCTCCTTTCAGACTAAGAGCATGACACTAGCTACTCTTTGCAGTGTTATTTTTGTTTTGAGTTGATTTTCCAGGCTGCTGGTATGGCTGAATTTTATGTCAGTACTATAAGTTATGTTTTTAAAAAGAGCATGCTCTCTACGTGTGCGATCCTCTTCCCACATATGTGTAAATAGTTTCAAGTAGAATGAATGAGCATCTTTTTTTCCACCGCGCAACAAATCATATTGAAACATTGCATCGCATTGTTTTTCTGCATTTAATTTCAGTGCCATCTGACGGAGGTCGGTTATTTCCCCGGCTTTTGTCGGCGGACCAGCTGATACCTCCCCTTGACCCGGTACGGATGTGACCGTCACCAAGCTGGAAATAAAACGATTTATTACCGCGTGGAAAAAAACGAATAAGCACACACCTTCCAGCAAGTCAAACCGCCATCAAACGTGAGGTGTGCAGAAATGCAGAGTTGGAAAACCTGCAATAAGGGAGAGAAAAAACAACTTTGTGGACGGAAATGACACGTTTACCAGTTGGCCGGGGTTAAAAGGAGCCCGGGGTGTCTCTACAGTTATTCAGCAATTATTTCACCCGTGGCTCATCTGGGCTTGTTTCAGGTCGTGAAGTCATGATGCACGAGTCTGGCACAGAACAGCCGGTGCGAAGCGCCTACGACGGGGCCGCGGCCGAAGCCGACGGGGGCTCGGGGGCCCCGGGGGAGTCTCTGGAGGCCGAGGCTGCGCACATGCAGCCGCAGAGTCAGGTAAGCCAGCAGCTGCTTTTGGTGCAGACCTGCAGCGTTGCATACAGTACACTCCTTCTGTGTTTGTCTGAAAGTTACTGAAAAGGGCGTCTGTTATTAGAAGGCTGGGTGTGTGACCACATATTCCCTTCATGTTTGTCGCGTTAATTGCTTTCTTACTTTTGTTCCGAGCAAATTATGATGATTTTCAGCTTTATTGTATGTGGTTGATGGAGGTGTGGTATTTCAGGTTGAGTGTTCTGCTTTGTAGCGCCATGCTACCAGCTCCACTGGGTTTGACTTGACAACCACCTTCCCAGGCAGAGTTTGTTGTGGTGATGGAAATGGAGTTAAACCAGTTTTAAAATAATGTGCCGTCTGTCTTTTATTGTCACTAGTGCTTGGACTGCAGACTGAGCTCCCCCCAAAAGCAAAAATAATCCTATCTGTTTTTTCTCAAATGTGTGGAGGTCAAATTATTTATTAGCCCCGGGAGAAATATGTAACTGTACGTCCTCCCGTAAGTTTCTGCTTGTATAAATTAGGAAAGCATGTGAAGTTTGTAATATAGGTAG
Source organism: Petrocephalus schoutedeni (assembly GCA_026780765.1). NCBI lineage: Eukaryota > Metazoa > Chordata > Actinopteri > Osteoglossiformes > Mormyridae > Petrocephalus > Petrocephalus schoutedeni. Next base: position 22,705,627 of record JAODKL010000107.1, read on the forward strand.
TTGGTGTATAAAATATGTATTTTACTGGGATTTTTAAAATATAAGGAGCCATGTGTATACCATGTGCAGGATTTATTAAATTATGAGTCATTTATTATCAGGAAAAACTGCAATAAATGTCACTTTATGAGCTTTATAATTCTGTGCTCTACATTTTAAGACTCTGACGAATCGCAAAATGCATGTCGTCTGAGATTGCTGCTGTTGATAAGTGCACTGGCACCCTAATAGAGACCCGGAGTTACAGGAATGATTGTCCAGACCGCAGAGCATTTTTAGTTACGGCTGCCTTTTACTCACACCTCAGTTTTGACTCAAGTGTCGGGTGAGGAATGAGTGTGGGTACATGTCCCGTCACCTCACCGCTCCGCGTCCTGGGATCGTTCGCATTAGTCGGTCTCGTTTTCAGATGGGGGCCACGATATGCTCGCAGAACAACACTGAAACGCACGTCAGTCCCGCATGTACACACTGTCCTGGAGGGCCGGAGCCCTGCACATTTTTGGGTTTACCCTCATTTAACATACCTGATTCAACTCCTCGCAGCTCCTTATGCTAATTACCACACAGCTCTTCAGCTCAATCATTTGTGGTGGATCAAGAAAAGAACTAAACTACACAGGGCACCGGCCCTCCAGGACTGGAGTTTGACACCTGTGCTGTAGAGCGAACCAGCCTCTTGTTCTCCCTTTCTAGAGCCATGCTTAGATTTGCTTTGTCGCTTCGGCTGGATTTATGGATATTCCTGCTGACCGGTATACTGGTTCGTCCAGGATGCTGGTTTTAATTTCCCATACAGTATGAATTTTTCCATATACCACTGTACTGCTGCTTCAATTTGTGCCTGAAAATTTGGATTGCATGTAATATAATTAGTTCTGCAATTAAATCAATATTGGTAAAGCAAAATTCTCAATAATAATAATTAAAATTATGCCTGTTAAGCAAACATGTTGTTACCAAGCTAAATATGTAGTACTAATCCATAAGACACGCTGGTATGGAGCCAATTATACAGTTATGATCAATAACATATGTCAGTGAAACAATTCTTATGTAGCTAAGTACACAGGTATAAGCAAATAACATGTCGCTGAATATATATTAATAGTCTAATAAAACTTGGCAGTTATAATATCACGATAAATGTGAATGATTTTTTTATAATTGATAAAACAATTTTTTTTGTAATGGGGCAGTGTGGCTCTGTGGGTTAAGCCTCTGTGCCTGTGATTGGAAGGTCGCCAGCTCAAGCCCAGCCTTGGCACGTCCCAGCTCCCTGGGTGCTTCATGATTGCTGCCCTTCATGGCCAAGCCGGTAGAGGTCTGAAGAAAATTCCCCATGGGAATCAATATAGTATCAATTATATAATTATTATTGTTGTTTATAATAATTAACAAAAGTGCATTTTTACACTTGCAACCACAGTAAGGGTGAACTTGGGGAGGAAAGAAAATTAAACAACATGATACACTGTGAAACTGCCAGGATTTTAAAAAATACCATAACACAAATTTTTGGGCACACCACCCAGCACTAATGCGTATCAGTTGGTGATTTGTTGTTTCTTTGAGGGTATTTGCCTGGAGGGTATTTTGGAGCAGTGCCTCAGAGATGCATGATATATTGGTTAACATAGCAGTCTCAGCTGATATTTATTAAAAATCAAGATATCGGTATCAGTCTTATGTGTTAGTCTTGCCCAGTATTGCCAGCTGATAACTAAAATGTATCAGTAATTGGTTGGTGCAGTGTTAGCAGCACCAACACTAATGACATGACTACTAAAATAACGGAGTGGATTGCACTGGAGGAGAAATTTCATAGGCTCACTCATCACTTTGAAGCACTGTCCCGCAACGTGTTTGTAATTCATTCAGTTTTTCATATTGATGTTTTGCTTCCCCAAGAAATAAAACGATAATGTTAATAATAATAATAATAAATATAATTTCGGGAAACTTCGCTGAAATACTTACAAAATTTCACTGCCAGAAAACCACCCCCGCTCGGTTTAGGGAAAATGGCGAGGGAAGAGTCGTAGGCACTATGTCAGTGCGATCGGCTTTACTTCGCACAGAACAGTGCAAGATGACAGGTAACATTAATGACAGGACTGGGGAAACAGACTTGAACGCGGACTGAAATACACCACTGACGAAACGTAGACTGGAAACAGCTGGGTGACAAGGGGGCGTGGCACACAGAGGGATCGGACGGGAGGGACGTGACACTCGGCATGTGGCTCAGAGATTAGCCAGTTATTGGTATCAGTATCAGCAATATTAGACAAATATATAACGGTTTTCAGTATTGGTCAAAATTTCCGCATCAGTGTTCCAGTTAGTGGAGTGATTTTGTTATTTTATTGAGTAGCTCTTATAGTCCTTAACCAAGGTTGTGGAAAGTACAACCATGAGGTTAAACTTTAAATGACTGTTCACCTTTCTTGTGCCAGCATCTGGCCTCCGCATCAATTCAGATGTGGTTATGCCCGAACCCAGTCTTTGACAGTCATGCTTTGACGCGGTCAACTCAGATGTCAATGAGTGGCAAACGCACCCATTTTATCGTGCTACCACTCCAAGGTTATAGTCCTTGTTCGTATTGTAAGTGTTTGTTTGCTTATGGGGCAGCGTGTTGCAGTGTATGCTCAGCTAGCTGTGATCTTCGTACTGCCAATAAAGTGGTTAGCCTTGGCCACACGCCAATCACTCTTTTACGTTATGGATACAGAGTACAGCTGAAACTCTGCACAGCCCAACGGCTTAAACAAAGCAAACCACAATGTCCCTGTTGACTAAAAGCACAAACATGTATTTCTTGTTTTTTGGTGTGACACTTGTCATTGTTTTTCCAGTGTTGTTTTTGTTTTCTGGTTGTTTACACGGGCAGACATGATGTCATGGATTGAGCGTCAGCATGTAGTGTGGGATAATGCTCAGGGTTTGTCATCATTCCTGCTGTTTCTCTAGACCAAGTATACTCCATTCCTATAATGGAAATAATGTTTCGGCTGGATAGCATGTACAGTATATCACGCAGCATGTGCGAACGCGTTTTTAAATCATGTTTGCTTGCAGCACTGTTTTGTGTAGACACTCCAGGTCATGCGTGTGCAGGAAACTTTTTTAAAGCTTTGAAAAACATGGGAGAATGCTATAAACAGTGTCCTGGCATGCATTTTTGAGTTGTAGATCTTATTTCTCTGGGGGAGAAGTATGAAGGCCTCATTCCTTGCAGGGATAAAAAGGTGAGATTCCCTCTGCACCACTGGAGTTTTGTGGCAAACGGGATGTCGTGTAAACGTGATTAGTGTAAATGTATCTTTTAATGAGATGGTTTTCATTCCACGTCTGGTTCCTGCGCATATTGCAGTTACGTCTTGGAGGCCACTGGCTGAAGCATGTAGGTGCTCTGTGAACATTTACTACCCGTCGACACATCGCCTGTCACCTGATTCAACTGGGCCAACACTTTATAAGCATTCTGCACCCTGGTCAGCTATGAAGACCAGTTCTCTACACCCAACCACAGCGCTGATGAGCTGAAATTAGCAAGTTAGAAAAACTCTTGTATTCTGCTTTCATATATTTTCCATAGCTTTCGTGTAGGTGCATGCATTATGTGCCGGCAGGCATTTTGTCAGGTGGGGGCCGTCTTTAGGCTGTGTTAACTGAAACCATTTGGGGCTTCATGATGTGGAGCCTCCTAGGTGAAGAGGTCCATCTGCCCCTCTTCTACTTTCACTCCATTTCTGTATTGAGTCATTTTCCCTCCAGAAAGATATGAGGCCATTTCTTAAGAATGATACTTTATTTGTCATTTGTGCAAGTAGGTTGGGGTCAGAATGAAGGGTCAGCCATTTTTCTGGCACTGGTACAGCAGAATTTGGGCCTTGCTTAAGGACCTGAGGATGCTTTGATTACTGTGTCCGCCTTGGGAAACCCGTATAGTCATGCAGTCATTAATCATGGAATTGTGTGGAAAAGTGTGGCTTTATATTTACCCAAAGGAGCTAGATATTTCAAGGGGTAATTTTGATTTAATGGAAAGGTCAGGGAGTGATTTTGTTTGTTGGTTTGTTTGATGTGTATTTTTTTCTGAATATTTGTTTGCCATTTATCAAAAATCTTGTGGTTTCTGATATTATGTTTTTTGTGTATACACGTTAGACACGTGCTTCCATACCCACTGGTGACCTGGTGTTGTAGCCACAGTTTGTAAAAAGGAGATGCTTAATTTTTCTATTCTAGGCAACGTCTTTATCATGTCACTTATTGTGCTCAGGTGCTTGAAGACTAAGATGTTGCCCGAGCCTCATTTTGGTCTTTAGCCCACTGTCTGTTCAAGTGGAGCCATGGTAATTTATCATTCTGCTGGTCTCCAAATGACCCGGGTTGTGGGGGGGGGGGGGGGGGTCATGTTACACATGCCCATGCCTCTTCAAACCATCTCGGCTGCTGGTGTCACATTCAAGGTGATCTATGCCGTTCAAGTGGAGGATGCCAGTGGAAACGGAAACGTGATGTTGTCTGAGGAAAAATTAGCCCCCTTTAGATTTCTTTTTTCCCCTGAAATATAAGTCATTTGTACACACATTGTTTTACCATGGTTTTTATTTCATCCTTTTTTGAAGACCACCAATTTCTGCAGCTGTCATCAAATTGTATTTTTCTTTTTAAGGAAATTTCAAATATTCTCATACTGCAACTGAAACGAAATGCAAGCACTGGGAAAGTGAAACAGCATATACACTTTAATATCGAAAACAAAAAAAAAACTGTAATGGAACAGGACGTTCTTACGCTTTCAGAATGTGCAATCATCCTGACATTAGAGGACGGCAAACCGACTCATTGAGTACAATTTCGGCTGCTTTCGGTGTGCCATCACATCTCCCGTAACTTCTGTATCGTGGGAGTCTGCATGTTCTGTGTCCTGCTTGATAAAAGTGCAGAATACCAATGTGCTAGCTGCTTATTCCATTCTAGAAGTCTGAAGTCAGAAATGTAAGGGGTTGATTGTTCAGCAGGTGCCTGATTTTTTAATAGATTACATCTGTATATCTGCACCGCACTGTCAATTTCTCTTACATAGTTGTGTGCCAGGCTCCTTCTGTGATCTGATCCCATCTCTTCCTGGTTGCATGTTCTACCTTTTGGTCCCTAAAATAAAACTCATCAGTTAGCCGCCTTATTTTTTCTTGGTATTTTTGGCTTGGTTAAAGTAGTAAGCTGCTAAAAGAATTGAATTTGTCAATGTATTCATGTAAATTAATTTTATTTTTATGATAAAAAATGTTATCTACCTAATTAATTGAACCACAGTACTGATCGTTTCTTGGTGGTTGTTTTCGACAACATGTATGTAAATTTTTTCTTTGTAACCAGGATATATACAGCCCATAGATGCCCAATGATTCCGGGCTTCACTGGAAGTCTAAGGACGATTTATCTACGCTTTGTCTTAATGGAGAATAGACAAAACCTCATTGGTGAATATGCTTTGATGCCGTGTTTTCGAAGCCTAGCCAGATGTCTTGCTTTTCTGGGACTGTTTGAGAGCTTCATACATAGTTTTTGCTTAGGAAATGTAAAATGCACAGGTAGATTTCCAGTCAGCTTTTTTTAGATCAGGGGTGGGCTATCTTATCTGCAAAGGGCCGTTGTGTATGCAGGTTTTCGGGATAACCTTTAGATCAGCTGTTGAAACCCAGGTGTGAGGACTCTCCAGCCAATCAGTCCTCTAATTAGTAGGGATGCACCGATTGCAATTTTCTTGGCCGATCACAATCACTGATTTTTTTTTTTCTAAGGACAGCTAATGCAAACAAGAAACTAATTTTCTTTAATGCAAAACTTTATTTTCAAAACAAAATCTTATTAAACTTAACAAATTTCAAATAGAACTAAGTAAATAAATAAATGAATACAACTAAAGTTTAATCCATTCTTTCAAATAATAGGTGCAGTAAGTAAAAAAAATATATAACGATGTGCATGTGTTTGTCTTGGAAACATATTATAACCAAAATGTCACTACTTAAGCATTAATAACAAGTTTCTTTTTATGAATGGAATTGGAATCCGTTGTATTCGGTTGGGATCTGCTTGTAGCAGACTAAGTGTGTGACATGAAACTAGGTTAAATTACTCCGGTAGCTCCGGAAGAAAAATGGAAGAAAAACAGATGCGCATTCACTCATTGCTCATTGGGGTGATGAGTTTTTAAATGTAAAATTTCATTTGCTGTGTTAAATGTCTTTGCATTGGTTCCCCCATGGTGTACCTTACACTTATCGCTTTGCTCAAACTGAAGAATTTTCAAAGTACGGACATTTTAGTTCATCTGTAAGTGCGCGCGCAACTGGGATGTGGGTGTGTGCACAGCTGTGCGTATGACGTATTGCGCATGTGTAAGATTGAAATCGGAAATACATGTGACTGATTGGCGATTCGCTGGCTGATCGATCGGTGTGTCCCTACTAATTAGGGAATTGCAGCAAAAACCTGCATAGACATCAGCCCTTTCTGCCCACCCCCATTTTAGATCCACCTGCAAGCTGGGCTTCTCTTCATGGTGACGGGAGACACCTCCACCAGACAGGATCAACTACTGTTAACATTAATGCTCACGACAGACCAGCTTCAGATGCTGTCAGCGGCATTGACTTGTGATATTCATTCATTCATTCTGTCGCATGCAAGAGCAGCAATGGAACCCAAAGTGACACTTTATCTTTTCGTACAGCGTGTCACCTTTCGCCATTGGCATTTGTTAAAGTTGTAAAATGGTTATGATTAAGTTTTGAGGTTTTTTTTTTTTTTTCATTGGAAATTAAGTGATATTTCGTGATCTAGTTTGGTAGTTGCTTGCTAACTAGCTGTGTGTGTGTTCACAATGATCAGATGGCTTGAGAAGGAGCCAAGCTGATATGGCAGGGTAATAGAGCATTTCTTATCAAATTGAAGTTGAACAGAATCAACATATAAATAGTGGATCGACTAAAATAAGAAAGAAAAAAAGTTTTAAAAATCAACGCAAATCAATGAATTGGCAGTTCAGATCCTGGCTTGTTATATATCAAGTCGTTTCTAGTCGTAGGCTCTTCACTGTCCGCTATCCGCAGGCCTGCATTTCTTTCTTTGCCACTCCATTGTCATCTTCATACTTCTGAATCCCTCTTCGCTCTGACTGGGTCTTGCACCCTTTTTTCTCACCCGTTTGTATTGGACTTTGCCACCTCCTCTTGTGTTATCGCTGCAGCTCTCCGGATGTCTACCTTTCTGATGGGGCCCCTGTCTCTTGGCGATGGAGTGTCACACCTCACTGGGTGCTGGCAGGCCCCTGCAGAATGAAGCTGACGTGACTGTCGGGCCTTGCTGGTTTCTTAGCACCAGCTAACATGAAGGAAAAAGCTGAGGCTAGACTTAGTGGACATTTTACTGGCTCTTTTTGTGAAACTAGTTTTTAACTATACACCACGGTATTATTAACCTCTTAAATGACTTCAAGTCTGTCTTACAACTGATTATTTTTAATAGTCTTTCTCGTGTGCAGAATTTTGATCATCTCTAATGTGTGTTCAGTCTCCTGTTGTTTCCAGGTACTTGAATGCCCTTATGTTTCCTAGGTGCCGCCATACCATAGAGCTTAAACAACAGCTGTAATGCTTCAATAGGCAGTAACTTACACAATATTGCTCACTGCTTGTAGTGCTATGGATCACTGTGCAGAATGCATTGAGAGGGGACCCCTGTTAACTGTGCGTTATAAAACAACAATTCTCCATATATAACTGTTTAACATTACAGTATTTTGGGATTCTGCTTCAGGCTGTGCCTGAAAATTTAGATTGTGTAAATGAGAAATAAAATAAGCAAATAAAAAAATTCAGCTGTGACTCACTGAAACAGGAAGCCAGCTTATACTTCACAATCTGCTGCTTTTGAAAAGCTAGGACAAAAAAAAAGAAGGTGCCCAACTGTCACATTTTCTATGAGTTGAAGTGACTGAATGCAGTGCTGAAGTAGCTGTGCTGAAGTAGCTGTGCCTCAGCGGCACGAGTGCAGCCAGGGATGGCCTGTAGACCCGAGGGCCGGCGTCTGCAGCAGGGAGAAGCAGCCACTCCCGATCTGTCTGCTTTATACTCAGCCATGAATAATCTGCTTCACTGAAATGCGAAGCACAGGAAAGGGAGTGCTTGTTTTGAAATGCTGGGTACAGCTAAGAATTATTCATGTTTCCTGCCTCGGGTGGTTTGGAAATCAGTGTTTATAGATTATTTTACAGCTTCGGCTGTGCTGAAGGTTTGCTGGAATAGTGACTCCTTGCTGTTTTTATCAGATTGTTGGTTACTTTTCCGTCACTTTGCAGGTACATGTATATCTCTTGTTTTTAATTATGCTGGTTATCTGGCTGCTTGCAACTAAATGTGGAAGAAGAGAGGGACCAAGAGGCACCGGTAGGGTAAATAACACCTTATGAGGACCTCCTCCCCCACAAAGTACCTGCCCCTTAGCTGGTTAGTGATTGATCCTTCCACAGCACATCACCCCTAACCTCTTTCGTTTGGATAGTCTCCAGCCGTCATGCTGCCTGTTCAAGGCTCTGCCTGCCGCAGCCAGGCCAGGCCCGGTGCGTCTGGATTTCTGCACAGTTATTCATATTTTCAGCCCCATTCAGTCATTTTCACTCTAATTCAGTTATTCTCTCTCGCTTTATTTCTCATTTCGAATCTGGTGGCATTTCGTGTTGATGTAAGAAATGACTCAGTTTCAGTACGCTGAGCAAAAAGCTTAGCTGTTTGCTCATATGTTTGACTGCTGCCATGATAAGCTTCACGGGGCAGCAGTAGCCTGTGTTGGGTGGTGGTGTGCGTGTGCGTGCGTGAAGGGGGTCATTTTTCAGCTGCACTCTGTTTCCTGCTCCCACGCACCCCCTCTGCCTGCCCTGTGCGGTGTGGGGGTTTTTTTGGGAGGGGAAGGGGAAGAGGGAGCGGTTCCAGCCACTCGCACATTTGCCCTGTGAGCCTTTTCCTGCTGAGGAGGATGTGCCTGTAAATAGGTGGAATTCATACAGTGGAAAACTATGCATTGGTTTGTTGTGGGGAAAAGTGAAGCACAGACCAGCGAGGAGTGATCTCTTTAATATCCGTGCTTGTGGGGCAGCGTGTAACCATAAACATCTCAGAGAAAAGCGAAACGTGAATTATCAGTTCAGGAGAAGATTCAAAGAAAACCCATTGAAGGTAATTGACTTAAGACAGATTAACTGTTAAGCACAATGTTTTTTTGCAAAGTCATACATTTCCCTGGGTTTGAGAGTCCCAACTTCTTAAAACAATTGTTCCATAAGTTTTTCTGTGCTGTTGTGGGAAGTCATTATATGATCCCTGCACCAAAGAAATTCCTGAAGTCTCTGAAGTAGCCTGAGGCAGATGTCCCAGCTGAAGTCATGTTGTTTGTGTCATGAAGCAGTGAAGTGATGTTTGTGTTCATTCTGGACTTTTGGAGCTGTTTTTTTATCAAAAGAAACAGTCCATTCTGGATGTTGTTAAAACCCGTCCTTTAAAAATTACTACAGCCTAATTTCTAAATGAGTTTTTCAACTTCAGCCAATCAGAAGCAATTCATTCTTACCCAAGATTGCATTTCTGACTGAAGCTGTGTACCTCTGTCTATCTTTATCCTAATTCTAAAGCCGATGAGATTTCCTAGAACATTTCTCTTTATGTAGCATGCCCACAGCACTGGGCGCATGGCTGTTCCACCCTAATGCCTCAGCCTGGGCCTCAGTAACGCCGCAGGCGTTACTCAGTGGGATGGCAAAGTCAAGGGAGGGCCTTGCCTGACAGGAAAGCTAGCCAGGGCAGCAGAACAATAGAGGGAGCAGCCGGTGGTCCAGGATGGAAGTGAAAGGTGTGGACATTACTGTGAAGGCCCCCCCCCCCCCGAAATTAGCAGGAATCTGCAGCCTGTTTTGTGCCAGGCTTGCTACACACAGATCCAGACATGCCGAATAGCTGGGTCCAGCGGCTAATGTCTTGTCTGCCGGGGGCGGCTTGTTGCTTTGACTTAAGGTTTTATAAATTCCAAAATTTTTTCAAAATTACTTGAATAATGGTTTTACCCACACTTTATGCACTTTATGTTCTTTGTGCATTTCTTAAATAATTACTATATTCTTTCAGTTATTTTGATATGAGGTTCTTATGTTAAAATACGTACTACAGTGCGTAGGTGTAAACTGATGACACATTTCAGGCCAGTAGTTTATGAATGAAGAGTTTTCCTGTGTTCAGAGGCCAGGTAATGGATTTTAAATGATGATCGAATGGGTGAAGGAGAAGTGGGACTGAGCGCTGAATCTCGTGTCAGTGCAGCCATCCTGAATGATTAATGCAATCATCCCGTCTACAACTGAGTGAAAGTAAGTGTGTGAGTTTGTCCAGCAAAATTTTCACATTAAAATGTTAAACATCAAGATGAGAGAAATGACATCAAAGATCTGTAGGCATTTCACGTTTGGTTTTCTCACGTACTGGAACTTACGAAAAGAATTCTAAATTTAATCACGAGATGCCCAAAAAAGGAAAAAAATAAATAAAAATCCCCTGCCTCTGAATTGTAATCAACCTCCAAAATATTCTTCTGACCTGTATGTGCTGATTCAAACTGTTTGAAACTGGGAGATCCAAAAATTTGCTTCTAAGAAGAAGCAGGTTTGACACGTATGACACATTTGCACAGGAAGCATTTGCTTGCTCTAGGATGGGTCCTGTTCTATTCAAAAGGTAAATATTTAAAAGTATGTTGTGACAGAAAAGGAAAGGGGAATGTGTTACTGCATCTGCCCAGGAAAGAGTGGCACCTTAAATGAGTTGATGTTCTGTCATGTAATGATTTCTGCTATTAAAAGGCAACTAAAGGCTGTTAGCCTTTCCTTCATATAATCTGTTTTGTTTTCCAGTGTCATTGCAAGTCTTTTTTTATGTACAGTGCATAGTTGGCAATGACTTTCGCAAATGGTGACATGTTAGGCTTGAAAGGGCTTTGCACCCTATGTGGGGTAATTTGTGAAAAGTTTGAACACAGAAATTCCTAACTGGTAATTGGGCAGTATCTGAGAGAAGGTTGTAAGTAATTGACGTTTCAAGGAAGAGTTATTATTATTGTTTTTAAAATAATAAGAAGAAGACTGTAGAAGTTATCAAGCAATTACCAAATTTTGCTTACAACACAACTTTCCAGGGAAGTTGCTGAACTCTTTACTGGCGATTTTCCAGCGGTAATTTGAGACCAGAAAAACCTCCAGCTGCCAAGAGAAATGTAAAAAGCAAACCTCGTAAGATGTCACTGGAGTGATACTCCTGGAAAGTAGTGCCCATATATCTCACGGGCCACAGTTGACCAACGCAGTTGTGTGGAATGCACGGCGAGCACCCTGTATTACGTCTTCTAGCCTTATGTCTCGCTTTCCGCTGGCGTGCTGTTGACAAGGAGATCTCGACACGCTGCGGTTAAGCTGGAACTCCCCTCAGCTGACTGGCAGACTGAGCACAGGGAACCTTTGGGCTTTTTGCCTAGCCGTCGTATCGGCCACCAGGGTGGGCTTTACATTTTAAATGGGTGCTGCTAAGTGTTCTTTATTTTTGTAAATTTATTTTTTTGTTTTATGGCAAGTATGCTCAGTTACGAGAGACCGTAGAAAATAGGAAGCATCACCATGAAGTGTGGGTATGTGAGAGTTTGTGAGACCGATGACAAATTACAATTAAAGCTGGTTTCCTGTTCATTGAGTGAGTGTTGACAAAAATAACAAGTCTGTTAAACTTCTCTAAAATATTCCACAACAATCTGGCTCAGGGTGCTATTTCACAACAGTCTCTACAGTGGTTCAGAGATAGGATATTTTAATGGCAAAACACAGTTTAGCTAGCTGTTTTATATTAATATTTGTATGTTTTGGCAAGCTAGATCAAAACATAAATAAAAAGTATATTTGTAAATGTGTATTGCACACATATATATTTCGCTATTTCTTTTAAATACTAAACATCTGATGGAAGATTATTTCTTAAAATAATGACTGCCCAAAAAGGAAGCAAATCTGCGTAATGGCAAAAACCATAGTACCATTCAGCAGTATCACTAACCATACCACCCCATTTTTAAACCACAGGCAACACCATCCTTTTAAAGATTAGATTTTTTAAAAAGATTCTGATATTTGTATAAATTTAGAACCACTGGCAGATACTCTGCAGTTTTTAATCTGCAGTTCCATATCGAAAATTCTATATTGTGACCTCAAAAAAAAGTACTTTTGCCACTTAATAATACACATGCAAATACAGATAATGTGCAGAATTATGTGAGGGTGGGTCAAGGTTGTAAAAATCCAGTATTTATAAGAACTTTAGCAACCCTTTAGAAATGGCTTGGGCATGGATATGGAATTTTTTCTTAGTTTTTTTATTTTTATTTTTTATTTCTTTAACGATAATGACCCTGGCTTAGTTTTCCCTGTGTTGTGTGGGTTTCTGGCAGGCATGTGCCCCATGTGGGACTGATGTCCCATCTAGTGTGCTTAACCCTAACCCTAACCTCAGTTAGTCACACTCCTTCTTGACATCTACTATGAAAAGTGGCTGGATGACTGGTGATAGTATTAATACATTTCTGTATTAATAAGTCATAAGTACTTCATGAGAAGTTAAATAGGCATTTTCTTCGAATAAACACCCCTTTGGGAATGCAGATGTTCTAACACCTTTTAGAAAATGAGTGAGGCAAAAAAAAAAGGCAAAGGCAGTAGTGTCACTGATGTCACTTTGGAACTTGTCTGATTTATCGCGAGGCACCACAGCAGTCTAATCTTTTGAGTTCTGCAAGATGCCATGACCATAGCCAGCTGTGAATCATCAGTCAATAACCATGCAGGCCCTTAGCCCACAGCTCCATGGCTGCCGCTGCGGGTGCCTGCCCTTAACTACTAAGCTTCCTCTTACCCAGATGTCATGGAAGCAAGATGGGGTAGCTGAAAAGAGAATTTCGTTTAAGGGGTCACTGTTCATCATTATTGATACTGCTTCATTTGGCTTCATGACTCTGCAGCAAAGCATCTTTCTGTTTTGAGAGATCACTCAGATTTAGTAGGACAGGGAGTATGAATGGAACTGGAGTAATTTGCCTCTGCATTATGTTGGTAGTAAATGGTCAGATAGATATTTGAAAGAGTCCAATATAAATTGAGTGAGTCTGATGGTCAACAGAGGCTCCTGTACTCCTCTTTCTGTGCATGCAGTAACAGTGAGAAGTTAAACCATGTGTAAGTGAATAATATGGTAGCAAGTACATTTCAGATTATTATTAGAATATAAATGTATTGCATATTGGTCCTACCTCTTTCCATGTGTACGATAACCAGAAGAGGAAATGGAGGAAGGGGGGAGAACAAAAAGAGGGAAAGAGGGGTCCTGCTAGTATAGCAGAATTCTTCTTTATGGGGACATTATAGTGGGATCAAACTGCCAGGGAGTTTGAACCAGATAGTTTTACTTCCATTTTGTTGTGAAAATTTCATTTCTTTTAAACATTGAAACCAAAATTTTTTTTCCCTTTTCATCATACAAAAACCAAGGAGTTGCATTTTCCATATCTTATAGATGATATGAAGATGTGTATATTCAGTCATCTCATTTTTCCAAAGCTCCCCATTCAATGTGGAGCATTGATGCTACCCCTCAAGGCAGTAAGCACCCTACGTGGGATGCCGTCCCATCACAGGGCACATACCTGCAGTTTTAGAGGCAGTATGCTATCTACATGTCTTTGGGGTATGAGAGGGAAGCCAGAGGAAACCCACACGACCATGGGGAGACCATGCGAACTCCACACACGCAAACACAGTGGGGAGAAAGCAAACCCGCAGATTTGGAGGTGTGAGGCCACAGCGCAGCCGAATGCGTGTTACTTTTGCATCTGTTTGTTTGGCAGATGCTTCTCCGCACTGCAGAAATGCAGTCACAGCTGACCAGATTCCCAGTTTATTTCCCGTGCGTAAGCGCCGCTAGCAGACCCATCCTTAATGGGTTTTTGGCCCACAGAAAAACAACAACACGAAAATGTGTGGGCTGTCGTCTGCTGTCATGGAAACATGGGCGAGGATTGTGCAGGAGTGGGCTGGCCTGGGCTGCCACACTGTGACCCTCCGAGGGGAAGCAGTAGGCTTGGGGTCAGTCTAGCCTCATTGAGTGCTGGTGGATTGTGTTACTACTCATGCAGCAGAGGTAGGGATTTCAAAATCAAATGGGGACAAAAGTTACTCGGTACCGTTTCCTACTGCAGTGTCTAACGGCACGAAATTATCAGATTTTGTTGGGATTCCCCTGCAGTCGCTGACCATAAATCAAAATAGGTTCTTGTTTTGGAATTTGGAGCTGAAACACCGTTGTGTGATTCGAGTGTGGGGAAAATATGACTGAAAATGACAACAGACTGTCTAGCTTGGCGTGTGCTCCCCCCTTTTTCCATTTTGCAGAAAACAGACTCGGCTAGAAGCTTGTTTGTTTGTGGTTTAGAACTTAATTAAAAAGCTATTTAGTTTAGCCCCATACTCCCGCCAACCCCCGCCCCCCGGCATGTATATATAGGCTAGTGATTGTGATTCTTGTTTATCTTCACTGCAAACATTTGTAAAGCTACTTTAATTTTAGAGATGAATAGTAATTTTCTGGAAGCTCACAAAGGCTATGTTTGCATACTGGGCTCTTCTCTGAGAATTGCATTTTTTATGCACTAGTAACTTTTTCTCTGTAGTTCTATGTTCTTTTTATGGATTATTATAGAATTTCAGTCAGATCACTGCATTGTTTTATTTTTCAATCAAAAGAATTAAGGTGTATATGTAGCACACGTTACTCTACATTTTAATAAAAAATTATGGGAAACATTGAAAAAGGACTACGTAGTTCATTTCACTCTTGCATGAATTCGGGAAGATACAAAAAATAAAATAAAAAAACAAGTGTGTCTGTAAGGAAAAACACAGCTCTCATCTATGCCATTAGTCAGCAGAACCATTGCTGAAACACCCTGACGCGACCATAGTCTGTAGGAGCCGTGGGTGGTAGTGGGTGCGGTCAACCACTTATGCAAGATGGACAGAGATCATGCAGGATTTTAGAAGTGCAGCCTCGCAGATCCTGGCCAGGGACTGATTCTGAGCCGGCGCAATGTGAGAAAGTCGACTCTGGTGTGAGTCATTTGCGGAGAGACACTTTTAATATCGCGAATATCAAACTCCACTTGGGCTCTCTGTCTTTCTCATAGGAAATTTGCAAACATGTTTGGGTTCCCACTGCTAAATCAGTGTTTTCGTTTCAATGATTCATTCATAGCATGCAAGCCCAAAGTAGTGTGACTTTGTCAGTTTCATGAGACTTTTAATAAAGGTTTATAAAAGTGTATAAGAATATAAAATGGGGGCTGTTAAATTCTGACATATTTCAAACAATCTGGAAATTAAACATAAATATACCTCCTTTAATTGTATTATAATTCTGGTAGGCCAGCATCTTCCAGAAATAAAATAAACTTTCGGTTGGTATTATCAATAGAATGTTGGGCTGAGTGATATGGACCAAAACCATATTTTGGTATTTTTAGGCAGAGTAGTGATACATATCTCTGTATTTTCTGTGAGGTGGGCAAAATGTTCAGTTCTCAAAGCTACTTCAGTGACAAACACTTTAAAATTAACGTTACAGTCTTTTGGGGGGAGGGGCTTAAAAATGTCTAATGTCTATCTGTAGCAAATAGCTCTGAAAAATAAGCCTGACAACAATTGAAAGTGTTCTTAAGCTGTTTAATCCCACCGGTAATAGCTGTTGCTAACATAATCAACATGAAATATTATGTGTTAGGGAGGTCTAAGGAGTGAAATGCATGCCCTTATTTTGCAGGGAAAAGTTTGGAGTTAAACTGGTTAATAACTGGAAACATCCTCATTTTAAGGTATTAGCATTCAATAAAATTAAACAAATATTGCAAATGACGATATTGCAATGTATCTTTGGCAGTATTATTAACTGTATTAGTGTTAGTATTAAACCGATAGTGGCCGTTAATAAAGAGAGTAACTTTTGTTTTAAAAGAGCTACCATCTCCTATATTAAAATGACTCAGCTGCTCAACATAATACAGTCGTCCCTCGCCACTTCACGCTTCGAGTTTCGCGGCTTCACTCTATCGCGGTTTTTTCAAATACAGTACTGTGCTCATTAGAGTATACAGTACTGAATATTCATTAAAAATTGATCGAGACTGAGTTATATCCCCTTCCTATCCTGGCCACACAAGTTTCTCTCATACACGCTTCTACATCGCTACGCATCGGAATCATCTTTGTTTGCGATTTCTGAGAAATTTTATCTGCCTTCTGCTTCTTCTTTTTTTAATAGGTTAGTGGTTCTGTGTAAGAACTGTGCGTGTGTGTGTACTTAAATGTACAATAATAATAATAATATGATATTTGTAACGTCTAATCCAGGGGTGCTCACACTTTTTCGGCTTGTGACTTTTAAAATGACCAGGTCAAAACGATCTACCTACATTAAAAATGCTAAATATATGTTTTATATAATATATATCTTATCTTTATATGTCCAGTATATGTTTGCGAACCTTGCATCACTGCATGAACCCTTAAAGCGCAATACAATTCAATACATTTATGGTTCCTTACTTGGTCCGGCTCCTCCCACTCATTGTTTTTATATCCCTTTTTAGTAGATTTAAATTGGAAGGCAGGCTGGGTCACTTTGCTCAGCAGAGTTTTGCATCAGCTCGCAATACATTTGTGTGTTCTGCCGGGTGATGCGTTAGAAGAGAAAGGATCTAAGTAGGTATAGTAACCTAATGTAAGAAAGCGTGTCTGTTGCGCGATCTACCCGCACTGCCTTCGCGATCTGGTCGATCGCAATCGACGTATTGGGCACCCCTGGTCTAATATGTCTTATTTTCTCTTATTTTCTCTAATATATTAGGTAATACGAGTGTAATGGTGACTAGAGGGCTCTAATAATGTTAAAAACCGTATTTAGATGGTCGTAAACAGGTTTTCTGTGCTCTAATTACGAAAATATTCTATTTATAAATAAAGAATTCACTTTTCGCAGTAGAGTCTGGAACGGATTAAACGTGATAACTGAGGGATGACTGTATTTTTTTTATGCCCTCTTTATGCGGGTCTGCTGCACCAAAATCTTTTTGCTACCTCTAGGGTTCTGGAGTTTGTAATATTGACTATCTGTCCTCCCCTGCTAAATAATACATTTGTTTATTGGAATGTCTGCTGTTAAATATATGTGTTGTAATGTAATTGCTTGCGGTTGCTTTTCGATAGTGGTAGGGGTAACTTCTCATATGTTATATATATATTTTTTTCTTTCTAAAGGTAAGATTTGGTATTCCAAAACTAGTTGCAGGAAAGTGTGTATGTGTGTGTGGGGTGGTGGGGTCATTTTGTAATCAGGATTGTCTTATATTCTGGCCAATATGGTATTTTACGTTAAGGTGATTAATTGACAAGGATGCATAATTTTATTCTAAATTTTATTTAGAAACTTTAGGTCGCAGTTATGGTGACTCCTCACTTGTTTTAAGTGGAAAAAGTCAAACGCCTGCCCTCCCTCCCCCCCACCCCACTCACACACCTGTATTTCACTGAATAAGGTCTCACCTTAGGAGCTGATTATGTTCTCTGTTCCTGGACAGGTGCAGGTCCTAGCGTCTGCCGTGACAGCTCCCCAGCTCCTGACCGCACAGCAGATGCTGAGTCCCCAGCATATTCAGGTTCTGCTCCAGCAGCAGGCCCTCATGGTACAGCAGGTGTGTTTGCCTGCGCTCATGCATGCTCACTTGTTCTGATAATTAATTAATCCAGATTTTGAAAAATGGGAGTCATTTAAAAAGTGCCCAAACTTTTCCTTTGTCACCTTTGAGGTTCCAACAAAAACATACATGCTTGTGTGTGTGTGTTTACCTGTCAAACAGCCAGATGTGTTATGTGATGTCTTTTTCAGATTATACACATTTTGACAAGAGGTACAATTTAATGTAGACTTAGTCAGATGGAGTCTTTCCAGAGAATATCATCAGTTCAGGGTGTGAAATTGCACCTTTGTAATCTCATGTGTCCCCAAACTGCATCTTTGCAGCAGCATCTGCAGGACTTTTACAAGAAGCAAAGGGAGCAACTGCACCTCCACCTCCTGCAGCAGCAGCAGCAACAGCATGCGAGGAAAACAAATAAAGCGGTAAGCTGTGCTTATAGGTTCGCCCTGCCCTCATTGTTCATTTAGGTCAAATCAGGACTCGCCAGAAGGCCCATGCAGTCCATCAGGTCAAAATTACCAGTCACTCACTTGGGCAGGGCTAAGCAGTTAGCATTGACGCTTGTTAAGATAGGATAAGCTGACCAGCAGTGTCACTACTTTAGTTGGACAGCTTTAACACGGGATGGTGCTCTCCTAAGTGTGATTAATGTGGTGCATCATAGCCATGTCAGCAGTAGACATTCACTTCAGTGATAAAAGTTATCTGGTTGTAGGCACCATAGTGGCTTTGGCGGTTCACGTTTGAGGCAGGATGGCTCTGTTGTACCCTAGAGAAAGGTGGATAAGTCAGTAGGGTTGGGTATCTCCAGGTCTTGGGCAAGATGAATCGTATCACGATACAATACAGGGATACACAAACTGGTTTTCAAGACATTTCAAAACTTTAATGTAATAATTAACTCTTTATTGTTTCTAAATTTTCAGAATTCAAATAACAATACTGAATGTCTTTTTTGTTCGGTGTTTTAATCCAGAAATGTCACTTTACTTTTTACAATTGCATTGGCACACTATTGATGTCCTTATCGTGATTAAAGTTCTTTAGTTTTAGTATAAATTTTGTGGTTCCTCCAAAGTATTTAAGCCTCGTAAGGTAAGTTTTACAAGCAACATGGGACTCGCCTTTTGTAGGAACCCCAAATATTTCTATACTTTGGCCGTGTACTTGGCAGAAGCATTTTGATGAGCTTTTTCCTAGACTCCATGGTTTACAGACTGCAGTTGTGCATCATGAGTGTATTATTTTCTGGTGATCAGGTAAGTCTAGTCCCAGAACACAAGAAATTCCAGATAATGTTATTAGTCTTCATTTAATATATTTAAGATTTGGTGATTAAAGTTCAAATAACGTCATATTCCGTATCATTAAATTCTTTTGACAACAGAAATGCCTTTTGAAGAGTTACTGTTTTTGAACAATTGATGGCGATGACGGTATTCAGAATACATAAAACTAGTTAGCTGTGCAGCAAGAGAGCTTGCTAAAGTAATAGAGAGAGACAGGTAAGGGCATGTGCCGAGACAGCATGTTGCCGCACAACACCACACCTCAGGGGTAAGAACCTGAGTGCAGCCATGCAGTGGGTGATACCTCAGCACCACAGTGTTCAGATGTTCAGAACAGTATGAAGTTTTTTTCCCCCAGTGACTAGGGCGCCAATCCTGCCACCAACCCCCAAATTTTGGAGGGCCTGCTTGCTGGGATGGATCGGGATATATATATATATATATATATATATATATAGGGAGAAACTAAATATATTTTTATGACTTTGCAAGGAGAATAAAAAGTAGAAGAGTAGAAGACTCGAGTCAGCGCTGATCACCACCCCTTTGCAAATCGCACTATTCACATGATAACAATACGGTAATCCTGAGGCAGTTACTGGAAAAAGAAATGTGTGAAAACGCCCAGTGTGACTCCTACAAACAAGAGCACATGTCCGGCTTGTGTTTACACTGCCTGGCTACAAACATCGAACATAATTGTGATGAATAAGCTTCGCTTTGATAATTTTTCTTCAGTCATCTCCGCACAGGCACAGCAGCACATTTATCACTTTCTGTAGCGAATTCTGCGTATTCTTTTAGGCTCACGTAGCATAAAACTTGTCGCAAAATGAAACTTGTTTAAAAGCAGGCTGAAACTTCTGTCTGTGCAGCAAATTGTAAAAATTGCTGTAAAAACAGTCGTAAAGCTGCATAATATTGCGTGCCATACAAAATAAGTTGTATTCTTATTGATCATTACGTAAGACTCATGGACGTTGCACTACCATTATTTTTTTCTCATTACTAATTGTAGGGTATTTTCTAACATTCTGTTTGCTTTATTTTGTATTGCCACGTTATTCTTTTTCTCATTTGTTTTATAACATTCCATTTACTTTATCCATTGCATGTAACAAACTGTAAAAAGGCTTTTATTGTCTCTTCTTTTCTAAAATTAGAAACTGATATTTCAAACTGATGGGTGTGCATCAGTGACAATGACCACTACCTTTGACAGTATGCAACCCATTAGAGGTTTGCTGACACCTACCTGATCAATATTCATTGTGTAGGCCACTAACTTTGAAAAAAAGTGTCACACCAAAGTTCTCACGCTCTAGTAATCAAACCACATGGAATTTCTGAATGTCCCCTTGACCGATGTGTAGCCAACACCTATGTGGTCTACATGGTCTCAGATTATTGGTGTTGAGTTTGTGCTGGATAAAAGCATATTTAGCACTTTGGGATAAATGTTTTTTAGAAGGTGATATATTTAAAAATGTACTTCAAAAGTGGCTGAGAGGCCTCAGACTCCAGAGGGTTAACGTCATACTCAGGATGAAGCAGTCACTGGTTGAGGGCCCAACAGTAGAATCACTCCCGGCATTCACGGGAGTCAAACCGGCAACCTTCCAACTGCTGGCAGCAATCCCTAGTCTCAGAGCCACTCCACAGCTAGTAATAGCTGCTGAGAAATAAAACAAGACTAGTAAAAATTATATCTGTGGTACGAAAGTATAAACATTAGGCATCCAAATTATATGTGTTGAAATCTTACTATTGAATACAGTAATGGAATTTACAAATATTTCTCGTGTAGTGATCTGGATCAAACTACTTAATGATATTGAAATTCTTATTTAAATAAAACTCACCAGAAATAAACATGAACTCACAGGCATAAATATTGTTTACCTTTTATAAGAACATAGATGATGTTTTTAAACAAAATTCAGATTAATGGTTAGATAAATTAAATAATTGAACACTGCATTAGGTTTGCAAACCCTGAGATGATATGGAGGGGGTGGATATTTGTGCTCTAACTTAAGGCATGATTCGCACAATCGCGAGAGTTTGGATGTTTGCTACAGCCCTATAAGTCAGGGTGCACCTCACCTGGATCAGGTTTTACAGAGGCAAGAAGAAAGTGATGCCAAGGTTCCTTAGTGTAAAAGATCAAAGCCTTCATTTGGCATTAATGGCAACAGGCCTGCTGCTGGAGGACGTTTCTGTGTTATTTCAGTTTATTTTTCAATTCAGTTTAGTTTTATATGGTGCAATTCACAACAGAATTGCCCTGTGGCACTTGGGTATGTTGTAATATGTTCATTTGTCATTTGTACAGAATAATTCAAATACGGGGAAAAGGAAAGACGAATGAATGAATGAAAGAGAAAGAAAGCGAAAAAGCCAGGTCACAATGGAAGAAATGAACCTAGACCTCCAAAGTGGGGAAGAAAATAGGGTCCAAGGTCATCTGGCTGAGCTCAACCCCTCTGTGCATGATAACATTGTAGAAAAAGAAGGAGTGGGCTTGTTTGCTGAAAGCAAGGCGTAAACTGTGGTCAAGGTCAAAACCAATGTCCACCAATGAGTCAGTTCTTCATACCGGTCTGTATAGGGTGGCAGATTGAAGGCTGCCCCCACAAAGTCACAGCTCTTAAGTCGCATGCACAATGTCATACTTTTTTTGGACTGGACCAGCACTCCAGCTCAGGTGGTACCCACCTCGGGCACCATCTGGACATGTGGGAAGAAAGGCAGAGAGCATGGATGACCAGAACATGCATAGATACATTAATGGACAAGTACATAAAAATGGCATGTACAGCAACACCAGCAGCAGTAGTAACAGTGTGTTATGTGTTATGTTGCAGGTAAAATAAGCTGAAGTAATAGGTCTTCAGTTGAGATTTAAAGACTAAGACTGATCCGACATCCCAAGCATGAGCTGGCAACCTGTAGGGGCCCTGGAGCAGAATGCTTTATCGTCAACTGCTGTTTTGTTTATTTGTGGAATAACAAGGATGCTTGCATCCTGTGATCTTATTGGACAATGTGGCTGGTAAACTTGAAGTAGTTCTGTTAGGTAAGCCGGTGTTAGACCTTTAAGTGCCTTATATGTAAGTAGGAGAATATTGGGCTATTTTAATATTTAATTACTTAATCACAGCACCTGACGGAAAGCCAGTGCAGGGAGCTAAGAGCAGTAGTTATGTGTTCAAGCTTCCTGCTCTTAGTGACAATTTGAGCTGCTGCATTTTGAATATGCTGCATGGTGTTTAATGGGTGGTTTGTGCTTTCAGATAATAGAGCATTACAGTAGTCTAACAGCTGGCTTGAGATTTGAAACTCCGATGGTCTTAGGATAGGATAGGATAGGATAGGATAGTACTTTATTAATCCCTTGGGAAGGTTCCTCCGGGAAATTTAGTTGAGTTCCTCCGTTGAAATTTAGTCTTGTCAAAGGGGTAGCTCTGCATCTACAGCAGGGGTGGGTAACCTGATCCATGGAGGGCCGGTGTGGGTGTGGGCTTTTGGGATGACCTTTCAATCAGCAAGTAAGAGTGGGTCCCCAAGAATGGAGCTGAGAACCAATGCTTTATTATTGGCTGATTGAGAGGTCATCCCAAAAACCAATAGTAGATGAACAAGGTGGATGTAGATAATATTTGGGATATAAATAAAATAATATAAATAAATATAAATAAAAATGCAGTTGGAGTACTAGGCAGTCCACTTACCATACTGAAAGTTTCTGCCACGCACCTGCACACCCACAATGCTCAAATGCGTATGCGTGTCTCCATGTCCAACTTGATAGCACAAGTTTCTCTGCTTAGTCTCTCCATCTCAGATGTGTCTTATGAGGCAGTCTCTGTAAGCCAGAGAACTTTTTAGAGGAAGTTCAATTAGCTGGCTGAATGGGAGCCTTATGCGGAGGGTGCTATATGTTATGATCACAGGAAATCCTTGCCCTCGGAGGCAGCTCAGATTTCTGACAGCGATCGAGTCCTCTTCCCTTCCGCTTCTCGCTTTCGGCTGCCCGCCAGTTAGCGACCTTCTGTTGCTTTGCAGTGCCTCTTAACAATAAGCATTTTCAAAGACCTTGAACTTAATATCTAATCTGGCACTGCCGCTCGTTCTCCTTGATCTGCCTCGCTCCTGCTTTCCCTCTCTATCTCACTTTCGCGGCTGCTTGCTTACCCTGTGTTTGCACTCTCTCCCCCCCCACCCCAACCTCAATGAAGCAGCACAAATTGGAGTTAAACCTACGCGACAATGCTAGTATATACCCCCCCACCCCACCCCGTTCACTATTTGTTAGTTGTACTAACCCATAAAAATGACTGAAAATAGTTTCTATATGCATAAATCCAGATTAAGACAGACAGTTCTGCTATGGCTACTGTAGAAGTTTAAATGCACTGACAAGACAAATTAGGTATCACTTCCATTGGAAACGAGAATGTATCACCAGAATGATTAGTGTATAAGGTGACTGTCATGTACCATAGAAGAAAACACTATAGAACAAAACAAGGCTGACAGGCCTTCCTTATGAGATGTTTATCTGATGATGATGATGATGATTTTTTTTTTCCGCAGTTGTTTTTTTCGGGTCTAGTCAGTACTTGAGAGTCATTTAGTCATGTTTTTGTATTCATTGTAAGTACGACTTACTCTAGATTTACATGTGTGTTTACATATCTATACAGTCATACCCCGCCATACGTCATTAATTGGTTCCAAGAGCCCTGTTGTAAGCCGTTTTTTGACGTAACCTCAACATAATGCCTTAAAAATGCCCGAGAAGGACTAATAAAAAGACAGTCATTTCCATTGACATAAATGCACCTTTAATTGACTAAAAAAGTCACTGTTCACTATGCAGTCTTAAGTCAATGTTCACCTAGTATTCAGTAAAACAAAACAGAAATTACCGTAATAAAATGAAATATGTTTAATCAAAATACATTAACGACACCGACATTGTTGATTGTTACTGCTGTACAATTTATTTTTTTTTCACGAGAAATAACCAGTTCTTATTTGAATAAGCTTTTATTGGATTTTGTTTTTTTCTTTTTAGCTATTTTAGTGTCTTATTGTTCATTTTAAGTCATTTTAAAAGAAGTTTTAGAGAAAAGTCTTATTTTAAAAAATGTATTTACATCAACATATGGCAGTAATGCCATTGAATGTTCTAGAATGATGTCATAAGAAATTACTATTCTTTACACATTTTTAAAGGTGTTTCTTTGTGATTTTTATATCTGTTTTATGCATTTTAACTGCTATTAATAAACGTTTTTTTTTTTTAAGTAATTTTGCTCTTTTCAAATAATATGTAATGTTGCAAGTGACATAAAGTTGCATAAAATTACTACAGACAGTGAAATTAATTACTACAGACAAGCGACGTATAGTCGAGCTTGACGTATGCCAAAATTACTAGCTGGATACGACTGTATAGTAGAAATAATTTTTGAATGAAGCTAGTGAAATCTAATCACTCTTAATTATCGGTATGACTGCATGCTGTACTGATACATGGATGCATGGTGAATTAGCGCCTCACTACATTCCTGCTCTCTGTCCCCATCAGCATTCTGCTCAGCAGGTGGCCCTTCAGCAGCAGCTCCTGCAGGTTCAACAGCAGCACTTGCTCAGCTTGCAGAGACAAGGCCTGCTATCCATTCAGCCCTGCCAGAGCGGGCTGTCGCTGCCCCTCCCTCAGGGTGAGTCCACGTCCTTTCCGTCACGCCTGTGTCGTCACTTTAATAAGATCAGCGTTTTAGATAATGTAGTTGGTATGTACAGTACTGTCCAAAAGTCTTAGGTACTTGCAGCCCTGAAGTGCAAAACAAAAACAAAAACAAAATGCGCAAACAAAAACTTGCCGCTCTGATGTGCAAAACAGAAACAGACAAAAAGAAAACAAGAAACAAAACGGAGTGGTCCTGAGGGAAATGCTGAAAAGCATAACTGTGCGGTCCTGAGGCCAGAGGACGCATTTCGTTATTGTGTGCTGTGCTGTGTCAACAACGACAATTAATTAATTACCTTATAGATTTTGCATGACAGTTGCCATTCCTCAAGTCTTCCATAGTTTCTTCCAGAAACTTCCATAATTTACTGGCTGGCTTTGTACCTCAGGACCGTCTTTTTGCGTTTTCTTTTTCTGTGTTTTTGTTTTGCACCTCAGGACTGCTCGGTTTTGTTTTTTCATGTTTTCTTTTTGTGTGCTTGCGTTTTGCACTTCAGAGCTGCAAGTTTTTGCTTTTGCGTTTTGTACTTCAGTGCCACCATACATATACCCTTACTGCTCAGCTAACCTTTGACTGCCTAAGACTTTTTACACAGTACAGTATGTAATACATTTTCTATATGAATGGTATTGCATCAGTGCAGATTGAAAATCGAAAGTCTTTGTTGGCTGTTTTCAGTGATTGTTTGTGAAAGCAGGTTTGAGACGTATGTATGGGACATACTGCATCTGCATTCTTTGTATGTTGCCAGCTTCGTAACCGACAGTCAGAACTGTTGACGCGTGCAACTGGTGTTTGCAGATTAGTCATGCACCATCATTCAGAGATTTTTTGATTTAGTGAGGATCACCTGTTTAAATTATGACCACACCCCCCCCCCTGCCGCCTTGCAGGTTTGCTGCTGCCCAGTGAGGCCAAGGGCAAAGGATCAAAAGAGGAGAACGGATCTGGACACCAAGGCAAGGAGGACGTGTTATCTGCTGCCATCAGCCACCCAGCGGCTCGTAAAGATGCTTCTTACAACCAGCATACCTCCGTTAATGGGCAGCATGCGACCCGTGGCCCAAAGAGGGAAAGGTAACACAAATACCTAACCACTAGCACTCCTTGTAGGGTGTGCTGCAGGCTGGTGTGTGCTAGCTGAGAGAGGCCGGATGGATGGATAGATGTATGGGTGGAAGGATGGATAGATGGATGGAAGGAAGGAAGGAAATACATGATAAGGGACACAGAGGCCAAAGATGCAGAAGTCCAGAGCTTCAGCCTGTATCTTTATCGGTCAGTATGTTTACATGTACACATATGTATGTGAGTATGTGACTGAAATGAACCCAATTCGTTCAGTTCATTGTAATGTAATGAATGGCTGCTGTGCATTGTATTATGTAATATATTATATAATGTATTATCTTCTCCTTGTCTCAGACACAGTCTCCCCTGCCTTGTGCCCTGTGCTTCCTATCAACCAGATCCAATGTATTGTCAGTGTGTTTTGTGTTCTTATATTATGTAGTCGAGTTAATGCCTGATTCTTATTTTTTTTTGTATCCTATTGTTAGTCTTTCTTTGCTCCTATCTTGATGATAAATTGTGTTAGAACAATTTACAAAGCTGTTGAAAGTTGGGGGTGGGGGAAGATGGGGAAAAAAAGGCTGAGGAATGTGCATTAAACCGTACATTTTCACTGGTGACTGTGCCCAGTAAGCTCCGTGTACATATTAAAATGCTTAACGTACTGCTCTCTGTTACATAATTATAATTACACACCTTGTGTTGCACATGACGCAGTGTTATTTAGTGTTTTGAACAGGAATTTGGATACTTGGATGGAGGTGGTTTGGTTGCTTTACAATTCTCTGAGACAAGCAGTAATTGTGTCTGCTGGGATATTATTAGAATCTGGGTAAATCTTTCATGTTTGATGGATGTTCAGGGTCTTGGAGCTTGCATCCATGGGATTTTTCCAGTGTTTGTTGTTGGTGTTTTGTGAGGCCTGCGTCTGTTATTTATAGGGTCAGTGGTCATATTTACTCACTGTAACTCAGACCAGTTACGACACCCGTCAATTGCTATGAGTCTGCCCCCTGGAAGCCAAAACTGTAAATGCATCCACAGCACAATAAGTTCTTCCTTCTGCTGGATGTAGAAGGATTCAGTTCTGTCATGGATGGTGACCAAGAGGTGCCACTTTTTTCCCTATCCTAAATGAAGCGCCCCCATCAAGCATTCAGAAATTTGATCCGTTGTTTCCTTAAGGGTACCATGCACCTGGGATGGTGGTACAGTTTGGCCGCACTTCACGAAAGCTGTAACGGGAGAGCTATGTAAAAATTACATGTTTTTTTTAATTTTACTTTAAAAACAATTTTAGCATTGTGAGTGGTTACCTTTTGATTACCTGTCTTACGAAGGAAACATGCTAAAAAGTGACCAAGAAATATTCTGGTGGAAAAGTTGGCACCTGCAAAACCTTTTTATTAAAGGAATAAAAAGAGGATGAAATTCAGGCTGGCTATTACATCTCCAGAGGCGAGTCCTTTTTCCATAAAGTTCACGGGTCAGCATGAATGCGGTCCAGTGCCGCTGCCTCCTGCATTGTATGATGTCACTTCCATCAGTCTGATTTTTGTGTTTTGTTGTTCATCTTTGGGCATATCATCATATAATTATGTTCTGTTGGAAAATGGATTATTTTAAGTACGCTATAAAGAAGACTCTACTTGGCACTTAATGAAACGTTGTGGGAAATTATTGTTTTCTTTGCTGGCATGGGTGACTGGAAAATGAGTTCTGTTTGTTTATCTGTGGGCATGTATGATAAGGAATTTGTGAGTGTTTGTGTGTGCCTTTTCTTTTTCTGGCAGACCAGCACAATGCTGTGCGTTCGTGTGTGTGTGTGTCTGTGTGTGTGTGTGTGTGTCTTAGCGATCAACCGATATGCCAATCTGCCAATGCAGATACCGGTTATTACTAAGCAAGGAAACCACCCATCCATCCATCCATTTTCCAACCCGCTTATCCTGTTCAGGGTCGCGGGGGGTCCGGAGCCTATCCCGGAAGCT
>JAODKL010000107.1:22733743-22759174 GCA_026780765.1 Petrocephalus schoutedeni
GAACTGGGCCGGATTCGAACCCTGGTCCCAGAGGTGTGAGGCGACAGTGCTACCCACTGCACCACCGTGCCGCCCTGCAAGGAAACCAATAACTGATATTTGAAGCCGATATATGTCTGCTCTAAAAAATTAAGTTGACGTAAAATAAAAAATAACAAATACTGATGCAAAACTTCATTCAAATGCCTTTAAGCTTATTTTTGAGAACTTTTCACAATGAACTTAACTGAAAAAGTGCAGAGAGCTGGCAGCAGTATTTTTATAAATAATTAATTAAATAAATAATAAATAAAATTACTCCCTGAGGTTTTATGAAGTAAAAATGATTAAAACAAAACAACAAAAAACACACACTTCTGTAACATCTCTGTATAGTGCTGAAAAGCCAGCCTCTGTTATGTAAACCCCTCCAATGACATACAGTTAGTTGTTGTCAAATTAAAATTTACTTAAATGAAACTGTCAATTAGATTTTCTCAAGGAAAATTAATCATTTAGATTAATAAACCAATTGGTAAAATAGTCTATAGATGAATAGAAAACTAGTTGTTAGTGGCAGCCCTAGTTATGTTTAACAAATAGATAGAAGTATTAACCTAACGTTACATTTACCAAATAGTGTGAATTTTCCATATGTTTTAGTTACACTGGCACCATGCTGTTTCTTCACATAAACTGTAGACCATATTTGCCTACTGTACAGCAATTATGTGCATCAATTGGGAATTTTAACTGGGCGAGTGGGTGCATTAATAATGGATCTAAAGACATTATAATGTAGTGTTTTTGTAAATCATTGAGGTGTTGAGGATTGCGATTTATCACAACTTCAGCAATGTATGCTACCTTACCTTCAAGAATAACTCTGCTGAAGCCGTAACTGCCTTAGCTTTTGTGCAATCGGCCAACTAATGCACAGCGTTCAGAATTTTTGGTAGAAACACCCCTTGAGGTTTCCTTAGAGATTCCAAGCCCCTTGAGCTCTTCAACCAGCACTACTTGACTTTCTGTGCCTTCATCTTTCTGTGTTGATTGGCTGGATTCGTGGTGCTTAACAAATCAGATGGTGTGGTGGACGGGACATTGGTCTAGACTGCAGAGTGGCAAGTACAGGCAGTGAGAGGCGCATTTCAGACAAGGCAACACTTAAAAACATATTTATTTTATCAGTGGAAAAAGTGACCAATACCAATGACCATAAAAAAAGGTAAGTATCGGCCCGATAATCGGTCAACCCTGTGTGTCTGTGTGTGTGTGTGTATGTGTGTGTGTGTGTGAGTTGTTGGTGGGGGGCTGTCTTGACACTGTCACTCACTACTCATGTATCTGTGTCTCCATGTTTCTGACAGTTCCACACCAGATGCCCACTCCAACCACTCCAGTGAGGGTCACCCCCTCTACGGGCATGGTGTGTGCAAGTGGCCAGGCTGTGAGGCCGTGTTAGACAACATTCAGTCCTTTCTCAAGTGAGTAGCATGGTAACCATCCTCCCATCATTAACTCCTGAGTGAAAACAGTAGCACAATCGCTTTCCTTCTGTCATTAACTCCGGGGTAGAGAAACAGTAGAACAGACACCGTCCTCCCATCATTAACTCCTGAGTGAAAACAGTAGCACAGTCGCTTTCCTTCTGTCATTAACTCCGGGGTAGAGAAACAGTAGCACAGACACCGTCCTCCCATCATTAACTATTGGGTAGAGGAACAGCAGTACAGTCATGGTCCTCCTGTCATTAAATCTTGGGTAGAGGAACAGCAGCACAGTCACAGTCCTCCCATCATTAACTCTAGGTAGAGGAACAGCAGCACAGTCACGGTCCTCCTGTCATTAAATCCTGGGTAGAGGAACAATAGCACAGTCACAGTCCTCCCGTCAGTAACTCTGGGTAGAGGAACAGCAGCACAGTCACAGTCCTCCCGTCAGTAACTTTGGCTAGAGAAACAGCAGCACAGTCACAGTCCTCCTGTCATTAACTCTGGGTAGAGAAACAGCAGCACAGTCACAGTCCTCCTGTCATTAAATCCTGGATTGTTGTTTTTGTTGTTGTGAAGGTAAATAACCTGTTGCTATTTTTCCACTGCTCCCCCTAGTGATCCTTTTCTTTTCTTTTCCTTCTTTCTATGCCCTGATACTGCTACCTTTTGTCATCCCTGACGTGCTCATGGCTCCTATGGCCACCCTGCCACTCCTTCCCAAATCAAACAGTGGTCGGGGAGTTATGCTTCAGGGATTCTATGCTCCAATTCTATGCTCCAACCTGCTTGGGGCAGGCAGGTGGTGTAGCGGTTAGGGACGCGACCTTTTAATGGAAAGACCGCTGAGGTACTCTGAGCAAGGTACCGTCCCCAAGCACTGCTCCTCGGGCGCTCACGTAGCTGCCCCCTGCTGTGTCACAATGTCACATGGGTTAAAAGCAGAGGACACATTTCGTTGTTGCGTGCTGTGGTGCGTCAACAATGACGATTGATGATCACCTTCACTTGTATCAATTGTGTGCTCCAGCTTTGGTTCACTCCTCCACCCTGTTATCGGTGTCTTCGCACTGTGACCTCGCTCTCTGAGCCTGGTCCCACCTCCCTGATTAACAGGTCACAGGCTAAGAAGTGTTACCTCCCTTGGCAATGATGTCACAAACCCTGGGGGTACTGTGGTGATTGACCATGGATCTATTTGACAGCATGCTCTGAACTGGCCTACAGCTTTGATATGTCAATAAACTCCATAAAGGAAGAAACACCCATAGTTCGTTATTGATTTCTTGTAATGAATGTACATAATATAACTTTTAAAATACATATACTACCAAGCACTCCTGGGCTAAAATATGCTGGGAATGATATAGGAATGATATCAGGATAGCATGAGAATGTACAAGACACATATATTTATTTAATTTAGATCATCGTATCAGTGTTGCCACAGTAATAAGTAAACACTACGCTTTTCACTCGCTAATGAAGCTGTTTTTACCAGTTTCCATGGCAACTGTGTATTTACCCAGGGTGCCTGTCAGTACCAGCTGAGAAAAAAATATCTGAAAAGTCTGTACACAGCAGACTTTTCAAGCAAGTGTTTGTATTAACAAAATTTATTAACGATTGTTTTTGGAAAGGTGTGTTGTTATTAATCATTTTGTAAGGTCCTTCTCCTTTTTCCTCCTAATTTCTTTTGTTCAAACGTGAGATGTGCAGCATTCATATTTATTTTATTTTTAAAAGGACATTTTACACATAAAAATTCCAAGTTTTATCTATAATGCAGCATTTTTTTCAGCCAAAAAAACTTTTTTTTTCATTCCTCTGTGGGTCATTATTACTACTACTAATAATGATGTCCAAAAATCAGGCAAAAGTTCCAGATAAACACAGTAGTTTTCGAACTGGAAGCATTACAAAAATGATCTGTGTATTTGTTGAGTAAATTAGGTAGGAGTCCCTGCTGTACTTTGCAGCTTTCCTTCCATCTATTCAGAATTGAATTTTCAGTTTCTCTTTATTGTCATCAGAGGGCTGCATGGGCCTCCTTTAACAAGAATGCAGTGATTTTGTATCCATAGTGAGAGCTTCTGGTTGTAAATCTCTGTCTGTCTGTCTCTGTCTGTCTGTCTGTCTGTCTCTCTCTGTCTGTCTCTGCCTGTCTGTCTGTCTGTGTGTCCCACAGGCACTTGCACAGAGAGCACACGCTGGATGACCGGAGCACAGCGCAGTGCCGTGTACAGATGCAGGTCGTGCAGCAGCTGGAGTTGCAGGCATGCCACTCCTGCGCGCACACACGCACACACACTCCCTCAGCATCATTTTGGACCCCCCCCCCCCGGCTGCTGCCAAGCGTCTCCTGAATGGTAGCAATGCAGCCTGACAGCCGGAGGTTTTACAGAGCTGGCCATCACAGTGCTCTGGCTGCAGTCATGGGCAGCGCAGGCCTCCACACGCACACATGCACATGGCACGTGGCGAGTCTTTGGCGGGGAGAAGTGCACTAACATGAGCAGCGCCTTTTCCCGCTAGCTTCGCCTTATCTGCTGACGGGAGGCCGCGCCTTCAGTCGAACACGATGCCGCTTTGCATGCGAAGCTGCACTGGCGTTCATTTTCCAGTGGGGCGTTGGCACTATTCTGGATTCCCTGTGTCTCAGTGGGCCCCGTAAACACATTGGAGTTTCTGAGGCACAGAGAAACTTTGTGCTGAATATTTCCTGCAGGCTTCATTTCAATATCCAGGCTATGAAAGGGAGGCAAGCACAGTGGTTATTATTGTTTCTAAATAGAGACAGTTAATATTAAGACTGGCATGTTGAATGCAGATAATTCAAATTAAAGATCTGCTGCCTTCTGGTAATATGGCAGTAATATGTAATCTTAACCTATGGGAAGTTATGAACAGCTTCTTTGGGGGTGTCCCCCAGAATAACTAGATACGGATTCCCTGCAAGATTAATGTATTTTGGGCAGACGTGCAGTACAAGGGCAAGCAAAACAGCATTTGAAATGTAGTGGATGTGAGCATTCTGCAGCATGATCTGCGTGTAATTCTTTAGTTTTTTTTTTGTTTGTTTGTTTTTGAGGGTCTCTTTCTGTACTGACCAGGAATGACATTCAAAGTCGCACCACTGACACGGAGACTTTCTTGCACTTGTGATCTGGTCAGTTTAAAATGATATGTCTTGTTGGGCTGGGGAGTAGCTTTAGATAGAAGGGGGAGGGGAGAGGAACATGCAAGGGCTGTGAAGAAACTCCCAACTGTCAACGGTCACTATCTCGCAGTCCTGCATCACAGCATTCCCACATTGTTATGTTTTTTTTCTTTGTGACTGGTGGTATATACTGTACACCCCTCCCCTCGCTTGCTTTTCTTGCTCAACCCCGTTTTAGAGTAATCTCTTCTCTCTC
Organism: Petrocephalus schoutedeni; assembly: GCA_026780765.1. Taxonomy (NCBI): domain Eukaryota; kingdom Metazoa; phylum Chordata; class Actinopteri; order Osteoglossiformes; family Mormyridae; genus Petrocephalus; species Petrocephalus schoutedeni. The sequence goes on from JAODKL010000107.1 coordinate 22,738,632, forward strand.
TTGGTGACACCCTGCCTCCCATCTGCCCGCAGCTGGCCAAGGACCGGGAGCGTCTCCAGGCCATGATGACTCACCTGCACGTCAAATCCACTGAGACCAAACCAGCCACTCAACCAGTGAGTAACACCGATCTGTCCAACAGACAGTTAATTGCCCTTATGTGCATTTGGGGAAGTATTTCTGATAACTTAGGGAAGTAACAGTTTAAAATGGTTTTAACTGTTTAGGATATTATAAAAATGTGTATGCATTTGTAAATGTGTGTGCACTTTTGTGTGTGCATTTGTGGTTGGAAAGGGCTAAAGGTGTGAGATCCATTGGTACAAGATTAACCATAAATGATCAATCCATGACCTCTGAATGTCCAGGCTGACCTGTAGAGGGGATTACTGTCACAGCAGATGGTCGTCCACAAATGACTTAGTACTTTCTATCATCTGTGTGGGGCATTTTGCATGCCCGCAGTTTCAGGAGGAACCTGTCTCACCACACAGGAACAGTATCTGGCTGTATAATGGGATAAATGTCCCGTTTGCTCTGTTTGTTGGTGTTGATCAAAGCATTCCCTGTGAATATAAATAATAGTGCAACCTGGATTTATAGTGTTCTTTATTAAGGTAGCACTCTGTAAATGCTTCGGTATCGAGTGATTAGTGTTGTTTTATTTCCCCAAATTTTTCGAGCCATAAAAAGTTCTTGCACCAGATGGAAATGTTCAGCCCCCCCCTGCCCAGATTGGGAGGGATGCCAGCCAGCGGGCCAGCGACGCAAGCCGTTTGGCTTCCCATGTGGTCCTTTTATGGCTACCTGTGCTGACTGCTCGCAGGCTTCAGAGCAGTTGTTCGACTGCGATAACGAGCCTGTTTGCTAGTGTTTATGCCAACCAAATGGCACTGTTAACACAGCGGAGGGCAGGAAAGCGCACTTTACACCATTTTCACGTCTGAGTGTAAATTCTCCCACCTGCACGAAGCGTTAATTTCGGTTTCTGTTTCCTGAGTTTGAAGGGCATCTGTAGCTTTCCGGTCTCTGTTTCAGGAGATGGAGAGGATAAGTAGCAGCGTGCCAAGAGCAGCAGGCCGCAGGGGTGCCACCGGAGCACTTATTCCTCGTTCTTATTTCTGTTTTCCTCGAACCACCGTTTCTTCATTCTACTCAAGTTTCACTTCTAGTGCAACTAAGAGTCGCTCAGCATCAGTACGCTGCTATGGAGCTCACTGCTCTTTGATCGTGTGACTATGGCAACCCATGCTTCACCACATTAAGCAATTGTGTACAACCAGATCCCCTTGCCCTCGTACATGCAGCTTTTATAGTTTGTACTGATTCGTGGCTTGTTTTTCTTCTCTGACACTGGTTCTCCTGCAAGGGCTTTTTTTTTCCTTACCTAAATGAGTGTACGCATGAATGTGAGTCTGGAGTATAAAATTGTGAAGTCCTCAGCCCACCTCCACTCCCACTACCTCCTTGTAATCAAGGTGTTTATAATTAGTTGACAAGGAAAGTCAGGTGTGTGGGTGGTGGAGAGGAAGAAACATGGATGTCTTTGGAGTCTGAGGACTGGGTTCAAAGGCATTGGACTGGAGTAAGACTTGGAGAGGAAATGGTTGCAGGCATAGCAGAAGAACTGTGGAGCTCTTTTATATGAAGTAGGAGCATCATAACTTCAGATCATCTTCCAGCTGACAAGGTCTAAGGTGTTAACATCACTTTGTAGCTGCAATCAGAAGTTGTGATGATAGTCAAGCTTTCTCTTCTGCATCATTTCAGCTGAACCTGGTGTCCAACTCCACCCTTTCCAAAGCGAACATGCCAGAGGTATCTCCTCCCCTAAGCTCCCCCCAGAACCCAGCAATGCCCCTCCCCCAGAACCTATCCATCATCAGCGGCCACAGTCCACCTGCCATGGACCCTCTGAGGAAGCGCTATTCGGACAAGTGCAACATGCCCCTGTCCACAGGTGGGTCCGTGGCGCTGGCTACTCTATGCTGCCCCTTGCTGGCTGGTCTGGGTGTCTCTTGTTCATCCAGTAAGATCCCAACACGTTTCTGTCAGCACCTGCTGTGCTGCGAGGTGGAGACAAGCCCGAGGTCTTACTCCCGCCTCTCTGTTAGAGTTTATCGGCTTAAAAACACTATTTCTGATGACTCTCTCTGACAGACATGGTCCAGAACAAAGAGTTTTACAAGACCACCGAAGTAAGACCCCCGTTCACCTACGCCTCCCTAATAAGGCAGGTAAGGAGCTGCTTTGATTCTCTAGGATAAGGAGGCTGTTGGAATTGGGAGGATTCTGTGTGAATCTCTTTTGTTTAAAAGTGCAAACTAGGATGGAACGCCTGTTGCAGGTATGCCGCTTTCTCCTGGCTGACACTCCTGTCTCTGTGGCAGCAGGCGCATTGAAAGTGTCACTTTTGTCTGCCGCCAGGCAATTCTGGAATCGCCGGAGAAGCAGCTGACACTAAACGAAATCTACAACTGGTTTACGAGGACGTTCGCTTACTTCAGGCGTAACACAGCCACGTGGAAGGTACCGGCAAAAAATTCAAAGAAAGTATTGGTTTAACAGTGTTAAACAATGACATGTCTTTGTGAAAAACGTAAAGGACTCTCTCATATGACAGAAGTGTCTGTCCCCGTTGGTAGACCTTAGACGTCACTCTTTTTGAAAAACTGTCCTGTGATAGATGCATCACTTCGCTGTTTTCTGCTTCCAGTGTTTTCCAGTTTTGATGAAGTTGTTACTGGTCCATCCAAGCTATACTGACAGCTTTAATGTTCACTGATGTTTCATCTCTCTTAACTGACCTTTAAAAACATGTTGTTTTAAATAACCTACTTATAACTGAGTACTTCCATACTGTACATTTATGTCTGTCCGTCTGCCAGTGGCTAATCCAGTACAGGATAATGAGGAGGTCTGGAGTGTTTGGAACACAAGGCGGGACAGACACACACACATGCACACTGTGAGGAACTGAGATGCTAATTCCCCACCAACAGAGATTTGGGACCACAGTGCTGTGTTATCGCACTACACGTTAATGGTCATATTGAACAATATTATATAGCTATATTTTTGTGCATAAATTAGCTTTATGGTAGAGGGATTATATATATATGTCATATATGTCACCCGTTTACATTAGCTCATAATTTCTCTCGTCTTGTTTTCACATCACCAGTGACATTTGATGCTTTTGGTCTCTCCTTCTCTCACCTTGACCTCAGAATGCAGTCCGGCATAATCTCAGCCTCCACAAGTGCTTTGTCCGTGTGGAGAACGTCAAGGGGGCCGTGTGGACGGTGGACGAGATCGAATTCCAGAAGAGACGGCCGCAGAAAATGACTGGGTAGGTGTGCCTTGCGCCTGTGCCGTGCCGTTTGGTTGGCATTGATCGGGTTTGGAACAGAATGGCCAGGATCCCCTTGTTATAATCTTTGAAGGCTGCTCTGAGGGAGAGTGTACTTCAAGTCAGTCTCCGGCTTTGCTTTAATAGCCCCCTCGTCTCCTTGACCGCACTGCTCTCTGCTTGCTTTTCTTTCTCCCAGGTTGGTGCTTCAGGGTTAGCAGACTTCTGCTATCTTTCCCCCGAGCAGCCGTTCACTGCCTCTGAGATATCTCAGCAATACTAGCACAAAAAGGCAAACATTCATCTGGCTGCATCACGTCAGCTTTGCTCTGGCAGTGTCAGATGCTGTTCCAGCGGTTCTGGGAATCTGGGCTCCCTGACAGCTCCCCTGAGAGGCTGCCTCGCGCTGCTGTACAGGTGCCCTCCGTTTGGGCACTCTGGTCCTGCTGTATTGAGCGGCGCACCACCCCCTTCCCTAATTAGGCCTGTAACGGGCCAATAAAAACAGCTGGAGAAAACTTGAGGATTAGCGCCAGGAACTGGAAATGGCTGATAGCTGGCATTAAACACATACAGGCATACTGCTAGTTAATAATATTCCATACATTCCATAAGTTGTTTTCAATTCATATTTCATTTTGTGCTATATTTACTTATAATTCTGCATACACTTATCACATGCTAAACATGGTACACAAAGCTTAAAAATATATTTTTGGTCCAAATTAGTTCCAAAGTTCTTTCATTGATTTTCTTTCTTCAATATTATTCTCCTGTTTTGAGGACATATCCACAATCAAGTAGCATGAGAGACTCGGTAGACCTAGCTAGTTCCTTCGAGCACAGAATAAGAATATTGTGTCTTGTTTTTCTATTAATGTTATTTTTAAAATATAGAACAATTGACGTATTTAAGTGCAAGTGCATCAAGTCTTTTCAGTAGAGTTGTTTTGACCTGCAGGTCTCCTGCCCTGATGAAGAATATGGCAACCAGTCTAACCTACAGCCCAGCCTACAGCTCTGCTTTTGAGGTAGAAGCGTGATTAGATTGATGATGTTGTTCTCCACAGTCACTACCTGTTATTATTAGATTTATACTCTGAAGCTTGTCACTTCACACCCTGGGAGGTTCTTAGCTGTTGTACTTGAATAAAACATACAGATGTCCAAAAACACACACAGGATCAGTAGAGTGATGTCACTGTTGGGCCCCTGAGCAGGGCTCTTAACACCCAGTTTCTCCAGGGACTGTCTGACCCTGCCTCCTCGATGGTACGTCACTTTGGATCAGAGTGTCTGCCAAATAAATACAATGTAAATGTCAGAATATTATTAATTTTAATGTGTGTATATTTGAATATCTGTATGTTTCACTGGATTACAGTTCAGAATCTTCTGGGGTTTAAAACAGCCTTAAGGATGATGATGATGATGATGTTGATTATTATTATTATTATTATTGATAATGGATAGCCAAAGCTGGGGATAATAGCGTACCAGCCACACACCCCATATGTAACATAATCAATGGAAGTTATGAATTTCAGTAAATTTGCAGTAAATTGTGAATAGCAGAAACCATGGTTCCTGAAACTGCGTATACGGAGATCCCACTGTTGTTGTTGTTGTATTATTATTGTTATTGTTGTAGTTCTTGTTGTTATTATTATTGTTGTTGTTGTTGTTGTTGTTATTAGTAGTAGTAGTAGTATTATAGATCTGCATCCATTTCTGCTCTTTCAGACCTCAGCAGCAGACAGAAACATCCCTTTCTACACTACTGCCCCAACAGGAAGTCCGCCTCTGCTCTCTCAGCCTTCTGTACCCCATGAGGATGCCAACGGTTTTACCGAGGACAGCGCAGACAGTGACGGCAGTCCCGGCCCCTCTGCCCTGTCGGCCCTGTTAGTGTCTCAGCTGCCCTCTTCCTCTGTTGGAAGAACAATCAAAGTGCTCTGCTTGGGGAGAAGATGCCTAAGAACCCTAAGCTCAGGCTCCACCTCTCGTTGTTCTCGTACTGTCTGAAGGAGAGTTGTTACTTGGCTCTAAGTGAATACGAAAACAGCTATTTTTTTTCGTTATGTTTTTGGACCTCCCAGTGGACCTCCCTCAGGGCATCTTGCTTTTATTATACCTCAGTGTTGCTGTTACCTGCATACTGGCTCACCCAGCACATCAGAGGAAGAGCTCCACTATACAACTCGTCCGTCTTTTCATTTAATATTTAATAAGATTTATTTAAAAAGTGAAAGTGAAGTAGCTCTCAGTGCAGCGAGATGAATGTGCCATTTTCAGAATATCTGATCACCTAAAATAATTTTAGTACTTTACATAAAAAAATCCAAGTATAAGAGCTTTGAAGGCCTTATGTTTCCTCATACTGATGGATTTATCTGAAGTTTAAAATGATTGGTATTCCCACACCGCGGGACTTTGCCGTAACTGGCCTGTCGCCTCTCTAGGAACGACAGAGACATCAAAGAGGAGCCCATGCCTGAGGAGGGACAGCAGCCCCCTCTGCGGGCCGAGGACTGCAGCAGTGACCTCGAAAGCCCCAACGAAGACCTGGACGGTGACCAGAGGGACCACGCTGAGGCGGGCCTTCCCGGCTTCTCCTGAAGGAGAGCGGCAGCAGGCCTTTGCCACTGAGACGCCTGGGCGGCGAGGCACATCCGACAGTGACAGCGATGTGTCACCAGACTGCCGAGCGACTGTTAAATGCTGAAAGAAATGTACTTCTCTGTAGTGTTTTCAAATTATGGCTCCTTTTTGTTTTTCTTCCGCCGTGGTTTCGGATGGCTCAGCATGTCTGGTGCACAGGGCTTCTTACAGCTTCTTCTCCAGCATATGGCAGCGTTTGGGCAGCAATCCTCAGCTGCTAGTCCTCCACGGGGCCCCCGGTGCCCAGATTGGCACTGGACATGAATTTCGACTCCAAGGCATGGTCCTAACTCTGCTTTTTTGGGATGTTTGGGGGAGGTATTCAGGGACAGGACCCGCCCACAATCTGTTAGCTCGCAGGGACTCCGCCTGTGTGTCGTTTCACTTGTAGACAGTTTTAAATTTCAGTGAGATCAGAATGATTCATAGCCGTGAATAGTCAGTTTCTTAAAACAGGAAAAAGTACTATTTTCACAAAAATCCTGCGCACCTTATCATAACTTCAACCCACTGTTAAAGGAGCACCCTGGCTGAAGTCTGTAATTTAATCTTGTCAGAACCCAAGAAGTGATTCGGTTACAGAGTCAGCTATTCCAGTTGTCTCTAGATTAAGTCAGTTCCTCTTGCTTTGTCTGCTGGAAAGTGCCCTTTTTATACAGTGCCCACATGGAGTAATACTATGATCTTACTAGTATAAATAGGGGCAGCTTACATGTGATGGACAAGCCCTTCAGCATTTGGTATACGTACACGTTTCCACAGAACTCTCCCTTCACTGGTTGGTTCAGATAGAGCCACTGTTGTACATCATCACCGCCAACCCACCACATCACCATTTTTAAGCAGGAAATGGAAGACCTCCAAGCCGAAGATGGCACGTCTTTTACAGGTCCTCCTTAAGACTGATTTTTATACAAGTTCATTCCGACATGACAAATCTAGATGAAACAGGGCACTTCTCTGAGATAGGCCTCAGTCCTCAGGCTCTTTGTGAAGCCTGCTCCTGGCTGCAGCCAGATGCCAGTGGGGAGGTCAGGTCGGACTACAGCAGTTTCTCTTCACTCCAGACGAGTGTTATAGTTAGATGTGTTTTACAGAAAGTAGGGCTGAGGCTACCGGCTTGTCCATTGCTGATCCTTTTACGGTGAAACTGGCAGTAGTTATAGCTGCTTTGTTAATTCTGGATGCAAAATATGATTTAATTTTACAATTGAACAAAAACTTGATATCAAGGCTTTAATAGTTATTGCCGTTGTCTTCTACTGCAGCTTTAAACATCGATGACAAACGCCAAACTTCATTTTTCATTTTTAAAGTCTTTTTCATTTAGGACTGCAGCAGACCACTGCTTTGTCTTTTATATTTATAAAGGTTTTTTTGTTGTTTTATTTTAGATTTTAATGTCTGTATTATTTTGTTTTTGGTGTTTTTATTTTCCCTCTGACTACCAAAGAGAATCTACAAAGCAAATGTCATCCCTGACCCCGGGTCACGAGACAGACCTCACAGCTATGTGTAAGCGCTGTCCGACAAGTCTTACATGACTCTATTGAACCCTCAAACCAAAGATATGGCACATTATTATTTTTATAAATAGCATGCGATTGTATAAGGGAACAGTAGTTGGTGGCTAGGTGAGGGAATGTGGGTGTATGAACATATGTGGAAAAAAGAAAATAGAGGGAAGGAATGATATTCAGGCCCGGAGGGAAGCTTAACCTCAACCTGTCATAGTTACTTAATGCCCGAATTGGGAGTTAAGAGTTAATTTTGAATGATAACAGGACAGGCTGCAATTTTCCAGCAGAGAATGTGAAAATTCTTTCTAGTCAACTGGATCATGATGATGATGTAAGTGTTCTATGCATTTTATTAGTTATGAAGTTTTCGACATTTTAGGAATTTTATTTTTGGTTTTGTTTTAGGGGTTTGTTATCACTCGAATTCTTGTTGTTCTTTGACTCCGTCAGCTGTATGATGCCTTCAGTTTCTGTGACCTACTTATGTTTTATATTAAACACTTCTGACAGTGAAACATGTGCACATACACTCTTTGGCGCTGACTTTCAGTTCCTTTCAAGAATCATTGTAAGGAAATAGTAGCAGCCCGAGATCTTTGATTCCTCAGTTGAACCTCTTACAGTAAAATCGGAGCAGCCCTTAAATAAAAATGCCGCTCTCTCTTTGTGCAAATAACATTTCAGAATGTTCAGAAGTGGGGGCTTTGCATTTTTTAGTCTTATTTGCTTAGTTTTAATAAATTACTTCAGTCTTGTGTAGTATGTCCATATTGTTATTCTCTATTTTCATTTCCATTTAAGGAAAACATTTTGTGATTTTTCAGTTAATCTCCTAAAATAGCCAGAATTTATATTTTGGAGAGCAACATCGCAAGCCTTATTTGAAATTCCAGCAACTTGGGATGGACAAGAGGCAGTGCTGTGCCACAGACTTCATTATAATTAAGGCAACGTAGACTATACTGAGAAATGTATTGGGACACAAGGCCATTACACCTACAGGAACTCTTATGACATCCCATTCTAAATCCATAGGCACCATTATGGAGTTGGTTCCCCCCTTTACAGCTGTAGCAATGTCTAGGAATTTTTGCCCATTCATCCAGAAGAGCGTTTGTGAGGTCAGGCGCTGATGTTGGACGTGAAGGCCTGGCTCGCAGTCTCCATTCTAATTTATCCCAAAGGTGTTTGATGGGATTGAGGTCAGGGCTCTGCTCGGGCCAGTCAAGTTCATCCACACCAGACTCACCCAGCCATTTCTCTATGGACCTTGCTTTGTGCACTGTGGCACAGTCATGCTGGTACAGAAAAGGGCCTTCCCCAAACTGTTCCCATAAATTTGGAATCATATAATTGTCCGAAATGTCTTGGTATGCTGAATCATTAAGACATCACTGGAACTAAGGGGCCTAGCCTACCTCCAGAAAAACAGCCACACCTGTATCCCTCCTCCACCAAACATTACAGCTGGCACAATGCTTTCAGGCAGGTAACGTTCTCCTACCATCTGCCAAACCCAGACTCGTCCATCAGACTGCCAGACAAAGAAGAAATGATTCACTCCGTAGAACATGTTTTCACTGCTCCAGAGTCCAGTGGCGGCGTGCTTTTCGACACTCCGTATGACGCTTGGCATGGTGATGTGAGGCTTGCATGCAGCTGCTTGGCCATGGAAGCCGCCCATTTCACGAAGCTCCTGCCACATAGTTTTTGTGCTGAAGTTAATGCCAGAGGAAGTTTGGAACTCTGCAGTTACTGAATAGGCGACATTTACGCACTCTGCACCCCAGCTGAGTTGCTGATGTTCCTAAATGCTTCCATTTTGCAATAATATCATTTATAGTTGACCATGGAATATCTAGCAGGGAACAAATTTCACAAACTGAGTTATTGCAAAGGTGGCATCCTATGGCAGTATCGCGCTTGAATTTACTGAGCTTCAGAATGACCAATTCTTTCAGAAATGTTTATAATCCTGATTGCATGCCAAGGTGCTTGATTTTACACACCTGTGGCAATAGGTCTGAATGAAACACCTGAATTCAATGATTAGGAGGTGTGTCCTAATATTTATGTGTATATAGTGTACTTTCTAGCTCAGCCTAAGAGGCAGTTAAATCTGGTCAGTATCAGAAGTCTGAAAGTATTGTGCGCATGTCTTGTGTGTCTGGCAGCACTGGAAAGACTGGGAACCGCTAGGCATCTGCATGGTCAGCAGAGGGGGGGCCACTATTCCTCCCTGGGGCAGTACTGCTGGCTCTGATGCTGTGCTTGCACCAAGCACCTGCAGGGCCTAGAGCTACACAGAATGGGGAACTACACTGTGTCGATCATTTGCATAAATATTGAAGAAATCTTGGTTACCATCGCTGGGAGTTGGGCCCACTACCGCAGAGCTGTGCCAGTTCACTGTGCAGTGACTGAGGATTACAGTATACAAATGCCAGCACAGTGCTGGCTGCAGCCCACATGGCAGCTAAGGTTCTCCGCCAGCACCTCCCAGCAAACTTCAATCCTTGTCTTAGGCGGTACATGCTCTACATTGTCCTTGTGCGTTGGGGGGATGACCTTAAGCAATTAGCGGCTGCTGATGTGACCCAATAGGTTAACCAGCACTGGCAATCAAATACTAGAAAAGTTATAACTCCCCACTCCACCTAACTATACCCAGCTGAATAGCTTTGTGCTGCAGGAATGTTGAATGGAAGTAATCACATAGGTGCTACATTATTTATCACCGGCTGTCTTTATACAGCTCAGAGATACCAGATAGACACCCAAACAGCACCAACCCTATTGAGGGAAGATATTGTAGTGAATGGTACATCAAACAGGATTTCAAAGGCATAACTGCTTCTAGTCTCTATGGTAACTAAAAGACGAGTGGCCTAGTTGGCTGTGGTATTCCGGAGTGCAGGCTAAGCTCAGCTAATTAGAGCTTGAGCGGCAACATTGCCATCTGAGAGGATATGAGGGCTGTTGTTCCACAGAAGGGGGCTCCGTATTGACAGGGGATTTTATATGTGATGCGAGAGCAGCGCTGAACCACATCATTCCCTCCCTGCGTGTCCTGCACAGGCTGGACAGGCTACATGTGTAAAGACTCCAATGGAAACAGGGGGGAAAAGAGAGAAACATGATAAATGAGCCTCAAATACAGAGGTATCTGGGAACATCTGAAGTATACAATACCTAACCACCCCATTTATTGTAAAAGTCATTCTTATTATAGTTTCATTCATTGACGATGCTTGTATTTCTTTGTAATCCTTTGCCATTAGCCAATGTTTAATGAATCGTGAAATGTTTGATTGCAAAATTCCCCATTATTCCAAAAACGGCTGTATATACTCCCCTCTTGTGGTCAGTAAATGACAGTGCCTCATATTGTTCAAACAAACCTAATGAAAATTACCCTTGGAAAAAAAAAATAGTCCTGTAAAATGTGTGGAACAACATATTAAATAATGGTGATAGATGGGTTTTAACAGGGGCAGAAAAAGATTACAATGCATATTGCTAGACAATATATATGCAAACGCAAATGCAGGGTAATTGTGGCACATAGTGAATATTTTGTTCACAGGTGTGAATAGTTCAAAAGGTAACTGACCCTCCCCCCCACCCCCGCGCTTCAGCGAAATATTCTCATCAAGTCCACACCATGTATTTCACCAGGTTCCATTACAGTCAAGGGTCAAAACTGTCTAGCTAGGAGGGAGTTTGAGAGTTTGTTCTGACAGATAGTATATTTATGTACATACTTCTAAGTGTCCTGCTATAAGGGGCATCATAAAGGGGGGGAAGTTAGGAGGTTTGTGACAGGGACCCTAAAGAAACTGGAACATAACTGGATTGCTCTTGGTTTGGGACCCAACATGATATGCTTTCATGGGGCCCAAAATCTCCAGTCACACCCCTACCTGCCATAGAATTGGCCTACCCAGCAATCTCCAAAACGAGAAGCGAGGTTTTAAATCTTCTGAGATGTCCTCCCAATAGATTGCCATGATAGTAGTGACTGATTTCTCTCCTCGTTTTTTCTGGCACCACCTATAGACAGAGAACATCATCTCTGCTTTGTGCTCAGTGGTACTCTACATCCTATAATAACACAAATTTGTTGTCACTGATTCTGTTCACGGGCCATCCGTATGTCCTCTATGTATGAGTCATTTAACTTGACAGCATGGATATCTGAGAGTCGCAGTACAGATCTAAAAGTGCAGACCTAGGCAAGCATATGCACACCTCGAATTCTCCATTCTGGCCAGCGTTCAATAAAGCTTGGTAAAACAAATGCAGAGTGATTCTTGTGCAAAATGAATATATATTGCGGAAATGGTGATGAAAATAACACATCCACACAAGAGCAACCGATACCTGCAAGTATAAAAAAAAACATGCAGTCTGAATGAGGAGATGACAAATATACTGTATTATGCATTCCGGCGAATGTCCTGTTTCTTGTGCCCAGTCTCAGTAGAATGCTGACAGTTGCGTATCAGGAAAAAAAGCTTTGTTTCACAAAGCTGCAAATCTGTCCTTAAACGGTCTGTGACGTAACTTTCATTGTTCTTACGGTTCATAGATAACAATAGTTTGCCATCAGTTTTGAGTGAAAGGGCAGAACTGGGGTTAATTAGATCAGATTAGGAGCTATGGGATTTTTATCAGAATATGTGTTATGCACAGGTGAGGAAAGTAACGATCAACAGGACCTGCTCTGTAAATAATTTTTTCGATGGCTTTAATTATGTAGTATAGCGGCCTCTGGTGGCCGTGAGAATACTGCGGTCACAACAAACGGGCATACCCATTCTGTTCGGATTACGGCTGTTAAAATGGACCGTATTGTGCATCTTGCTGTGCAACGAATTTTCCACCCAAACCATTAATTACCAGTCATCCCATATCAACAGAAGCTACAGTGACTGAAATTTCACTCACCATGAAATGTGGTTGGCCTAACGAGTGCAGATCTTTAATTAATTAAAGTTTAAAAACTCAATTTCAGTTACAGTTTTTCCATGGTTTGCCAGACTACATCTACTGTACCATACATTCAAGTCCCTTGTTTTAGCTGATAAAACTTTAGCTGATCAAGCTCTTATGGGTTTGCCAAAGGGAACTTTTTAAATGCAATGGAGTCTGAATGGTGATTTAGAAGGGCAGGCTGGTCATTCACAGAAAAATGCCCGAGGGAGTGTCTTGCATATCTTGCACTCTATATTATTCATATGCTCTTTACACTAACAAAAGCTACAGATGCATCTTCTAACTCATTGCCAATAATTATGTGAATGAGAATACATTTCACAGGAAGCTACAGGGACAAATGGAAATCCATAACAGTATTTAAGTACAGACTGTCATACTCTCATATGCAGTCTAGCTGTCTCACTAATCGGAGGTCACCATTAGCTGCCAGCATTTAGGCACAAATCCAGTCTTCTGGATTGCAAATGTAACCTTTTGTTTTTGCTCCTTATAAATGTGGCTGACAGAAAGAGAAAGAAAATGTCTGCATTTTGTATTAAAGGTGAGTCTGCAGACTATTGCACCCTGGAGAATCCATCAGTGAGCTCGATAAATCCATTACATTTTTGAGCTCTAAAACACTGCAGTTTTACTCTTTTCCAACTACCAATTCTCATTTAATAGACATTAGTCAAATATGCTGATTATCCCACCCTCACCGCATTGTATTCCCACAGACATAAGGGCTCGCTACCCCAGATGGGTACTAGCAAAACCTGCCAATAATTTATAATATCAGCACATACCAATACAAGAGCACGAAACATAGTCTTTAGTGGTGGCATTGGAAAGAATACTGCTGGGCAAAACTGGTCACAAACTGTTGTGATGTAGCAGAGCACCACCCCAGTATTCATGATCATGTTCATGAGGTCTGTGAATATGTATGTATGTGATACTCAGATAGTGAGCAGGGATGAGTTTCGGCAAGCAGTTAGTGAAGAGGTGAGGAGAGAAGCTGCAGTATCTTTGTGACAGGACAGCTGCTCTGTCAGAACCAGGGTGGAGGTGCCAAGCTTTCTGTCAGTTAGATTGGTTGTGCACATAGCCAGAGCTGTTGTAATGCTCCCCATCCCAGCTACAGGATTGAATGCCCATGGGAACACAGGGCTACAAAAATGATTCCTGGGCTAAAAGGAATGTTATATGAGGAAAGGTTAGCTGAGCTCAATCTATTCAGCCTGGAGCAAAGGAGACTAAGGGGGGACATGATCCAGGTATATAAGATCCTAACAGGTCTGGATGCTGTCCAATTAAATAGTTACGTCAACATTAGTTCAAACAAGAAAACTCGTAGCCATAGTTGGAAATCAGCGGGAGAACGTTTCAAACTGGAGTTGAGAAAAAACTTCTTCACAATGTGTAGTTAGAGTATGGAATAGTCTTCCTGATAACGTAGTGCCAGCTAAATTCTTGGGTTCCTTTAATATAACTTGTCATCATACTCCTGGTCATTATAAACAGTAATGCACACCACGCAAAATTCAGAAATTAAGAGACACCACACTGTGCATCCCAATTACCTGATGCCCGTGCAGGACAACCTAGCCCTGCAAGGCTCTCTCTGTACTCTCCTCCTGGACCACCTGTAGCAGCATTCTGCCTTCTGGCTCAGCATGGTGTAATGCAAGTGCTTGCAGGTGCTTGTGGAATGAGTTGAGAAAATCCTCAGCACAGCACCCCAGGAAGGCGTCCCCGTGCAGTTGGTGGTTCCAGATGAAGATGGCAGCTCTCAGAGAGGCTGATCCAAAGCTGCAAACCTTGAAATGAGAAGCTCACCTGCTTGTGCTGCAGAAAGGAGGGCCACCGAGTACTCTGGCTCTATAATCCCTGCTGGTGCAAGGGGGTTCCGCCCACGCTGTATGTATGTATGGTACTTGGGAGGCTCTTGGAAGTGGTGCACCGCATGGTGGTGAATCGGCCCTAAGAACTGGTCAGTAGTTGTGCACCAGAATGACCCCATACCATCCCAAGGCCTACCAGCACCTACCAGCAGTGCCTCCTTACCAGTGCCTGCCAGCAGCCCAGCTAATCCAGCGCCCACTAGGAACCCAGTTTTACCAGAAACCACTAGCAGATTGACTGGCACCTGCTGCCCCACCTCTGGGACTGAATCCCTGACTGAAGTGCAAGTGGGTGTGAGGGTTCCTGGGATGGTTGACCCTTGAAGAGAGGAACAGCGCAAGTTTGCAAATAGCATCGTGTTTACTGTTGTATATATTTGTACTACCTGTGTCTGCTGGATGCCACAGTATTTTGGCTGTACAAGAGGACCAAGGCAATATAGATTTTTTTCATAAACACATTTCTTAGCTGTAAAATGACTGTATTTTATCAAAAGAGCAATTGATCTACTCATACATAGATAATTCAAATAGAAGATGTTGCTAAATTCATCATATATCAGTGACCTTATAAAACATCCCCAGTTACCTTTAGCAAATATAAGATTCATCCTGTTGATCCTGGCATTTTAGATTGAAGGCTCTTACCTATAAAAAATTAACCAGGTTGAGCCCAGCAGAGATTTTATTATACATGTATCCTTTTATATTGCCTATACCATCTATGAAGCAGATAGATAGCAAGGCTAAGACATTTCATAGAAATGTATGCTTTATTTCACAGGAAATGCTTGGAAACTTTATGCAGGAGATAAAAGCCAACTGTCCACGTAAAATATTCATGTCCGTAAGGGGAGTGTGTGTGTAGGTGGTGATGGGAGAGATTCCCTCGCTTACAGAGCAGAGCGTCACTGCAGCAGTAGCCAGACGTGCAATTACCCCATGAAATGTGTTTCTAACAGCTCTGATCACGCCTGAAATAGGCTACTTAGAGTGCCTCAGTCTGGTCGGCTTTCGGCTGTGGATTTTGCAATTTTTCAAGAAATGCTATTATTTTTTTTTTGCCATTAAGGCTATAAACACGGATTAACCTAGAACGCAAGTTTCGTTCTTTTTAGTGTGCTGCTTGGTGGAACAGGAATCTATAATGGAATCATGAAAGGGGTGGAAAAGCATCAATGAAAGAGGAAGAAGACAATTCTCCACAGTCTGGTAAGTAATTGTAGATACTGAAAGACTTTCTTTGTACATGTCAGAGTGACACTTTTATATTTATTCATATATATATATATATATATATATATATATATATATATATATATGTATACTGTTGCCTCACACCTCTGGGACCAGGGTTTGAGTCTCTGCCCTGGCTCTATCTGTGCGGAGCTTGCTTGTTCTCCCTGTGTCATCATGGGGTTTCCTCTGGGTTCTCTGGTTTTCCCCCACAGTCCAAAAACGGGCAGAAGTGATCAAATGTCCCCACAATGTGATAAAACCTGTTATTTTGACCTGTGAATGCAATTGAAACACCTAAAAATGCTGAAATTCTCATATTCTGTTTGGTTACTAATGGTCTAAGCTAGGGCTGGGTAGGGGTTAAGGGTGTCATGTTGGGATTAGAGTTTTCCCAATAGATATGAGTAGAGAGTCCCTGCAAAGACATAATTACAAACATATGTGTGTGTGTGTGTGTATGCTCTGCGACTGGTTAGCATCTCTTCCTGTGACCACATTCAAGGCCCCTGCTACCCTGCGTAAGACAAGCGGGTATAGAAAATGGATGGGTGGATGGGTATATCTCGGGGACTGGTCTCTACAACCATGACAGCATATGCCAAATATGGGCCAAAGAATAAGAGGAAAAGCAATTCAAAAGTAGTGGAAAAATCATTCAAACAGCCTTTAGAGAATCATACTACACCCTAAAGCCTTATCTAAACTTGACTGGCGTTTCTGCTGTTATGTTTGACAAGGGAGTGGACCTGCCCCATCCACAGAGCCAGAGATGGAAGGGGGTGTAGGGAGAGGGCTGCAGATGCTAAGCACCATATCAGAGTATGAGAGGGAAAATGCTGCCAGCTGCCAGGACCCCCCAGGAGACAGCGAGCAGGTGGGATCCAGCTGCTTCTCCAGTGTCTCCAGTGACACCCTCCAACCTGGCATGGGAGGTCAGTTTCTTGATGTTCATCTTACCCATTTAGCAATGCTTCACTTTTTACAAATTTTGCCTCACAGTCTTCAGTTTTACTTATGCTGTTAAGTTTTGCTTTAAATATCCGCAAAGGGCCGGTGTGTATGAAGGTTTTTGGGATAACCTTTAGGTCAGCTGTTCAAACCCAGGTGCGAGGACTTTTCAATCAGTCCAATCAGTCCTTTTGCCAATTAGTAATCTAATTAGAGAGTTACAGTGAAAACCCACATACACAATGGCCCTTTATGGATAAGACTGGCCACCCCTGCTTTAGAAGCTGAGGTTTGGTTCTTCTTTTGTAAGAGTAATGGTAGGATCCTGTGAAGTTAGATCAAGGTCCAGTTGTTTGTAAGCCTTTATGAAAGCCCTAGACGGCTTGGACGTGCTTAGATTCTGTCTCTTCCTGCTCAATTATGGGGTCATTCAAACTTAATGAACCATAATGAACTCTAAAGGAAACAAAAACACTTCTGATGCAATCCTGTAATGCTCTGAGTTGTTGAAAAGTAGAGACAAGGAAGAATTTAGAACTCACAAACTGACCATAACATGAATTTATAATGCCAAGCAAAATATAATTTCTTAACCTAAAACGGTGATGTGCATGAATGATTCTGGTTTATCGAAGTACTCAGGAAAATAAATCATTTTGAATTAATGAAAAGATACTGTATGTAAGTCTATTATTCTTTATGTCATATATATCTCCATTTTTACATATTTCTTCATTTCAATCTTCAACTGTCATTTTAATGCACTATCACATGCAATATTGCTGTACTGTGGATACATCTGCCACATTTATGTATTAATATAATAATAACAATGTATGTTCCTATGGGCAATGTGTCTTCACCTGTCCGCCTGACCCTCCTGTCTGCTCCCTAATGTGGCACTGCTGAGCCACACCTCTTGCTTGTTGCCCCTTGTTAGTCCTTGTATTTAAGTAGATACCTGTTTACCTTGTCTGCCTTAGTCTGGTCATTGATGTAGAATCTTTCAGTGGCCTGTGTCCTTCCTTATTTTTCTCCGGGACCCTCCAAACTAAATCAACAGGGTTCCTTTTGGGTTTCTTTAAATAAGAACTAGATAAGATTTTAACAACTCTGAGCTATTAGTTAAGTTCTGCCCAGACGAGCTTGATGGGCCGAATGGCCTCCTCTCGTTTGTATGATTCTTATGTAACAGAAATTTCCTTTATACATTTTTTAATGTGTAAATTAAATTAACCATTAGGTCTGGATTTGGAAACCATTCATAAGAACCTAAGAATATAACATGCAAAGTTGCGGCTCCTATGTCACGTATTTCATCACCTATTTCTTTGACATGCAGATGATTGTGCAGCTATCATACTGACCTGCCTCTTCTGCCAGCTGTCGGAGTTCTTCCACATTCTGCCTGAAATATTCAACAGAGCCCTGGACCACTGCTTCCCCTCATGCAAGTACCTGTGCGCGCTATCAGAGCCAAACTGCGACCTTGAATGCTGCAACTGCACGCTGGACCTGGACTGTGGCCTGCTAGGCTCCTGCCATGAGGCCACCGAACTTCTGGAGCTGGCCCTGGAGGTCTCTGAGGTCTGCCACCGCTGAGCTGGGCGCTGCACTCATGCAGAGAGGCAGGCGGATGGTGCATGTGCAGGGTTGGAGTCAGGCTGAGGCAGGCAGAGGGCTTTGAGATAAGCTGGACTGTTTCTACCAGGCCTGTGCTGGTCCAGCGGATGACAAAGACAAAAAAGGTGCTTACAGCAGACAATGGTCAATGCATGGGAATGAACACCCACCTGTAGTATCTTTAATAGCCTTTTGTGCTGTGGATGTCATTGTGTTTGCTGTGTTAGCATGGACGTGAATAAGACAAACTCCACTCTGTGCTTAACCCAGTCTTCCCCCAGTTTTGTGTGTGTAAATGAATGTTTGGCATTCTGGGGCAGCTATGTTGTGAAGGAGCATTATAAAAATAAAGTGATCTGAATTGAACTGACCCTGTGATGTTGCTCAGGATAATTGGTTGGAAGAAAGATGGATGGATGATAATATACAAAATCCTCACCCAGTTCTTTCTTTCAGGTGGATAGCTGAAAGGATAGATATCCTGAATTGAATTAGTATGAGTCAATTCATTGGTCAAGGTGCAAGGTTACTTTATTGTCACCAGCAGCTAAGTAGTGTACATAGTGATATGAGACCGTTTCTCTATCGCCACAGCACAATCATGTTATGATACTGTGCCGTATGCTTTTCATTCATGTTAAGTCAAGTTGGTGATAGTGGCTGAGTGACATAAACAAATTGCTGCACAGCAGGTCATTTAATCACGGCGCAGTGATTGCTGTCCAGTTAAAAGCTAGGCAGGAAATACCCCAGGGACCAAGATGCTAGAGTCCTTGTGAGACTCCATGCTACACACTAAGGTGTAAACTGACAGTCTTTCTGCTTTGGTACGTCATTGGCTGTCTGTCAATGAAGTCTGAGAACAAAAATGTCCGTTTAAAATGTAACCTTGTTGCTCAGGATATTTCCAGAAAGATTCCTTAACGCAAAGTACAGTAGTTCATTATCTAGCACTTAAGATCAATTGCATCAATTGTTCAGAGTGAACACAAAATGTAGTGTACAGATATAGGTGTACGTGTCAGTACCCAGTCTGTACCGCCTGCCCTGGGTGACACGCACATCTGCACATTTAGTCCGCTGACTGAAAAACATCCGATTTCTTTGCTTGTCATTTCCAGTGTTCATAATATGGCACGGCAAATTGTCTTTTATCAGTATAAGGCTTACTCATCATAACTTAATTCTTACTAGTAAAAATATCATTCTTACTAGTAAAAATGCAGTTCAATGCCATCCAGTTCTGGATTTTTGCAGACCGTAGGTGATCCACATTTGTTTTGTGGCTCTTACTTTTGCTAATTTTTGTATAGCACTTTGGAATGCTTTGGCTGTTTCAATGTGCTTTAGAAATAAATTTGACATTACATTACATTACACATGGCCACAGGAAGGCTGCTGTGTCTAATTCTGTGCATGCATTGATCCCAGTTCTATTTCACTGTGTGCACAACTACATACAATATCCAGCCGGAGCGGATGCCTTGTATGACACTATAATTGGTTTTCCTTTCATTGCAGACATTCCTGGCATCTTTGATACAGTGGATAACAAACTCAACACACTCGCAGGCTCTTGAATCCCATCTGCAGCTGTCAAAAATGGTTGTGGGCACTAGGCCTAAATATCCAGCTGATATACGACTATTGAGGACATTTTACAGACATTGTGGCCAAGTGGCCATGGAATACATGTGATGCTTATATCTGGTCCAGCTTTAGAGTGTGTCAGATGGCAATGGTCTGCTTGCTGATGGCTGGTTATTGGGAGACAGCAGGTATCCTCCAGTGTTGAACCCCCAAACATTGACTGAGGAGAGGTATATCATCGCACATCAAAGAGCACACTGCTGTAGAGTGTGCTTTGGCCGCGTGGAAGATGTGATTCTGGTGCCTACACAAGTGCATTCTCCCCTGAGCTGTGCTGTTATTGTTGTGTGTGCTATAACAAAATATTTCCAGCCGCCTCCTAAATTTGCTCTAACGCTCCTTTTGAGAACTGTTACTTCCTTTTCCTATTGCAGCCTGCCATTGTTCTTTTTTTTACGAGGAAGAAATATCACATTTTGAGCCAATTTTTATATTTTCAACAAATAGTTTAATTAAGTTTCATCTTAATCTTGGTTGCTTTTGTGTGTTTTTATTGATTTTCTAATCAGAATATATATATATATATATATATATATATATGCCCGTAGGTGTGTATGTGTGAGTGAATGGTGAGTGAATGTGCCCTGCAATGGGCTGGCCCCCCATCCTGGGTTGTTCCCCGCCTCGTGCCCGTAGCTTCCGGGATAGGCTCTGGACCCCCCGCAA
>JAODKL010000107.1:22763655-22788881 GCA_026780765.1 Petrocephalus schoutedeni
TTTATCTGTTTTTTTTTATCTATATATAATCTATATATAATCTATAAATTTTATTGTTATCTGAGTAGTCTGCTTTGATCATTAAGTCAAGGGTTCATATTGCCATAATCACTCTGTATTAACTCCCCAAAAGCACGGCACAGGGGACAATCTACAAAGCAACTTTTTGTTTTGTGAAACATGTCACCAGACGAGCTAGAAGCTTCTGTATAGACTTGGTAACCCATCTGTAGGAGCTAGTCCTGAGCCTGCCCGTTTAGATACGTGGCTGAGTAATGGCATGGTGTATGAGGGCTTTGCGGCCCAATTCCAGATGGACCCGGTTCTGGTCCATGACTCTGCTCCAGATCATCCTGCTTGCCTGCTGCCCAATGAAAGGGTTTGTCAATTATTCAGCTATAGTCACTTTATTTCGGGCCCTGCAAATAGACCCATTAGACTCCTCTCTTGTTCCCAGGTGTGCTTTGATGCAGTCCTTGAGGGACCCCCTGATGGTCCATGTTTTTGCTCCCTTCCAGCTCCTGGTAGCAGAAAATATGGACTGTCTGGGAGCCCCCATAAGACTGGTTTGGGAAATGCTGCTTCAATGCACAGGCTTACCCAGCCTGAAGCCCAGGGGCCACCACAACCCCTTGTCCTCCCTCTTGTTAGATAACTACACCATTGCAGAAAATAGTACATCTTTTCACCATGATAATACCCCTATAAATTAATCTGATCTCTCCGCAACAGCATGTCTAGCTGCCGGTGAGAAGCGGATCGAGTGCCTTGACAGGGTTGCCTTTCGTTATTTTAGAATAGTGTTAATGACGCTAAACCCATCCGTTCTGAGAAGCTGTCGTGTTAATCCCTGCGCTTAGTTACTTAGACTGTAATTATGTGCTTAGAAATGAAATGTTAGGCCTCCAGTCAGGCCGGCAAAGTGGCATGGTGGTGTGGCACTCACGCCTCATTTCTTCATGTACAAACACTTTTTTTTTTTTCCATCCCCAGGGCAATCGCCAACACATGGACCAGATGACCCGTAAGTAGAGTGTGTGTGTGTCTGCGTCTGTGTGTGTGTGTGTCCGTCTGTGCTCTTTTGACATTGTCATTTAACCAATTAGGGCAATTTGAGCACTTTTTGTAAATTACACTACAGGGCGTTGAAACACGGCTTAATGGCTTTACAGATTACCGGAACGCTGGGGAAACTCAGACATGCCGAGAGAAACGATCAGTAAAACCGTTTAAATGTAATAATTATTAAAGGCTGAATGCATAAGTACCTTCATAAACTCTGCCAACCATAAACTTCATTGCTAGCATTAACACTGTATTATACGCATTTATAATTACCTGAGTACATGACAATAGAAAAATGGTTTACAAATGCTGCTGTTGGTACTTCTTCAGATTGCAAAGATAAAGTACCGATCGTAGGATTAGGGCATTATTTTCCAGGTCATGTTTAATTTAAACGCTTGCACAAATACTGCCGCTTTGTGTTCTGAGACCAGATATATCGATTTCACTTCAAGTTATCTTATGCAAGCTTCCCATGACTGGCCCGTCATGGACACAGGTCTGCTTATCATGAATGGATCGTTAGCAGTGCTTTCTTGCTAAGTAGAGCCTGTTATCGACCTCTTACCGGTGTCTATTTATACTTCAGAAGTTGTACCAAATAGTTTAGGTTAAGTTAACTTACTCAGGGGTACATCAGTGTTGATCCTTGGGCTGGATTTGTAGC
The DNA here is from genome assembly GCA_026780765.1 of Petrocephalus schoutedeni. Taxonomy (NCBI): domain Eukaryota; kingdom Metazoa; phylum Chordata; class Actinopteri; order Osteoglossiformes; family Mormyridae; genus Petrocephalus; species Petrocephalus schoutedeni. Next base: position 22,765,388 of record JAODKL010000107.1, read on the forward strand.
CTGGCTCCTAGAAAGCCTGGAATTTATGAGAATCAGATATTGGTGTGAGGTTACGGTTGGTCAGGAATGAATACTGTGGGTTCGCGTGAGGTGAGAGAACACGGCTCGGCATACTTCTTGGACAGCTCTGTTCCCAGAGCTGTGTCGTATTTGGGGGCCGCTCCTGTTGTGCTGATCTTAGCTGCCTTCTTCTGCTTAGCGAGAAACAATCATGTTTAATGTAAGGAGAGACTTTTAAGTCAAACACTGACCAATGCCAAAACATCTGTGCTACACCCATGGGTTGTAACTAATAATAAAGAACATAAGCCATCAGAGTTTGGACCAGATTATTATTTATACTTTGAAGTTACAAATTATGTTTTAACATAGTAACACCAGGCTGTTATTAAACGTGCGTCAGATAGAAATTGTGCATCCCGTATCATGTACCTACAGTCTGGCACTGTGGATTCTCCAGGAGCTGCAGGTGCTAAAGTGAGATGGGGCTGTTTAAGACTTACATCTCCTATTGGAGTTCTGTGGTTCTCCTCTCTCGTATCTTCCTGTACCTGGACCAGAGGCCTTCCAAGGGTTCCTCTGTTCCTTCTGGATTCTGTCCCTTTCCTGCAGACAACACAGAAATTGGGTGGGGGGTGTTGCTGGACAGATCCTTGGTTTTATGAAGGTGTAGCCAGGTCCCGCTGGAGACCCTTATAGGGCAAACAAAAAGGCTATTCTGTTGCAGGCTGGGTTCTGGCTAATTTCTCCACAGGCTTCCAATCGCTGGCTGCCTCCCTGTTTGGGAAACGGAACATGCGACCAGCTCTTAATTGTTCCCTCATAAGTTCAATAAATAGCATGGTGTCATAAAGGGTATAATGAAAACAGCAAATGCAGACAGCGGTAAGGCGTGTGAACACAGGAGCGGGGGATGGGAGAAGCTGACATTTCACATGGCTTATTTTCTTGTTTACTCTGAAACACAGACCGGCAGGTCCAGCAGCTCAATCTAATTTTGACGTCGACTTACTTCACTGCTGAGTGCATAAAACAGATTTATCCTTTTCCTGTGCTTAACAATACATAGTAACAACAAGTCCTCTGGCAGCAAGCAGGATTTATCTAAACTGGGGAATATATCTATTGTTGGTCGGTCATTTGGGGCGACTTTACGGCCCCATGTTTAGCATGAGAGAGCCTGTGCTTGTTTAGCACGGTCTCCCTGAGATTGCCAGCGTCAATTAGTGTTCATCGCCACCTTGATTTGCAGAGATGGTCGTGTGTAAACGGCTCACAATCATTCCCAGACTCGGACAGCCTCCAGGCTCAAACTGGGGCCAGATGGAACCTCTGTCTGAGTGCGGTCGGCCAATCGCAGAGCGGCAGGCCTGTCGTGAACGGAAAGTTCTTTGGAGGAGAGGAACAATAGATCTCTAATGGGACAATTTTCTGTAGTCAAAGATTTTTCTTTTTATTTTAAACATCTAGCCCCTGAAGAGTGGTTCTGATACTGATGCTTGAAAACAGCTTGGGAATGAAATCTGAGTGCATCTCAAGTGTAAAGCTCTGATTCGGTTGAGGTCTAGGAGTCCGTCGGCGACTCTCATTGCATCGTTCCCTAAGCCTGTCTGATAGGTTATGCCCCCTCTCCGCGGCCGCACTGTGTACCTGCGACGCTGGTCCTCCAGGCTGCTGTCCTGATGGCGCTGCCTAAGAAGCAGGTCATAGGTCCCATTAGGCCTCCGTCATAAATTCCAGAGAGCAGGAATGCCTTTGTAACTCTCCCTGTGAGTCAGCCCCCCCCACCCCCCCCCCCCAAAACAGCACTGCCACTATTGGCCATCCTCTCTCCAGCTGTGTGCATACTCCTGGGACCACCACTGCCCATGAAAGGAGCTCTCCGAGTGGTACAGCAGTCCCACTGCCAGGGGAATGTGCCTCCACATAGGTAGTAAAGATGTCAGGGCGACTCGCGTCCATCTCTTGGCTCCTAATCGCTATTTCACTGTAAATGGAATCTCCGGCTGACTTCGTGTGACTAGTAAAGAATAATGTTCGCCTTGTTAATCCTTCGTGGAGGGAAGTGAGTGATTTATTTCATCCTAATAAAGTATTTATTTAACGTGGAGATATATGCCCAGCTAATCCCCCCCCCCCCCTCCCCCTTTGTTGGTTCTGTATCGCCACCTTGTGGCAGGTATGGAAGTTGGAGTGTTTAAATTTCAGTTACTGGACTTGTTTGACTTTTCAAAGCAAAACTGGGCTTCTGTCTGTTTTCGGTGAACTGACGCTGATGATGTGATGCCGAAGCTGGCTTGTCCCCAGCATTCACTACGGACGAAACAAGTCGGAAATCCAAGGATTTTTCTCTGTTAAAATGGTGTTAGTCTGTCATGACCTGGGGGGGGGGTCTGTTGGTCTGTTGGAATGGGGCCTAAAATAGGTCCCTGTGTTAGGCCCGATTTGCGAGTCTGTCTCTCTGCCCCCGTCACCCATGCTGAACAAATGCTCCTCTGTTCAGGCTCTCATGCACACGCTCAAAGTTTACTGGGACCTCAGGGTGGCTGAAGCACTGCCCTGCACCCGGCCAGAATTTCATATTGGCACCACATGCGTTGCCCTTGTTTTCAGTAAAATGAAAGCTGGACAGGCTCTTGTAAATAGCATCTGAAACTAAATCCCTGCTCGACCTTCCCTTTCTGACTCTCAATGGATATTTTAATCCTTGCGTATTAAAGTGAGGCCAGGAAAGTGTGCCCAAACACGCCAATTTTTAGCACAGCTTGTCTTGGACGTCACAGATAAAGTAGCTCTTGGTCTCGCTTTGCTGGCCTTCTCTGGAAACCACAGCTTGTAGCTGGAGCCACTTTGAACTCATACAATGGAATAGTCTTTGCATGAAAAAGGTCTGCTGGATTCTTTTTCTTGATATGTGACTTCAAAACAGCAGCGATCAACAGCTGTAAAAGACAAAAAACAAATAAAATAAAATCTAATGACTGCACCAGGGAGTATTGACTGTAAAGAATACACGTAGAAGATAACGGGGCAACTGTAATACCTAATTTATTCTTCAAAAAAAAAAAATATATATATATATATGCGCTTACATGCCAATTTGTTTTACCAAATTCACCCAGAATCCTCCCCAATAGCTCTATGTAACTGTTGCTGTCAGCCATGTTTTTCAAAGAGGTATTTATGGTAAAATTAGGCTCAGATTGAGTCTCTCCGTCATCGATTCCGCCTTTGCAGATTGTGAAGTAAATCAAATTATTGACAAGCCACTCTTCAAATGTAACCTCATAAAAAATGTCCCTGCAGTCGGTTCAAAATGGGCAAAATTGTTACCACATGTGACTCCATAAGAAATGGTGGTTCGGGCGTTGACAGCTGTCGTGGCAAAGAATAGAGAAAAAAACCTGTGTGATTGTAGAGCAAATATTCTGACCATATTTATAATGCTTTTGTAAAACAGAAACACACAGGCAGTTACATTTCCGCATTTTGTTGCTGCCGTCGTCGTCTGTTGTTGTTTCTTGAGCCGATGTTTGTGTTGAGTGTGACAAAATGGCGTCCTTGTTTGAAAGACCTCCTGTAGCCTCCGGCCCTTGAAGACGGGGCCCGTTTGCTGTGGCTGGCGTTCTGTTTGAGTCGTCACAACCTCTAAGACCCATAACGAAAGCATGCTGGTTTAAGTGCGACTTGAGATTTACCAGTTGCTGATACCCCTGGTTGTGTTTACAGTACGTCTGGGCAAGGCAGCAGTTAGGGAGGCCCAGCCAAGTCCTTTGTGCCTGTCCCTAATTTATTCTTGCATGATCTTACATTACGCTGGCATTTATCCAGATTTTCCTAACTTTCCCTAAAAATCGAATGAATTATTATTATTATTATTTATTTGCTAATTTTGTTCGCTTATTTTTAGCTACTTGTGTTTTTGGTTCCCTTCCAGAGTTGCTTTTAACTGCTGTTAAAGCCTACCGCATTATAGCACAAAGGTGTCCTCAGTGTTTGCAGAGTAATGCTGCTGACATTTGTGAGTTTTTTTTTTTTTGTGTGTTCGCAAGGCACCTCTCAGTCATTGTGTACATGCGTCATGATCAAAATGATGAATGAGATACTGGGATGCACACAGTGCTGCATAATGCCATCCAGATGGAACCTTTTTTGGTCGATGCCATGCTTGGGAAGGATGAGGGACTCACCAGATTTGTTTAGGGAGTGTTGGCAGGCCATCCGTCGAGGCAGAGGGCTTCCCTGTCAGTTGGGTGCTTTCCCTTCAGGACTGTTTAGTTTCTTGGAATCTTTTCGGGGGCCAGCCCCTGGGTCAGGCACCCAGTCCGGCTCCTGTCACCATGGTGAACGATTACACCAGAGGGGGGACGTGACCAGCCAGTCCTTCCTTGTGTGTCTTGCCGTCTTGCCCGATTGTGCTGTCTGCTGCCAGCGTGGTAGCATTAGCTGTATGTCATCGATGGGTTTTTTGTTGAAGTGACTCCTAGAACCAGAAAGTCTGGGACCCAAGGGGTCTGGTGGCCAGCGTTCCATCAAGGATGACAACACGCAGGCTTCGCTTCACCACAACATAATTTCAGCATTGTCGTCAAACGTTAAACAGCTCTTCACCCCCTCCCCAGATTATGTACCTTTAAGCACAACCTCCATGGCCCATGAAGATTTTCCCTACATACCCGCAACTTCCACTGTTCCGCCAGATCGCTTCCACTTCGGCCGCCTGCCGAGAGGCTCATGAACCATGCCTTGGCCCAGGGCCTCACAATCCTGCCCACGCTTCCCCTGCACCGGTCATCCCCATCACCAAATGGGATTTCCGTGCGGTAACATGAGTTATGGCTAATCAGAAGCACCCTGCCTGCCAGCCACATGGAAAAAAGGGACACTCTCCAGAACATTCCCCTCCAGAGAATGCTCTTGCTGGCTGAACACCAGTGGCAGGCTTGGGGCCCGGCTGTACCTGTATTGCCCCCCCCCCCCCCCCCCCCCCCCACATAGCCTGTGTGTTCTGGGCTGGATCACTTGGCCTGGTCCTCTCTCGTCTTGTTTCAGCGGTTTGCTGCTTTCTGTTTTAGCAGCTCCCTGAAGACCTGTAAACGAGAGCTTTCATATGCCCAAGGGGGATTATTTATAAGACCGTAATCGATGCGCCGAGCCAGTCATAAGATGTCATTTAAGCTGCAATTTTAAAGAAATAAGAATCCCTTTGGTAGTGCAGAGGTCCACTGATTTTCGCTCAGTGGAACCTAAACTCTGTTAAAATAGCATTTCATTTTCTGAGCAGTAGCTTTCACTTTCATTCCAAAAGAAACAAATGAAAACATTTGGGGCAGTTTTATTTTTATTTGCTTTTTCTCTTAAGATGTATCCGGCTTGCTTCAACATCAAGTGTAGTATGAGTCTGCATCTGCCATTTTCTGGACAGCTTGTACGATATACTCTAAGGGGATCTAAGGCTTATAACATCCACCACAATCATCCAGTCCTGCTTGAGGATTGGTGAACAGGGAAAGCATGACAGGTTGTGGCACATTTTTAAAATAAAATGTTACCTGCGTTGTTGGGTTTAATCATTGCTCGCTTGAGGGTCCTCAAAGAGCATGACCTCAAAGATAATGATAAAGGAAACAAAATGTTGGCCTTGGATTTTTCCCAGTAGTGCAAAGGGTCCTGTGGCCTTGGGCTCGTTACAGGGATTTCATTTCACACCATCTTAAACAGGCAGGGCTGCTGGAGGTGCTTATTGCTTAACAGCATTTCTCCTCTTTAAATGCAATTTGTTGTGTGGCAAAGTCGCACTAATTGCACCTCCGGTTCCCTCTTGCGGTTTGAGCAGGCACATGACGTCAGATTGCAGTGGAAGGCGGACCAAGAACAACACTCCTCCAACTCCCGCCCGTGCACAGATGGTGATCTCGGGGGGGTGGGGGGTTGGTCGGGTCATGGGTTTGTTTGGTACTTTTAGAAAAATCGAACGTGAGCTCAGTATGATGGATTCCAGGCTTGATCCCCAGTTCTGTTCCCCTTGGAGTTTTTCTGTTTCTGATTGAGTGAGTGTGCGACGATGATATACGTATATGCGTACTTGAGCGTATTTTATATAAATGCGATGGACTTGTGAAAGGACTTGATGGATAACCTGGAACCTGGTTTTGGCAGGACCCACGAGAAAGGCTTCTGCCAGCCGTACCGGGGCATCGCCTGCGCTCGCGTCATTGGGAACCGCAGCATCTACGTGGAGTCGCTGCAGATGCAGGGCGAGAGTGAGAACCGCATCACAGGTGGGTGTTCCTTGCCCTTGGGAACCTTGAGGGTCGCGACATGGGTTCCCAGGGATTGACTTGACGACTCATGCTTTCCAAAGATGAACGAGGGATATCTTATGCTTCACATTCACATTATGAAAAATGATTTGGTCTGGTTGGGACGTGACTCGGCAGGGTTGGGATGAAGGGACAGGGAATGGAGATGTACAAAGTGTAGACGAGAGAGAGTAAAAAGGCATTTCTGCTTCAACACGAGGGGAAACTCACAAAATTACAGGTCCTCGGGTCATGGACAAGGTTCCAGTGGGGAGTGAGCTCAAGCATCAGGTTCTGAGTGTGTTCTCTGGGGTTCAGAGAAAAACGACTCGGCCCTGTATAACTGGTTGGGCTCTCATGAAGTGATTGAATCTACCTGACTTCAGGACATTCATGCTTTGTCCCCTGCCTTAAATAGTGCATTCAATCCAACAACTCAATCAATTGGGTGAGATGTATCAGATGAGACTGGGTCAGACTTGTGTGTGTGTGTGTGTGTGTATATATAATATAGTGTTTGTATAATTAGCCTCGTGCCCGTTGCTTCCGGGATAGGCTCCGGACCCCCCGCGACCCTGAACAGGATAAGCGGGTTGGAAAATGGATGGATGGATGTATAAGGGAAGAAATCACTCAGAGCATATCTGAAAACCATTTAATTGTTTTTAATATTTAATATTCATGAAGTAGTTCACATATACAGCTTCAATGAAAACACGTTGTAATCACTATTCCGTTATTACGTCGGTAGCTCATCACACTGGGGCTGCCTCCGTGTCCCCGGGTGAACAAGGTATCCTCATATTACAGTAGCAGGCATCTGTGTGGAGACAGTGCCTGAGAGGGGTTCGGTGGATGACCGACAGCAGGCGCACACCCAACGGACGCCTGACAGGCTCGATCCTCGGTGGCCGCGTCCCACCAGCCGGTGGGCGGAGTGACGGGCAGCTACCGCCAAGTGTGTCTGATGCGCAGACCCGTGCTCCGAAGAGGCATTCTCCAGTGCATTCCGACACTGACCCTGTAAGTGCATGTTGTTTGTGCTTTCTGGCATGGCCTCATTTTGCTCTGACCTAAATATTGCTTCATACAGTAAAGAAAGGTTTCTTTGACAGCAATGACACCATCAATCAAAATAAAAAGCAAAAAAAAAAAAAAAACGGTAATACATTAAATACAATAAAGTTAATGTTATACTTTTGCATACACAGACATTCCGTCACTTCAATTTTGGCAAAATGTTTTGGCAGTCCACACTATCACATTTTGATAAAATAAAAACACTCCAACAGAGTGAACATTTGGATTACTGACTTTTTTTTAAGGCTACACGTAGAAGGCTAAGTTTTGGAGCACTACTCTTCTGTAGACCAGGGTTGGTCCTGCGTCCCTAACATGGTGACGCCAACGTCCTTCAAGAAATCCTACAGGCAAAACACTCCACCCTGCAAACGTACAACAATGCCTCCTTGTGGCAGCTGTATAAGGAGCTCTCCAGTGTCTCCCTGGTGACAACAAAGCTGCTTTAGTGGGAACTGCAGGAAACCTCCATGCACCAGCTGCCCAAACGAATCAAAGTAACTTGAGTCTTAAAATTAAGGCACATCGTTCACAAACCACCTTTCGAGTCACATGCTGTTGTCTAAACTCTGGTGAGCTTAAAAAATGAAAAAAAATAAAAATAAAATAAAAGAACTTGATCCTGAGGTCTAAAACACACAGGCACAATACATCTGCTTTAAATACTTATTGCATATTTGATTATTGCGATTCAGAGAATCTTGTTTTCTTTTTAAAAATTCACCTTTTCAGAAAGCGCAATGTCTGTCTAACATCCACACTTATTGCCAATATAGTAATATTTAGTAGACTGCTACAATTTTATGTTGACGTTCAACAACGTTAAAGGAAACAAAACAATAAAGCCTGTTATTCATATAATCAAATAGCATCTGTCATACAGTACCATGAGTGCATCATAACCTCATTAGAATATATAAAAATTGTTTTTTATCAAATCTTCATTCCAAATCTAACATCCATTTTCTTTGAGTTTTAAGTAACAACGCCCACAATTTATAATAAAAAAGTCTCCTTATACTCCTTTTCAATAAAAACTTTAGCACAATAAAAATGTCCTGAAAGTTACTGTTAAACAGAAAGAAGCATGCAAATGCGCGGCACACGGCATAAACAATCTACTTGGATATATACTCTTGGGGAGGTTACATGAGCTATTAAACTTGCCATGAGTGAAATTATCACCACATTCATGTTTTTTTTTTTAATTTTAAAATGAAAATGCTGTTAATCTGATGTGCATCATATTGTCTATTCCAGGGCATTCTGATATAGATTAGTCTGCATTTTCATTATAGGCTCAACAATTAAGAGCTGCATTGAATACGATGCCTATTACACAGGAGGTAATGATTAAAGTGGTCAATGACACAGAAGGAGCATGCATCCCTGCATATTGACATTGCTCTTACTGTTGGTTTCTAAGTTACGGGCAGCAGGTGGCCTAGTGGTTAAAACCCTGGACTTGTGCTAAGAGATTGCTAGTCTGATTGCTCTGTCATGGTTTATGATATACGGTAAAATTCATTGCCATCGCTCGAGCACAGTTAGTGATGAGGATGTTTTTATGTATTAGGGTGACATTATGGGTTTGTTGTTAGAATGATGTGGCACCATCCATGCTGGGCATTATAAGTGGGATACATCAGAACAGGAGATATACGCTCTAGAAGAGGGCCTCAGACAGCACCATATGCATGGGGAAAAGGTCACTTTAATTTAACAAATGCAGCTTTCGGTATAATATCTGCCGTAAGTTTTCCTCTCTGTTGACTGTTTCCAGTGGGTAGACCTGAATTCTTTGCAACCACAAAGCATGTAACCCAGAAAGCAACACAAAGGATGCCATTATCAAAAGCATTTGCGAATATTAAACGCAGCATTTCTTCACCCTCTTCTTGTTTATAAAACTGCCTAGTAGTATTGCTGGATACATAAACCAGGCAGTCTGCCACAAGGGGAAAGGATCAACTTTAGAATGGCATTTTGACATTACCACCTTAAAGTCACGATCTCTGACCTTCATCTTGTGAAATTTTTAATATTTTAAAATATTTTAAAAGACTTAAAAAAAATCAATCCCAAAGGCAAATTAATCATTTTTGATTAAAGCTGACTACAGTTTTGCCTACTCAGATTTACTATCTATCTATCTATGTATTGATCTATCTATCTATCTATCAGTGATCAGACAGTGATTCAGACTGTTAGTGGATGACAAATTTAAAAAAAGAAAAAAGAAAAGATGAGGGATAAAATGTAAACAATAAAAGAAATACTTGAGAAGCAGACTGCACCACCACCTCCTCCTCCTCCTCCTCCTCCGCAATAGTGTTACTGTACAGGCTGTTTCGTGGGCCTGGGGAGCTGGCTGGCGCGTGCTGCCCGCTAACAGCCACGCTCGGTCTCCTCCATGCTCATGCTGTTCTCGTGGCTGCTGTCTTTGGAGGCCCCTGGTGAAACGCAGGACAGCAGCGGGTCTTCCGCACCCACTGGAGACACCGTATCATCCATCAGCATGCTGTCCAGCCTGGAGGACCCCTTGGCTGCTATGCTGTACAGGCTGTGTTCTCCCCGGCTCGGCAGCCCATTGCTAAAGCCGATGGTGCCGTCGCTGAGGTCCAGAGTGGCGGGCGGCGGCGGCTCGGAGGCGGCATGCAGCTGCTGATGATACAGGTCATGGCTGCAGTCTCCCAGCACCGGCTCCTGCTTGATGGCCCGATTTGCAGGTTCAGGGGAACAGAGGGCAGTGGGGGCAACCACAGCCAATCCATGAGCGCGAGCCTGCATTTCCAGCTCCTGAATCACACATAGACATGCACTGCAATAAATTACATTGGCCCAAGTGCTGTTATGTTAAACCCAGTTAAAAACATGTCCCTTAATGGGTAAATGAGCATTATGATATTATTATAATGAGTAATTAATCAGCTCAAGATTGATGGCACCATCACATTTTCCCAATCCCAGGCCATGCTACAACTGCCTAAAATAGCCAGCCCTCTCCCAAAACCCAGAACTGTTCTCTCTATTCAGGAGAGGCATGCTAACAGACTGTTCAAGAGACAGAACCATTGAAAGGCAGCTGGGCCAGACTCTGCCTCTCAAACCACTTTGAAACATTGGCACTGGCCAACTTTCCCCAGTGTCTACAGACAATTTAAGACACCTCACTGGAGACATGCCGTGGGTTAATCTGTTTCAAATCCTCCACAATCATTTGTAATGCCAAGAAACCAGGGATCACTGGATCTAATGACTTCAGAGCCATCGTCCTCACTTCTGTAGTGATGTCACGTGTTTTTCAGGCGCCTTGTGCTGTCCCTCCTCAAGCCCATCACTGACCCACTCCCAGACCCTTTGCAGTTTGCCTACAGAGCCAACAGGTCTACAACCAATGCCATGAACACAGCCTTACACTTCATCCTCTAACACCTGGACTCTCCTGGAACCTATGTCAGAGTGCTGCTTGTGGACTTCAGCTCTGCATTCAACGTTATCATCCAGGCCCTGCTCCAGAGTAAGCTCTCCCAGCTGAATGCTCCTGATTTACCAACTTTCTAACAGGGAGCAACATGTGAAGCTGGGAAAGCACACCTCTATCCCTCTACCCAGCAGTACTGGCTGTGTGCGTTCCTCACTACTCTTCCCCTTATGCACCTCTAGTCTGCCTACAAAAGTGGGATTGGCCATCTGTTATCCTGGTATGACCAGTAGAATCTGGTGCACAACTCTCTGAAGACAGTGGAGATCACAGTGAACTTCAGGAGAAGCTCAGCACCACTGACCCTCATCACAGGCTCTCCCTATTTAGAATTGTGGAGTGTTTCTGCTTCCTGGGCATCATTTCTAAAGATCTTAAGTGGTAGCTGTTCCCTCACCAAGAACGCCCAGCAGAAACCCAGCACTTCCAGTGGTAGTGGAAAAAAATCAATCTGCCAAAGACAATGATGGTGTACTTCTACTCTGCTACCATCGCGTCCATCCTCACCTCCTCTCTCACCGTCTGCTTTGCAAATGCAGGCAAATGCAGGCTGCAGTGTATAATCCGTAGTGCAAGAAGTTCTGCTATTATTTAACAGCACTACGAAACAAGCAACAAAGACTGCAGCTGACGCCTCCCACTATGGAACTTATATGGCAAGAGGCTCTTTTCGCAAGAGGCTTAAAACTATCAAGACCAAAACCACATGCCTGAAGAACAGTTTTTTCCCCTACAACAATACGCCCCAGGTACAGTAGCTGCACACCTGCTGCGACATCACACTAAGAACATTACACCCCCCCACCTACCTACCCTTATGCAACAAAAATATATTATGGATATATTATGTGACAATATATTTCATGTGTATTCATATATTGTGAATTGTACATAGTAATATATGTTATGATATATCCCATAATATATTACATATGTAAGCAATATTCATAAATATATGAAAATACTGCAATTATTGCTGTTTTCATATATTGAATAAATACATTGTCATACTATTTAATATATTATTATATATATTGAAATACGTCCCACATTAAATGAGATTATATATTGGAAAAGGCTTTGTAAATATATGGAAATAACTCTGAACATTATCTGCACTAGACACATGCAATTTTGACTCAAGACAATTTTGATCGTCTTGAGTGTCCAAGATTGTTTTGTCGGACACCCCAAAGTATATTCCTTTTATGTAAAAGTACTTTGCGATATGAACAATTCTGATAAAATCATTAGAGATCTCCTGTGAGGAAGGGCCAGGAAGGGGGGGGGGGGGTTACCTGAATGCGCAGCAGTAAGTGCCTGTTGGTATGTTCCAGCTTCTTCTGCCTGTTCTCCAGCTCCTTCGCACGTTGCTGCTCACGCTGAAGCTTCCTGATGTAGTCCACGGCGGCCTTCAGGATGGTGCCCTTGTTCCACCGCATGTCCCTGAGGAGTTCAGAAACCCAGAACCCCAAACATAACACAAGGAATGGGACGCAGCTCTCAAAAACAAATATATACAGTCATGAAAACTGAGATAGTCTTCAACAAACAGCATTTGTTAATACATAAACAATATGATTTTAGCCACGGTTATTCAATACTGTCTGTTTTATGTGTCTTCTATGTCCATTTACAATTGTTATCGTTAAATAATATGATTTTCACTATCATTATCATTAACATTATAAGTACTTTTTTGGCTGTAATTTAGAAAGTAAGATGGGTGGGTGGGTGGGGGCTGCATTTTCGCATCATTAGAAAATGGATGACACCAGTAGCGGTTCTGGATCCAGCTTCACACTTACGGGTCGTTTGATTTTGGAATCAAGGTTCCCAGGTCTTTGATTCGATCATTAATGTTAAAACGACGTCTTCTTTCAACTAAAGAGATCAGAGTAAAAGTAATGGGTAAAAATCATACCAATGACAAGAAAAAAAATGAACATCACATCACATACTTGTCCAAAAAGAACTTGCATAAATGCAGTATTACTGCAGATGTATAAACACCCATTTATACTATTTATAGTCAACATTTGAAGTTGTCTTACTTCTCTCAGAATCCTACCATTACATATAAATACCAGTTCAGCTGTTGATCAGAGCTCCAGCAACTGGTCTCCTCAGTCCCCAGATGTTTACAGAGTGTTGTTAAAAGGAGAGGTGATGCAACACAGTGGTAAACATGCCCCTGTCCCAACTTTTTTGAAATATCTTGATAGCATCAAATTCAAATTGAGCATAAATTTGTCATAAAACAACAGAATTTCTCAGTTTCAACATTTAATATGTTGTCTTTGTTATATTTTCAATTAAACATGGGTGTAGATGAATTGCAAATGACTGCACTCTGTCTTTATTTACATTTCACACAGTGTCCCAATGTTTTTGGAAACTGGGTTGCAGAAATCACTAACCCTACAGAGCAGGTGTGGAGAAAACTCACTTAAATTGTGGTTGTCCTTCTTTTGCCTCTCCTTTGCCAAAGCTCTGACTTCAGCCTCTGTAACCAGAGTGACAGGGTCATCTAGGGACATGCTGGCAAAGCATCATAAGCACTGAAGAAAACAGGACGGCAGCATCCTTTCTGGTTTGTTACAAAGCCTTCATTTCTGCTCCATGAGGAAAAAAAGTGTTCAAGACTGAAATTACATCAATAGTGAAAACTGTAAATTTTAGGTTTCTGAAGCATTTGGTCTTCCATTTCATTCATGAAGATAAGACTACTGTCAAAAATGATAAGAATCGACACTGGAGTAGAATAATAGAATGATACAGCACAGGTAGTAACAACAGTGAAATCCTAAATATAAATTCTATTTATCAAATATGCTTCTAACAAATCCCTTTATTTAATTTGCATGTATATTTCAGCTTCAACAATAAAAGACCTGGTGGATTTGCTTCTGGATAAAAAATGTTAGTATATCCCATATTGTGTGCAATATTGTATATACTCGCAATAATATGGAAAAAATAATTCATCTGGATTGAAAAATTCACAATAGTAGTAATAGTAGACTTCCAATAGTAAGTGCGATAAAAATCCATTTCCTGATGCAATGCAAAAAAGACAAATTTCTAATTATACATAATAGTATAGTTTCTACATCAGCATAGGATAACATTTGATTAGATGAAATAAGTTTAACAATACATAGTTGCATTTAATGTCAAACACATTACGCATGATTATTAACATAGTAACACAGTGTATCTAGTTGTACAGAGCAGTGCCACGTTTGAAAGACAAATAATGAAACATACCTACTGGAAAGCCCTCAGGGCTCTGATAGTTTTCAAACTTGTCACAGGATCCAGACTTGTCCAGCATGTGCATCAAGGCCAGGTCAGGAGTAACTATTTGGCACATTATATTTTTGTTGTGGGTTTTCATATTGCACACAATATGGATATTTGTATTGTGTGAGTATACTACCAGCAAACCAAAAACTAAACACGTCACTTTTTTGAGGGAACATACATTTTTATGATTTTTACACCTCTTTGGAATAATACAGTACAAGCAGTCCCCAGGTTACAAACGAGACCCATTCCTTAAGTCTGCCGTTAAGGCAAATTTGTAGGTAAGTCAGAAAAATAATAATACAGTGCATGGTAATAATAATCATTATACAGTAATAATGAAAATTGCTACATATGATATGGTACTATACCTCATGCCGATGAACCACTGAAGCTGAAGTTAGCGTGCATTCGTGATAACGAACTATTGTCAACTTGTCGTGCAATCCTACTACCTGTCCACTGGATCCAATCCCTTCCTCAATGCTACAGACAATCTCTCAAGACCTCCTTCCCTTCATCACCACTATAATTAATAGCTCCATAACATCTGGTTATGTACCAATGGCATTCAAAAAAGCCAGGGTTATTCCCATCTTGAAAAAACCCTCTATAAATCCCTTGAAATAACCTTTCAGCAGCATTCTACACAGTTAACCACAAGACTGGTCCATCCTTATGAGTCTTGGAATTCATGGCTCAGCACGGCAATGGCTTGCTTCCTAACTAGGAGGCTGGTCATTTCAAGTGACGTGGAAGGGATCCACATCTGCCCCACACAGACTCTACACTGGTGTCCCTCAGGGCTCAGTTCTTGGACCTCTTCTGTTCTCCCTCTATTCTAGATCTCTGGGTGATATCCTCACAAGGGTTCTTTTACCACTGCTGTGCAGTTGACACTCAACTCTTCTTTCCTTTTCATCCCAGCTTATTCATCTGCACCCTCGGGGTCACCATGGACAATCACTTGTCCTTTTCCTCTCATAATACTAATCTTTCCCGCTCATGTCGATTTCTCTTCTTCAACATCAGAAAGGATCCGTCATTTTCTTTCCACACAGGCCTCTCAGATACTCGTTCAGTCCCTTGTCATCTCACGCCTAGAGTACCGTAACTCTCGCCTAACAACTGATCCAGAACGCAGCTGCTTGACTCGATTCCAACCTTCCCAAGTTCTCCCACTCAACACCATTGTTCCACTGGCTTCCTGTAGCTGCCCGCATCTGATTCAAAACACTGATGCTTGCCTACAAAACCAAATTCTGTAAATGTAAATGCAAATGTATTTAACCAGAATTTTTAATATAATAACCTTATGGCAGTCCGTTCGTAAGAACGAGTTGTTCGTAAGTCAGATGTTCTTAACCCGGGGGACTGCCTGTACACAACCCAGAAATTTTTATCCCATCTGTGTTCTATCATCAGTCATTTGCAGAGTAATTTTTACGTGAGGATCCTCTCAAATTTTTTCCTTTGAGCTTCTGAACTCTAGAATGTTCAGTGTAGGTTTTTTTGCTGTTAAAGATTCAGACACACCATCCTCAGTAATAAGCTTGCGTGTTTGGTACCTAGTGGACTTAATGGAGGCCTTTCAGACCGTCCTCTGCAGAAGCTGTGCCAGCTAGGCGCAGGATGTGAGGTGGTGTATTTTACCTGATAGTTCCCTCTTGATGTTGGGCAGGCTGGCAGGGCAGGAGTTGCTGATGGAGAGCCCATGGGGGGGCATACCCTGGCTGCTGTACATATCTAGGAGGTTAGCTGACACTGGAATCTGTGGGACACGGGAACAAACAGATTTTGGTTTGAACCCAAAGATAAAAAAAAACATCTGCAGCAACAGATGAGTGAAGACAAGAAAGCACAGAGACTGCTGCTAAACCAGAGGGACATTCAGAGACCAGCAACTGTTTTACTGCATTCGCTAGCTGTAAGGACTGCTGAGGGTCACTAGAGGGAGACAAAATACAGATCTACTGTGATATATCCTGACACTGCTCTGTCCTGGTCTCAGGACCCATCCAGCTCAGTATTCTTTATTAGGTGCATTCTGAGTAAAAATCATTGCGTACAGTAGGTCGAGAAGACCAGGACTGAGAATTCATGCTACACAGACAATAGTATGGTGTATCTTTCCAGGACTCATTTGAACTCCCTTGTTACAATGGCCTGTTTGTTTTAATTTACTACTTATATAAAGTGCTGAATATATTGGAATCATCATAAAGATTCTCCACTGAATGGTTTACGCTCATTGTGACATTGCCTTTCTTGGGCAACCTCTCTAAAATCCACATATCTCTTAAGCAACAGAATAATCTTTGTAGATCAGCTTCCTTTTGCCATTTCAAACCACATTTGATGTTAACAATGAAAATTGAACATTTAGTCCTGTTTGCTGTCAAGGAGACGAGCAGAACATGAAACATACCGTACTGGCCAATTGGAGTCCTGGGTCCATGAGCCCAAGAATATCGTCAGTATAACTTGATTCCAAACTAATAATGTCATCAATGACGTCATCCATCTGTAATTAAAGAACATAAACGCCATGAGACTGCACATATTAAGTCCATCATGCTCAGGGAGGTACTGCCTGAACCTACTACTGTTACATATACCCTCAAAGAAATCTGGGAGCACCCGTACCCTGTGCTTACAAAGGTCTATGCTTGTATGGAGCCCTTTAAGGTTAACATCTAAATAGAAAGGAATTATACTTGGCAAGTGGAAAAAGGAAGGGAAGACTTCGCTGTTTTTATTCAATCATGCTGTACGTTTACCATTGTTGTGCTGTTTAGATTTTTTACATTGTTTAGCCAAGACATAGAGTAATTGCATCCACTCCAGACTGTTCATCACCACTGCGTTGTTCATCCTCTTTTCAGTCTGCATTTAAAATTGGAAGCCAGGACTTTCCAGATTACAGCTGCTCATGCATCCTTCAGACTTTATTTCTATGGTTTTCTGCAGTTGTATGTATCAGTTGTAATTTGGATTTGTTGCTACTCAGTCGCTGTATGCGTTTCCTGTGTTGCAATAGTTTATGTACATATTGTTTTCCCATCAGTTATTAGCGTTAGATTATTTTATATATTAATTTCAACTTTCCAATTTAATTTTAGTTCGTTTTCAGTGTGGTTTTATTAGATTGTAGTAGTTTTTATTTTTAATATTTTTAGTTTACTTTTTATATATTTTAGTTTCAGTTTAAGTTTTATTTCTAAGGGTAGACTTAAAGTTGTAGAAGCATTTCATGTGTCCCGTCTTTTGAGAATCCTACATGAATGCATTGTGAATACATAGTACAAATTATGTACTAATGCCCTCAAAGTAGCAAAACATGTTCAAAATGGGCAAAATATTAATGGTCATTAAAGATGAATCATCATTTTAACCTAAATTTATTATTTAAAAAACAGTTACAGAAACTATTTGACATTTGTTTTTGTTTTATTTCAGTTTCAGAACTACATATAGTTTTGGCTTAGTTGTAGTTTTTTTATTTTATTTTAATATTTAATTTCAGTTTATGAAAAGGTTATCATAAAGTTTAGATTTTTGTTAATGATAATAACCCTGTCCTACATATATGCAGTTATTCTAACACAAACATGTTACAATGCAACTTAGCCAGCTCTACATCTGATCTCATCAAGTACGCTATACTTTTGCTCATGCTTGTGTTAACAAATACCCAAATGCCATCTTTAAATGAATCCTTCAAATGACCAATAGGTTCCACATAGTTTTCTGTACTCCATTTAAACCATTAGCAGCATTAATAAATGAAGAATGTTTTTGCAAGTGCAAACCCTCTTTTGGCGTTAAAATTTTACTTTTAGGATTTACTAAAGATGCGCAGTGAAAAGTAAGTGGTGAGACGGCATTGACAGTTAATTTTGCACAAAATTTGGGGGAGGAGAGTATTTAAATGACTCGCACGATGTCAGTCAGGTTTCCGGTAGGGAATTTACTGCAAATTCTGCCATTATTTAAAAAAATGAAAAAAAATGCTGGATGTCAGTGTGTCGGTCCAGTCCATGCAACACCCTGCGTCTGTCAAAGCGTGCATATTTGGGGTGCATGGAAGAGTTCAGTGACACCCATATAGCTGCCAGTGTATTTGTACTCTTGTGTGGTATTGGCAGCAATTGGAATAATAATGAATCACTGTAGCGGGCTAATGTTAAGCAGGCTAATGTGAAAAGATGACTAAACAAATGCAGGCAAATAATCAGACATTCATGACATGTTGGCATCTGTGCCAGCCGTGAACATGCATTACTTGCTCTACCTCTCTCTCACAGTTGGAATTGAGGGTGAGCAGTGCCATGGGGCTGTTGGGGGCGCTGTTTCCAGGTGCTGGGGGCATGCCCCTGTGCTGAACAGACTGGCTGGGGCAGGGCAGGCTGATGGCCTGGGAGTTGAGCTTGCTTCCCAGCGTGGTAGACAGGTACTGCTTCACTTGTTGCCGCTGGGCCTGCTGAATGTGGTACTTGGTGGGGTTCTCCAGGTGAGTCTGAACCTGCGTGGGAAACACAGTGGAGTAGCACAGGTCAGGAGCAGTTACCTGGAAACACACGTTATTATGCATCCAACAAATCTTTATAGCTGTATGGGACATTAATGAAACTGACTTAGATTCTGATTGTATCTTCTTGGAAGAATAACTAATTGCAAGCAAAAAAGTAACCTCATAAGATCAACATAAGAAAACCTACAGTATGTGGAAATGTACTTCATATTTATATTATGATTAGGCTGTACTCAGAAATGAATAAACACGTTATCACTAATTTCTCAGTACATTTTTCTTAGCTGCTTAAGTTTTGCAGTGAGTTTAACACATCAGAAAGAACAGGGCACTAGTCAGGGGACACCCTGGGCAGAGGCCAATTCACTACAGAGCGCATACTCACTAGAGGCATCATAGAGACACCAGTTCATCTAACTAGATGATTTTACAGAGTGTAATTGTGGCCCCACATATAAGACATAATACTTTTTGCAATCACAACAGGGATTCCTGTAGCAGTCACAAGAACACACACACCATACCTCGTAGTGAATGTACTCAAGCATCTCCAGCAGTTTGCATATATGTTTTTTATCCTTTCTTCAGATGATGGAAGACTGAGGTGAGAATTTCCCTTATCGCAGCTCAGACAGGCTGACCGTCAAGGGGTGGAACTCGGCCAGGCCAAGTTATTAAAAGCTTAAGGGCTCATTAGTTATGCATGTAGATGATTAGAGGAAAACAGTGAACCTTTCTGCCACTGTGTTATTTTATTATAGATAGAAATATATGTCCTTATAGAGGTGCTTTGACGTCAGGATCGGCATGTCACAAAGAGCCCATTCTGTGGCCAAGTCTCTGTCCCTAAACTGACACTCGCTTCAGGCCAAAGAACATTTCATCTTTAGACACACTCCTCCAGTAGAAAACATTATTTGTTCTGAGAGTCCAGAGTACAATTAATGCTATTGTTGCTTCGAAAGCAGGAAATGCTTGAAAATATAAGCTTATGTTGTTTTGTGGATACACGTTACTTTACTTCACACGGCCCTCTGAATTTGCTATGGTGCTATGGGTTCTACAGGATGAGAATACAACTCATGTGGAATGACGTCACACCTGAATTAACCATGGTCCAGTACATCCAGTCAGAAAGCCTTTAAGCAATACCAGTTCTAGCCAGGTTCATTAGTAGTATCTGTTAGCAATACCAGTTGATAACAACACATTTCATGATATTTTGCGCATTGAAAGATAGAGGTTGGAGAGTACTGTGCCTGATGTAATGAGACACAAATCAGAAGAGAGCTAATAAACCGTCACTTCTTTTGAGGAAGGGTGCAGTTGTAAAGGTTCCCTTGTTTTTCTGAGTCAGATCTCTGACTTCAGGGGCCATTCCAGACTAGCACCTCGGATATTCCAACTTCCAAATTCAAATGGAATGCACCAGAATTCGTCAAAATGTTTTGACAGGTGTGACATCAGCACTGAATTGTATCCCGTAGTGGCCAAAAAAACATAGAGCATTGAGATGGTCTGAGTGTGGTTGCTTTTGGGGGGTCTGAGCTTGTTATGAGCATTCACACATGGCCTGCATTGCGGAAGAAACGCACCGTGTCAACTTAAATTGGCTGAATCGAGCCAAAGTGTGAAAACACACTTAATGACTTGGGTACTGGGAAAGCCTCCAAAGGGTTAGGTTCAGTCCCAGTGCCATCTGCTGATACCACATGTTCTAAAAATGCACACATTCGAAAAGGCTGCACTTTTTCCAACTTTATTCTGGCCAACGAAAATAGCTTGTAGGTGTTGCTCTTCGGAGAGGGAGCAGGCCTACAGTATGGTATCTGCTTCTCGAACTCGTTTTTCATTTGTGCTTCGGCCTCATCACATCTGGTTTCTGCTCTGTAGTCTGTACTGAATAGCATGCTGTGACTAGGGTGCAAAGGGGCAAACTTAGATGTCAAACATGGCTGTATAAGTACAAACAACTGCCTGGTAAAAGTAATGGTAGGAGTACTAGATCTCTCTTGGGAGACTATCTTGAAATTGCATACAAGGTCTCAAATCTCAAAGAAAAAAAAATCGAAATGCTGATCTTTCACGATGCAGACATCTAGTGTCCACTGCTACTGGTGGAGAGTGCTTTTCCTCTTGTCCCATAACAGGGTTGGCTTGTCCATTTGCTAATATGAATGTACAGTCCAGTCATGACATGGTTGCAAATCTTCATAGGCCTGATTGATTTTGTGCCACAAAAATTCTTGTGTAAGGATATAGGCGAATGCAGGGTCAAGAAGAGCAAACATATCAACTGATCTCAAGAGCATGAAGGGTTTTCTGAAACCGTTTCCCTACTGACAGTCTATAAAATCCTCAAAAGGGAGCTTCTTCTGCTATTGAGCTTTATTGACATTTGATCAAAAGGACTTACAAGCCCAAAGGTCTCTATAAAGACATTCCAATTCTGACCAGCTCATCAACAGTCTGTACAGAATCTATTAACAAACTTGTTAACATGGGGTGCAGTTTCTGAATATGATGTGCAGTGTCTTTTTCTTCAAAGTCAGCACAGCATTCTACGTGGAAAAGCCTCTGTCTCTCTCCTTGATGATTATTTGTATGGATTGCTTTATATATCCTGAAATAAAGTATTTCGGGAAATATGGGTCTTTCATAGGAGAGTGACCATACACAGTATATGTAAAATACATAGGTATGAAAAAAAAATCCCCCGGTAGCAAATTGTGCAATACTGGAAGAGGTTCATGGACATGCAGTATTTTTATAAGAGTCTTGAAGGAAAAAGCTGGAGGCCCTTTCACCCTTCACCTACTAAAACCAGCTGATAGCAAAGAACACTATTGCAGTGTATTCTGTTCCTGTGGCCTTTTAAAGAACATTATCAGAAAAAGTAAAAAAAGAAATAGGTCAAAAATATTACACAAATAGTATACACACAAATAGTAACATATATAAATTAGCCCCATGACCCTATGCTTGACAGGACAGATGCTCATAAAAAAATGAAACCAGTGAGTTTTGTTAGCTGACAGAGAAAGGCCACTTCCCAATATCCAGAAACAATAATGCTTTTAAATGCGACACTATTACTGATTCATAAAATTTTCAAGGTAGGGTTTTACAGAATAAAAATGGTTAAAAATACTTAAAACACACAAAATTACTGTGCGAGCCTGCAAACAGTACTCACTATTTAAAAATTCCATACATATGTTAATACATAGTGTATCAGAAATTATATTTTAAAAATACTTCAGTTAAGAATTAATTATGGTGCCATTCTTTTTTTCTTGAGTATCTACACTATACTAACCAGTAGCATTAATGCCAGCCTTAAAATTCCAGCGGACATAATGAAATCATTCTGCTTTTCTCCCCTAATCCCACATGCAAAATAATCCTCCTGATTTCATGAGAACAGCTCCAGCTACTAGGCTGCTGTGACAGCATGGCTGCAGGAACAGCACAATCGACTGGGTGGGCAGTCGGCACTTGGAGTGAGTGTGAGGAGAGCTGCAGAGAGGGGGAGAATGAAAAGAACTTGCTGTCTGGGCTTGTGAATGGCCCAGTTAGCATGTCTTACTTTGAATAGTGCCTTGTGTTTACATATGTTAGTCAATAAAGCATGTCACACATGAACCTACCCTCAGATCAGTTTCTAATTCAGTCACACTAGTGCAGTCTGAGCTTGCATACATGTTTTTGAAGGTTTAGTCTAAAATTTCTAGGTGCAGTCAATTTTGAGAAAAAAAAGTTGATGGCAAAAATGTCAATGTGGTGTAACCGTAAAAGCTTGGCACCCACTAATTAAACGTGCTTAAAGGTGAAATTCTCAATAAAACATCCTATCATCCTAGTTTATATATTAGAACTATTTAATGTGAAATAATAATAATGGAAAACCACTGTTCTGAAAATTCGAATTAATTTGGGGATTCAAGTTAGTCAGGTCAGCTTCCTTTAGTGTCAAGATGGTGCAATCACCATTCAAGGAGCCGTATTGTGCAAAAAATCCATGTGACTGGAAAAAATATCACGGAGATAAACCCTTGATGGCGCTGACCATTACATGCCAAGGTTAGTAACTCATTAAAATATCAGATATTTTGAGGTATCAGGTATTTATCTTAAAAATTGTGTTTGAAACATTCACACAAAGTGTCCATGATAATGCATGTCAAATTTGATTTTTAATTGAAATGTGACATGTCAGGTATAATCCTCTATTGCTGTGGAATAACAGAAGATGTCAAAGATACCTAGTGAACAAAATTCAATTTTGAGATAATCCTCACAAAATCTGTTATGTGATATTTTAAAATATAGTAATTATTTTTATGAGTACACTTAAGATACACTCTAGGTTTAAAAAATATTTAATACTTCTCATTCTTTTGTGGTTACATCATTTGACATTTTCAGGCACATTCAGTCTTACCTTTTGTAAAAAAATGGTGTAAATGTCGTTTCTCATGTCATGAAACATGAATGTGAAATTAACAAAACTTGTGCATGCTTATAGAGCAGATTTCTAAAAGTTTTTTTAATTACTCATCTTGTCAACCCTTATTTGTCCCTGACCTACATATAATAATTGGACAAATTATACAGTACATATCCTCACTCCCAGGCACTGCCTTTATGGAGCCTCACACTTACAGTGGTGGCCAAAATTATTAGAACACCTGACAGATCTGAACATACTTTTTTGCCTCCAAAACATGATTTCATTTCATAATGTTCATGAAATATGCAGATGGTTGAGCACAACAAATATCA
>JAODKL010000107.1:22791265-22810674 GCA_026780765.1 Petrocephalus schoutedeni
TATCCCATGCCTTCTGCAACTCAAGCCAAAGGCTTTCCTTTAAATGTACAATAGATCTGTCCAGTTTATTTTCCAACACGTCACAAATGTGCTTGATGGAGTTGAGGTCCGGACTTAGCACGGTGATTCTCCTTATGAAGGCTCTATTCTATCATTTATAGAGCATAATGATCACGTTATAGATATTTCATTTGTTTATGGGTATTTTAATGGCCAATTCAACAAAAACAGTTGAAACCTTTTAAATATGCCAAGTGTTAATAATTTTGGCCACCACTGTTCATTAATTAATGAAACTTGCATTCATGACAAATATTCATCATTGTCACTACAGAGATACAAAATATGTGCAGGAAATTCTTGGAATACAAGTTTAACTAGTATTACCTTAATTACCTTAAATTTGTTTTAACTGATAAGTGATGAAACTAGATGTTTTTTTAAAGTACGTAGTGCCAACAATTAACTGAAGGGCTGCATAAAAAAGCTTATGTAATATGTAATTTATGTAATTTATTACCCCGGGATTAAATGCTATTAATGACACTACCAACACTACAAATGATGATTGATAAATTCCACATCTGTGTTTGATGTGTTTCATCTTGACTTTATTCGAATTATAATCAATTCTAATGAAGTTGGAAGCTAATCAGTGTATCAAACTAAAAGTTAGTGCACTGTAGCCCCTGAAGGCAACACATTATTTCCTGAAAAAAAGTCAGTTTTTTTACACAGACAACTAAACTCTTTATATTAGCTACCCTAATAAAATATACATATGAAGTCTTTGAGAAGAATGACCTGTCATAAATTCTTTTTAACCATCATAGTGTTCCTTTGATGTGAAAACTGCCACAGGGTACGTGCATTAACAGGAATATTTTAGTCAAGGCAAAACGGGCAAATGTGATACAGAAAACTGCATGAAATTGTACAAAAATAGTGACAATTCTACTGTGATTCGCTTGGCTAGCACTATGTGTGCGGTTAAAGAACCTTAATCAACACCATCTCACCCAACAGATTTGAGAATTCAACAATGCCATAGTACAATAAAATAATAATCAACATCTCAAAGCCACTCAAAGTCACCAAGGTCTTTTGGGATGTGTAGCAAAGCTACAGAACTCTCTTCAAAGATACTCAGCGGGATGAAGCTGACTCCACACCGACACCAGGCAGGGCGGTATGTTTCATAACCAATTGGTTGCCGTTTATTTGTTTTGTTATTAAGCTTTCTGCTTAAAACACATCTGTCCTACTTTCCGCAGGGCTGAAAGTAACCTTTAATTATGAACATAATTAAGTACCTGGTCTATTTAATCTATTAAAAATGCCTCCCAACCAAAAAAACGTGGGCTTCTTAAAATGTCCAAATGTGTGCAGAATAAACAGCTCATTGAGCACTACAATAAAAAGAGGGTTAAAAATTAGGCCGATATGGGTGCAGGACCATGACAAATTGAACAGACAGGATAGTATGAGAGAGCGAGGAGTGGGGAGTCCCTACCCCCCAGATAGACAGATAGCTGAAGACTTTTCTACAAGCACCCCAAGTCACATGTCATGTGACCACGCTCCTCATTACTTAAGGTTATTGTTGCTGACCAACAATCCCCACCCATCATCTAATATGGCATACAAGCTCTAGTCATTATGAAAAGGCATGCTCTTGCCCTGAATGTGGTGATAAAGATGGTAGGAACTTCAGATAAGTTAAAATGGCAAAATATATTTTATAAAAGTGGTAAAGTGTAGTTTTTTTTTTTTTACCAGAAACCAATAATAACTAATAAAAATACATAAAATTATTTTAAGATCAAATGCAGTACGCAACTGTAACTTTTCAGCTGCATATTTTTGCGATGTACTCGTTCTGTGAACCTTTTTAAATATGGGCAATAAATATATGGGATACTTATTACACACATATGAACTAATCTGAACAATCCTTTCAATTATAAGCAATGTTTCTAACAATGTAAAACAACACATGATCCAGACATTATTGCAAAGCTGTATTACCCCCCCCCCCTCCCCCAGCATGCTGTGGGGCCTAATTACGAGTATTCTTTGATAAATTTGTGTTTCATGTGAGATCAGACTGTGCTTATCTTTATCTCAATCCATACACCAATCCCTTGCTTAATAAATTCATTAGGGCTTAAATGAAACGTCTACGGTAATGCGGTTCAATCTGGTACACCTAAACTAATCCTTCTTGCCTGTGTGGCTTTGTGAGCACTTTATTAATCTAATCTCAGATGAGCAGGCTGAAACTACCTCTCGGTGCTGGTACTGACCAGGGACGCCTTTTCACTTAGGTAATGCAGTCAATGAGGAATTCGCTTAAGCACACCTGGATTACAGGCACTTCAGGGTCACATCTGCTGTGTTGGATGTGATAACAGCTTCTCCGATAAGTAGAGAGAGGCCTAAGGGTGCATGTACAAGAAGGGCACAGGAAGCTTGCCACCCTCTAGAATCATTTTTTTTGCATAGTAGAAATGCAAAAATAGAGATATAACAATAAAGAACATGTGTATACTTTACAGCATGCATTGAAGTTAAGACACAAAACTAAAATAAGATAAGCCAGACCCTGATAAGCACAAACTATTTCAGATCGCCAAAATTCACATTTCTAAAACAGTTGTTGTCTAATACTACTACAGGTGCAGCGATTTTCGGGATCGGTACTGACACAACAGCTCGTTCCCATTTTAGATGTGCCCTAGCGGCATTCTAGCTGAACGCTAAGGCTGCCATTCAGTTTTTTTGCCACTCAGTGGGTGTGAGCGCAGTGACTTCCGCCTGCTGTGACGTCACGCACGTACCCTCTGTGGTAGGAGGAGCATAAGAGCATCAGATAAGAGGGTGACTTTCATGCAAATGCGACTCCATTTGCAAGGCAAAGTAACATACATGTATACAGTTTGGAAGTATTTTATACCTGGAAAAACTAGTATCAAAGCAATTTTTAATCTTTCTAAAAACAAAGTTTTACGGGGTGGAAATACCCTGTAAACAAAGCAAAGGCAAATGTATGAGACAAGGCGAGTAATATGAAAACAGTTGCTAGCTTGGGCTGTTTTGTGCACTCACTACAGCTTGTGATCCATGAGGGGCTGCTATCCAGTTCCCAGTGGGAGAAAAATTGTGGAGCATTTTAAGAATTCGCCACTTACGTATACTCTCTTGGAAGATATTTTAATTGTTTGAAAAATGCTTAAAAGATGTACAAATGACGTGGAACTGTAAGTTACATGCGTTTCTAGTAGCCTAATTAACAAAGCTTTTTTGGCATGCATTTTTTCCCATTTGTATTTCCTAGTTTAAAACACAGATTGGTACTCATGTTAGCCAACACCCTCGGTTCAGATATCAGGATCGTAACATCACTGAAAAAGTGGGATTGGTGCACCTCTAATGATAATATTAAAGTAAAAAATGCTCTTGTTCTGGAATGTGTATCAGTATCGGCAGTATGACGACTAGAAACCGACAAAATGTGAATCGGCCCATCCTTAAATTCTACATGTACAGAAATTATGCTTTCAGTAACATATTCCCCAGATCTGAATGCTATCTTGGGTTGCCTCCAGGTATTCTGGCTTTCTGTGACAATCTCATGGAGTGAAATATGATTATGATAAATAAGTAAACCTATCGTCAATACATGCGGTAAGGAGAGAGGTATAGATAAAAATTTCATATGAATAACATAAGCAGCTTGCGAAGTTACAGCCATCAATCTCTCAATTTTTCACAATCCACAGGATACAGGGTCATAGTCACAAGAACTTAATGTATGTCATGCTAGATACTGTAACTTTCAGTTAAATACTAGAGCTAAGGCCGGTAGATTGTTGGCAAATGAAATATTAATTTCAATTTGTTATAATTAATATAATATAATATAATATAATACAATATAAAATAATATAAAATATGCAGAATATTTCCAAAAACCTCCAAAAGGCTCTTTCCAACCACTCATCGGGGCAAAAGTACAAAAACTGAATATTACAACAATCTGCAATTCAGCAGGAAGCATCCCCCACATCAGAAGTATCCTCCACATGTCTGCAAATGCTAGCCTTTCTGCACATTTTCTGTACACTCTGCACAATAGCATACCGTCATATGTTCTCACCTGGGAGCAAACACATTCCAGCTACGCCAGCCAGTTGATCCTTTCCCCTGAGTGAAAATCACCAAGCTGGTGACTAGCATAAATGACCAAACCCACCCCCCCCCCACCCCCGCCCACCAACGTGCATGTTTAACACTCAAGGGAACATTAGTCTTCACAAAACATTTCCTGAATTTATATCACCTGTTTCTTTGCCTATAGAAATCTTGCATTCTTCATTGTGCCAGGTCATTAAACAATCTGCACATAAGCAAATGTCCTCGCTTTCGCCACATAACTCTTACCAATAGCTGACGGCCAGGTGTGCTCTCAAAACTTGTGATACCTTTAATAATAATCAACAACATCACTCAAGGCACAGATATAATAAACGACTGTGGTCTCTCAAGCTAACGAGGCACCAAAGCTATGAAAAGACGTCACTGTAGTTCAGCAAATAGGATTAAAGATGCCTAATTCCAGAAGGCTGGAAACACAGCATGCATTAAAGAGGAATTCTCTCAGAAAAAGATAATCCCCATATGAATTTTTAACAAACTTTACTCTTTGTAACTAGTTTTTTGTTCTCTTTTTTTGCTTTTAGCAAATCATAAAATTCACCTTCAACTCCAAAGCACTTTTAAAATCAAAGTGAAAAAAGTACTGGAAATGTTGTGCAATCTACACAAAGCTTTGTTTGCATGCACCCCAGGTAGGCAGGCAAACTGGGACATCCCAGAATTCAATTCGAATAGAATCCTGGGAAAGTGCATCAATTGCTAAGGCTGGGGGTATGACAGAGGCGCCCAGCAGTGGAGGACGGGCCAGCGGTGTTGAAGGGGCCTTACCCTGAGCACTTCCACAGGCACCTGTGAGGCAGGAGGGAGGCTGGGCGGCGCGCTGACGTCAATGGCGGGAGTCTGGCCGCCGGCGGCGGGCTGCGGCGGGAAGGGCGAGGCCTGCTGCCGCTGCCGTCTCTGCTGCTCGCGGCGCTCCTGCTCCTGCAGCTGCTCTCGCATCAGCTGCTGCCGGAGCAGGATGCGGGACGTCATGGCAGAGGAGCTCAGCGGCGGCTTGGCGGACCCATGCTGCTCGGGGGGATTACTGCAGACGCGGCCGTCGGCGGGGCCGCGGGAGGGGCGAGAGGAACGCTCCGTCAGAACACAGACAGCAGCTTCGGCTGGCACTGCCACTCCCAATTACAAACATTTAAAGGCTTAGCCAAGCTAGCGGGAAATAAAATAATACGTCACTGATGTCGCCAGACGTAGCAGGAGTGATAAGGAGGAAATCCAAGCACAGAGCAAAGGGGCGTGAAGTTTTGGAGTGAGACTCTTCTACGCACGCTTCCTGTCCAGCGGAGTCCCGGACTTAGGACTTTTGCAGAGTCTCACTCTCCCCATTGAAATGAAAGGCCAGAGTAGCTTAAGGGCCGCAGCCAAACAGCTGATCCTTCTCGATGAGCCCAAGTCGGGCTTGCACTGATGCATAATAATCGCACTAATTAGCCGGCTGAGTCGCAGAAAAATGCCAAGCATTCAGGTTTCCATGCGTAACAAACTGAGGCTTGCACCTCATCCCCATCCTGGTAAAGAAGCGATCGTCAACTTCAATTTTACAACATACTCTGATACCTCTCTCGATTGGGCAGTGAATCAAAGTGCCTGAAAAATATACTAAATTACAACCCTTAATAAACTACATCTGCCTTTCCTAGGTTAAGGATTACATTTGATGACCATTAACAGAAAATTGCCTAATAATACTGGTCAAAACTAAACATAGTGATAAACATTGTCATTGTTTTCACTGTTGCTATTATTAAGCCCAGCTGAAAATGAAACCATGTGTAATAATTTAATTAGCTGATGCTAATTACAAAAGTAGTGTACATTGTGCCATTGTAACTCAAATGCATGCACAAAAATAATTTAGATACTGTTACGGTGATGAAGGATGGACGATCCAAGTTGTGGCTCACAAGACAGGACTTTATTAAACTCTAAAAGCATACATGAAATGAAAAGGACCATGATGGGTAAAAAACAAAGCAAGCCAATGACAAAAACAAAAGCAGGGAGCCACACAAAAATTATGATAGCAGAATAGCATCAGACTCAGGGCAACAACAGCTACAGACATACAGTGACCAACCAAGGAACAGAATGAGGGGCAGGTGCGGACCAACGCAATTAACCAAGCGCTAGGGTTAGGAACACTTAAGGGTTCAAACACTAGAAGAAACCAGGATAACAAGACTTACAAAACTGTGGATAAAGCAGGAATAAAACAAAGGTACAAAACGAGGAACCATGCCAAGATACAACAACACACAACAGGAAAAAGAGAAGAACAAAACATCAGAAAAAACACAACCCATGACAAAAGGGGTGACAGCCGCCCATTAAAACACATTTTGGCCAGGGAACAGGGAACTAGGACCTAAGGACATGGGATGGCCAGCGACACCTGCTGGCTAAAGAGGGAAGAGGACTACAGAAGGGGCAGGACAGGAGCCTAAGGACATGGGGTGGCCAGCGACACCTGCTGGCTAAAGAAGGAAGAGGACTACAGAAGGGGCAGGACAGGAGCCGATCCTTACAGATACAATGACCATATAGCTATCAATACAGTATTCTACAGAACTGTGGCTAATCTATTTGTATTTCAGTTACTGCCATAGCAACCCTGGAATACTGATCATAAGCATTCTCAATGTCATTCCAAATTGCGAATAATTTAGAATTCAGAAACTGTAAAGCAAATTTTGTTTACATATATACCAACAGACAAACAGACCTAATAAATATTATAAGTAATATTTAAATACAAATATTACAAATACAAAAACAAATATTGTTTGCCCTTAATGTCGATTGACGGAAATGATTAATTGTCCAGAGTCATTCATAATTCATAAACAAATTAACTATAGTATCAAATAATCCGTGCATCCTACATCCTACACTCTGCGAGCGTGCCAGGGATGGGGGTTTCCCACTTTCCACTCTGTATAGGTGTACTTCATACGTGCTCACTGTATTGTGGCATCACAAAAGGGTTAATTTCTCCCTGGAAGCTCATACTCTACTGTATGATATCCAAAGCCTGGACCGGCAGATTATCACGATGGAGTCTGACAGAGCCCACACAGCACCCTCTACAGGCCTCCTTCAGAATAACTGTAAACTAAAGAGGAAAAAAAAATCTTTGTCACGGGCTTGGAGTAATTTTCCACTTCTGAGTATGTGACTGTAACATACCTCCTCGGCCTGCCCTGTATGTTTATAAACACAATGTCAGCACAGTCCTGCAGGGCCACTCCCACCACCCCAGCCCCCAGATGCGGCCACCAATCGGTGAGCAGCTCCGCCCCACACCTAGGAGAGCCGGAGCACAAAGCACAAAGCGAGAGAGCTGAGCACTGTGTTTTGGAATGGACAAGAACCCCGCATTCATCTGCCCACAAGCATGACAAGTGACCAACAGTGTGGCGCACTACATGATTTAAACACAGAAAGAGTGGTCTGCAAATTACCAAACAGCCAGCTATCGTTCTAAGCCTCTAATCAGTGTCTGTAGCACTGCCAAGTCAATCAAATGCAGCCTAACCGATTTGTACCTATTTCGTCTGACATTGACTAAATCATAAACTACATATTGCACAGATGGAGGAGGAAATGTTAGCATTTCCTGGGGAACCTTCTGACTCTTCTCACCTCCTGGCAACATGCAGCCAGGCTGGAGCTCTCTGCTGAAAGGCCGGTGTCCCCTATCACGCTGACGGATCCAGTGCTGCAGTGCCATCCTCCTGTTCCCGTGTAGGGGCCGCCCGGGAACTTTTACGGCGAACGCATCTGCCATAGGTAGCCACATCCCGAAGACGCCACGCGAGCATTCTCACAGCGCCGTCCCCACACAGAGACGCACTATTTAAAGCAATAGCTGCATCTACAGGAGAGGGACGCCCAGACACACGCTCTCTTTTACCTATATGCATTCGCTCACGCACACACACACACACACACACGCATGCTGATCCCGGGGCCGGTGCCGGAACTCACAGGTAGCAGTTGTGGAAGGAGCAGGGCCGGTGCACTTGGACCACCAGAGCTTCCATCTGATCTCTCTCTGCGTGAAGGTGCACCGGCTGCCCTTGGAAGGCAGTGAAAGTCACGGTGGTGCAGCGGAGCTCTGTGTGTCAAGGGTGGGAGGCTCCAGGCAGCCCTGGCAACTCCAATCCCCACACAGCGAGGGAGGGGGGATGGCGACCACGAGGTACAGGAGCACAGCGCTCCGAGCAGCTGGCCAGACCTGCTTAATCCAGCACCTACCTGAGAGCCACGTTCAGTATTGTCTGCTTGCTTGTGTTACATACACACAAACACACTTAGCAATAGTTTACTTGTTCTATTAAGGTCATTTAAACAAATGTTAAATGTTTTAGCTAAAACCACATTGTGAAAGATACATTTATAATATTCATGCTAAATATTTTCATTTCTATTTCATTCATCAGCCTTTCTTCTGACCGTCAAGGACGAGTCTGTCTATTGGGCCATAGCAATTTCCTTTCCAGTTATCAGTCTTGCTGAATCATTGACACAGGACATTATATCTAACCTCGATTTCCCTGCCACACACGAGCTTTTAGCAGTAAGGCCTTGCATGGGAGTCTGGCTGTGCATACAGCTGTCAGTCAGCTTTGCTGCTGCCAGACATTTTCCAGGGTCAGTGCCAGAGGGCCGTTCACAGGGAGGTGAGCTGCTGGGGGCAGCAAGCACCGGCCTCAAGTGAAAGCGAGGCTGGTTGCAGGGTGCTACGCCAACCTAGCGTGATGTGTCCAACCCCTTGACCAAGCTGGCCTTTCAAGGACAAGCCGCGGTAAGTTAACAAGTGCAGCTGTGGAAACAGACACTTAAGCGTTGGTTTCTGGACTTGTTTCTGGACAAGCTGTAAAAATGTTCTTAAAAAGTCGGATAAAGACATCATCAAAGAAAGCTGATAATTATCTTTGACACAAGTGGTGGAAACACTATACTATGAATAAAGCCAGTTACACTAGAGGTTTCTATATTATTTCTCTAGTAAGATCTTTCTGATATACTGCCCAATAAGTAACTTTTCTCTAAATTCCCAATGTAAATACAAAGACTTACAAGGCAGCCTGCCTACGAAAGGGAAGTGTATGAGAATTTCTTTGTTATTGCAATCATTTGGGCCCTCCTTCTCCATGTGACTTTTCTCTGGAATTTAGCAAGAATAAAATCTATTTACATACGAAAATAAAACAAAAACAAACTAACACACTGTAGTGGCCAACTTTATTTCAGCTTGATACCTGATGCAATTTTTACGCTAATATTAATAATTGCGTCACAGCATTTTGAAGAATGCATTTTTAAATGTTTATAATGGATGTGCATATTTACTAACTCAAAATGCAGAAAAACTCTGCCTCAGAGCATTGTTTTCTCACAATGATTACAGATAAATGAATACATCAAACCAGATTCAGTTCAGTAACCGTACTTCTCCACCAGAGGGGGCCTTTTCTCCTTTAATGCTTGCCTTTAATATCGCCCCTACTAACAGAGCAATTAGCCTCAGCAGGTCAGCAAAAGCAAACAGACCCTGGAGAATGGTACAGCTTTCTAAAAGACACTAACTGGTCTTCTTCTGTAGACATAGCACTGGACGGTCGGATCCTATACGGTAGCTCCTTCGCACATTACTGCACTGATCACTGTAATTTTACTCTTTTCAAAGGATGACATTTGGTATTTCGCAGAATGTGTTTTAAATGATTCATTAAATGGATCTGTACCAGTCCTGTGTACAGTAAGACGGTGGGCAAGTGTCTTTCCATGTTTGGTATAAGGTGATTTTGAAATAGAAATGGTTACGACTTTACTTTAAAACTGAGACAGTCACTGCACCAGCAGCAAGTGGTGTAGCAAAGGAAACAAGGCCCTGTATCACGAAGCTGGTTCAACAAAGTCAGCTTGACTAAACCAAACACATTCAATCTGAGATAAACAGTATCACAATGCTGACTGTGAGCAATCTATGTCAATCCTGGTCTTCTCAGTATTAGCCTGAATCCTAACCAGTGCCCCACATCATAATGCTAGATTCCATGCCTAGCTGGATAACTTTGAGGATAAGCAGCAATAGCTCTGGCTTTTCAATACTGTGAAGCTGTTTCTCTTCTTAGCGGGATACATCACCACGGTAACTCATGCTACAAAGCAAAAGTGCTCTGGAGCACAGAGGGGTTCCACAAAGCAGGATTCCTTAGTTAGCTGGGTTAACTTAAGTTAGAAAACATGGTTTTCCAGCAGGGATGCTCCTTTCCTGAACTCATATCATGACTTTTTATACTGATCTCCTTGCTGACTTTTTATACTGATGTGTCATAGTTTGTGAGCAACCATTCAACCCAC
This sequence comes from Petrocephalus schoutedeni, assembly GCA_026780765.1. Taxonomy (NCBI): domain Eukaryota; kingdom Metazoa; phylum Chordata; class Actinopteri; order Osteoglossiformes; family Mormyridae; genus Petrocephalus; species Petrocephalus schoutedeni. The sequence goes on from JAODKL010000107.1 coordinate 22,801,850, forward strand.
TGGATACTAGAACAATTGGCTGTCTCATCCCCAGCAATTTACAGGGTTTGTCTTCAGGACATAAACTCAGTGCTTTAATTTCCTTATCAAAAAGAGGTAAAAGCCTTAAGTTACAAACTCAGCTTTAAGGAGTCTAACACAAAGACTCACCTGTCCCATTCACATATTTTACAGAGAAGTTTCACACACAGTTAAATTCTGCAGCACACGGCATCAGCTAGTCGGCTTTTTGCAAATGTATTTTCTAATGAAATGACGAGAAACCACCACAAAGCGCACAACTATTCATCAACCTTTCCATTAATTTTAACAGTCATTTAGCCATTTTTCAGGAAATAGGACTTAGCTCACCTACCTTGTTATTATTCATTATTTGCAATGTTTCTTTTTAATGTAGCAGTGCCTCTGTGGCCAGAGTTAAAGGGATGGCTTTTAAGGTCTCACTGAGCTACAGCTTCCGGGAGGTGACGAGTCTTTCCTTCAAACTAAGCAAATTCCAGATTACGTTTTGCTGAAATATTTGAATCTGAAATACATTGTATTATTATCTAGTGACAGAATTATACCATACAGACAAACAACAGTTAATCTTTATATAATCTAGAGGAAATCAGTCACTTTAGACCTGATATCATAAACATATACATAAATATAACTGATATTATTAAAAAAAAATGTTTGTTAGATATATTATTATTGTGGTCACACACACTGGTTAGGCTTTATCAATGATCATAGACTCACAGATCAGTCACCTCCATATTAGCCATTAATCACTGATTGCTGATTAAACATGGTCATTCATGCACACCGATCACAGAAACATCCGCTAGTAATCAACACTAGTAACTGATATGCTGACAATCAACCATCGCATGTCACTGGCAAAGTGATCAACAATGTCTTTCAGTACTGCAAGTAAGCCAGCAGCTAAAAAGAAAATCAAGCATAGCAGTGTTTAAGAGTTCAACCAAGGAAGTGTCAACTCATTCAACCAGTCACCAGTCAATTCTGATCACTAACACATAAATCACTGGTCAAGCAATACCCACCTTTAAGCTGGCAACTCAGTATATATTATCAGATTAGTAAAATCATTAGAATTTCACATACCAGTATTTTAAATATCCTTGTGAATGTTTTACACCCTTTTTTTTCAGAGGATAGTTTTTTTTGAAGAATCCTTGTGACTTTGACTCAGTGGTGGGTGTTACATGAGCATATTTTTATAAGGTAAAAGCCGGAAAAAATATCTTCATTATCTACAACAGCGTCACTGAAAACAGGAACAGCGAGGTGACTCAAGGGTTTGTAGGCACAGCCGGGCTCTAAAAATACACGCTGGCTTTACCCTCCTCTTGTGAAAGACATCCTTTCCAGTGATGCCTTCATCAGCTTCACATCCACCTCCTCAACACCGCTGTCTGCAATTAAGCAGAGACTCAACCACGCTTAATCCCCATGAGCAAGGAAGGCAGAAAGAGCCCGGCCTTGGAGCTGCCTATCATCCCACATACAAGTACTGACAAAGCATACCAAACAGGAAGCATTATTCCCACAGCAAGTGTGGAGGGGCTGCTGACAGGGCCTGGTTTCGCATGTAGACTCAGCTTTCTGGTGAACCGCGAGAGGGCCGCATGGAGGCTCTCCCCGCTTTACCATCATCCCCATCTGCTTCTGCAATAACAACATAAAGGAACAGGAGGCGGCCAAAGCTGCTCCGTCCGGGCTCCCAGCTGGAGGCTTTAGACGTTACGCCGTGAGTAAGTGTGTAGCAATGTGCTTGCACAACCGCGTCTCTCACACATGCACCTGCCGAAGTCACTCCGCTCATGTCTCTCTGGACTGAGCTCAGGGACACCATGAACCCACCGCTAATACAACGCCGTTCGCATTGACAGACTGATAATGCTCTCGGTTTACAGTGATCCAAGCTGTCCTATTTTCAAAGAATGTCTCAGTGTCAACTTTAATAGACAAGTTATACCTATGATAACTTTCTTCCTACAATTAATTTTCCAATGAATAGCCTAGGTCAGGGGTGGTCAATCTTATCCGCAGAAGGCCGGTGTGTATGCAGGTTTTTGGGATAACCCTAAGGTCAGCTGTTCAAACCCAGGTGTGAGAATTCTTCAGCCAATCAGTCCTAATTACTGATCTAATTAGGGGAGTTGCAGCAGAAACCCACAAACACAGTGGCCCTTTTTGGATAAGATTGCCCACCACTGGCCTAGGTACATCCTGCAAAGGTGCTAAAGATCCTCCAAATGAAAACCTTCAGGACCATAAAATCCACAATATTCAGAAAAAAAGAAAACTTTTTTAATTATGTTTTTGACATGCCTTAGAGGGAAGTAGAACCAGTCCATCATTATTCCTTCAGATATTAATTTCCTATGCTTCACAGCTGCAACATTAACCTCTATCCTTCTCGTTCAACAAGCTGATTTGAGCAACACAAAGTCTACGCAGCTATCAGCCCACACATTGACTGTGCAAGCGGCACATTTACAGAAACATGGTTATCTTTTCCAGAAATAAGGCAGTGCAGGCCACTGAATCCAAAAAAAAAAAAAAGCCTATTCACTTCTGGTTGCTGATGCAGCCAAATCGTCTCCTTGTGTATCATATTTCACTGCCAGCCTGAATCTTTCCAACAGCTCAAATGAGGAGCCTGGAGTAACATGCCCCGGGAATTAAACTTTTAAGACTAAATGGGAAATGTATACATCCCCCAGTATAGCCACATGTTTAGAAAATAGACCACAGAGGTCTTGGTTATCTAGATGCTAAATAGAGAAAGATACAAAAAAGAATTTTAGATAGCAGACGATGGGCACTGGCGGTATCTGTTCTGAGCGACACACTCCTCTAGTAAAGGCACATCCACTCTAATCTCCCCCCTGCCGAAATCTCTCTTTCGTCGCTAAATTTATTATGCCAATTTACACTTTGCAGGCAGCTTGTTTTACTGCTCGCCCAATTCCTATAAATACGCATGTTGATAACGCATTGGGCACTGCGAATAGGTGCCTCTGATGGGTGTTTTCAAAGACTGCATTTCAGACCTGAGAAAAAATATTATTCCAGATAATAATATTTATCGTGATTTTGACAATTCGCCTAGAAGTTCTCGTGCGACACCTTTAACGAGAACGCACCTGTTAATGTTTGAGGTCGGTGAAGTTACACAGGTTGAAAGGAGCTTGTTACTGGGTACATCGCCCACCTGTCAGTCCTCTAGCCTCTTAGCTGTCGCAGTGTTAAGGTTGAAGGTGTTAGCCCTGGAGCTCGGAACTCTGGTGCAGTCATGTGCGGACATTGATGTGGTGCCAGATGGTCTACTACGTGGCTCATCGGCAAGCGTGCCAGTTAATGAGGAGCCTGTCAGGTTGAGGATGGCAAACTGAGATGAGGAAGCGACCCCCAGTACAGAGACACTTGGCCTGGTTAAGGATGATCATGCCAAACTCTGAGTAATCCCCTGACACGACTGAAATAAAAAGCAAAAGCAGCCATTAATTTTCTGTTGGATTTAAGAGGAAGCAGAAATCATGAAATGACTCTGCAGTAAAGATTTACTCAATCATACACAAACAAGCTCAGTTTCACTTCTTCTTCTGCTCTGGTTTAATAAGGATGTTGCTTTGATGTATTACATTCTCCAACAGCCTTGAGATCATTAAAAAAACATAGAGCAGGCATACTGCAGAAGCTACTTCATGTGATATTTCACTGGATTTTCACAGTGCTATCTAGCTGGCTCACTTGTCTCATTTGCAGGTTCCAAAATGGATAAGAAGGCCAGCTGTGCTGTTAATAAAGCAGAAGGGACTGAGCTACATGCTAGCCCACAGCCCTGAGGTATTATAAGTGTGAATATGAGTGAGTTATCCAACTGGCATGACTGGCACCAGTTAAATTTCCCAATTTAGGATTCTACAAAAGGGCACATAGGATTCACCCATCCAGGCATCTTCCAATTCTTTATCCTAGCCAGGGTCATGGCACATAAAACTTATACAGTTGTTTATCCTCAAGCTTTATCAACAAAAAGCCTGAAAATTCCTAAGAAAAAAACCCCTTTTGAGATCACATTTATTTTCAACACTGAGGGCAGGGGATTTTGCGGTGATTTAAATAAGGTTAAAGGTCTCTGTGCAGTGTGTCACTGTTTTCTTCCTCATTCTGAATGAACAGCGCTGGTAAAAAAGGTAACGGAGATCATGGGAACGAGAAGATGTCTCAAAGAAGAGAGTGTAGGCGGGAAGCCGAAACACACGCAAGCTCTAACTAGGATGCACCCCCTTCCTTTAGGGTGTCCTTCTGCTCAGCCAAGAGGTCACAAGTTTCTACCCTGTGTTTGATCAAACCGAAAAGGAAAGGAATCCTTAATAAACACGTCGATTTAACGTCTGATTTAAATTACATCACTTTCATTATACAACCACTGCCATAGGAAGAGCCAGCTTTCGGGAATTCTGGACTGAGAACTAGGCTACCCTGTGAACATTGATTTCTGCTACATATTAATTTTCCTTGCTGCTGAAAGCATTCCTATGCAGTGGTGGATTTTCTTTCTGGGAGATTCCCCAGTGGAATCAGAGAGGATCTCACCTGACAAGCCCGCTGACAACATGTCAGAGCAGCAAACCTCCATGCTCTCGACAGCCCACGGAAAGGGGTGAAAGGTCAATGGCCATCTCAGTGGACCACATTTTGTCGGCTTGTGGGTATTATTCTTACCTGTATAGCTACTCAATGAGATGCCATGCTTAGTCACTGGAAACTGACATTACCAACTGTAGTAGGTGTAAATCTTCCATAATTTAATTTGATTGCTCAAGTATTCTTCAGTTAGGTTCTTAAGCAAATTAACTTATTTTAAACCAATCAACATAAATCAATACACAATGGTTGCTTTAACATGTATGAAGACAAGTCAGTGTCAATCCAAGTAAACCCACAACCTTAAGTTTACGTATTATCTATATGCTTGAAATAAAAATGGACCAATGCATACAGCAGAGATAAGCCTGTGACTCTCATAACTGAAAAGGTGTCACCTTTTTGCAGATGTGTTGACCTGGTGAAAATATGCACAACAAAGTGTGGCCGACTTTCTGCAGTCATGTCAGGGAAGGAAACAAGCGGAGAATAGTGTGCAGATGGGTCAGTAAATAACCCAGGGGAATTACCCTCATCTGCACTCACTGCATTTCCACTGTAGTCGAAAACGGCTGGAAGAAGATTAAGCTTGGTGCTCTGTTTAAGTAAAGGCATGCAGTCTTCTGGGGACTATACAGTGACATAGAAATCTATCCCTGTTCATACTGGGTAAAAGGGGAAGACAATGCTGTACTCACTTTCCCTGGGCTTAGTAAAAATGCCTGAATGAATGTAGAATGCAGGTTTGTCCAGATGATAACAGCTGTAGCTTGATGTTATCAATACAATAAGTTGTCACGAGAACTATAATGGACTGGACAGCTATCATTTCACAGTTGCCTTCATATTTCATTATTTTTATATCTATTTATTTATTTTACTTGTTTTGACCTCAAAACCTAACTCACATTTTACTAAAAGAGGTGCATGTCCCATTACATAACATTTATTTAATTATAAACTGAACGGTCAAACTTCAAGCCAGGGGAGGACAATGTGTGTCCTCAAAAGAAAATGTTACTTTTACAAATATTTTATTCACACCATATGATGCGACTGAATTTGCATACTGTTCAAATGTTCAGTAAAACTAGCTAAAGAATGAACGCAAGTTACTATAAACATCTGCTAATATTTGCGGATGGTGTTGATAAGACAACACCCGGTATTGCATAAGCAAATCCAGCACACAAAAAAGAGGCATGGGGTAAAGGAGGCAAACAGATCCCACCCAGAAAGCTCACGCAGTAAGGCAGCGATACGGCGTCAGACTTTTTGCAAATTGTCTGGGAGCGCACAGTTAACATATGGACAGAACCCAAAACAGCACTGCTCTCGCTAACAACTATTGGGAGTATAAAATACCCTTGCAAATAACACAATCTTGCTTGTGCTTTCCCCCCTCCCTTTGTATTTTAGACTTTATTATAAATAATATATAACTTTACATTACTAACCTGTATGGCTGGCTCTTCAGTTCATAGTATGTTTTTGGCTCGTGCTGAAATTCCTCACCAACTTCGAAGTCGGGCACGATCCCCGATTCCGACTGCATCGCTCCTGCTGTCACTGTCAAATTTCCCCTAAAAATTGTGAAACACAGCGCTCCCGATCCTCGTGCGAGCGCAGCGTCAACCGCAGTGGCAGCGGACTGCCATAACACCCCCGCCCGCCCGTGCGGTTAGTAATTGCCCTTTAGCTGTAAAGTCCACAGCACTTGTAGTCCTCCACAACGAGTCATTGAGCTACGGGCGACGTAAAACCGACAGGGGTCGTAACTACAACCTCCAAGATGCTTTTCGCAAGCGCGACTTCGCCGGCGTATCACACGTCTGCAGTTTCCACGAGCCAATGTCAGCGGCTTTTCATTGGTCGGCGAGACTGGTAGGAATTTGTCTTTCCTTGGCAAAGAAAATCCGTTACAGATGCTATGGAAATATAGACTTAATAATGCTCTGTTCTGCATGTACACGTTACTAAATTGTAATAGATTTTTAGCTTACCAGAACAGATTCTGTTGAGCTTTTGAAAACGACTTAAGTTTCTTAGTTACAGTTGATTGATACATTTTCTGTTGCTCTTCGACACATAATCAGCCATTGTACCTGAATAATAATAATAAAACAACAATAATAATGATAAAACTATTGGTCATGTTCATTTGATTTTTACTGTGCATTACATGAACATGGAAAATAAATTCTGACCGTCTGAATTATTTATATACCTTTTGGTTTTGTACTTAAATGCCCCCATTTTCTTAGTTAGCAGAAAAGTGTTTTCTCTACTGATGACCATGTACTCGAAGTTCTGTTTATTAATGGCGTAAATAGTCTCGTAAGTAGCAAGGGGCCAATTCATATGAAAAAACCCTTTTGAGACAACTTTTATTTTTAACACTAATAGTGGGAGTTCCGTGTTTGTTTAGGAGGGTGCAGGTTTGGGCTGGTTCGAAAAGCAAAACTAAAAGTGAACGTATCTGTGACATTTCGTCTCCTTTTGCGAAATCGTTCACATGATCAGTTTCAGTAATAATTTGTAAATTCCATCCATTAATCCGAATCCCGCTTGTGTTCTGCGGGGGTCACAAGGGTTCAGAGCCTATCCCAGAAGCTACAGATGCATGGCAGGGAATAACCCAGGCGTCAACCCATCACAGGACATCTAATTTGAAAGTGAAGAATAGTGTAAAAGTGATGGAATGAGTTGTACAGTATATGCATGCACAATAAATAAATAGTAAAATGTACAGCTAAATATCTACACATTGGTGTACATGGTATGCATGTAGTGTGTATAGAAACTCATCATATCCCTTTTAAATAGTCACTTTTTATATCTTACTGACATCAAAAACAATTACAAACATGTTACACATTACCTTACAACATTCAAGCAACAGTTCTGAAAATGAAAAATCTGAAAAATGGGGATGTTAAAGTGATCAATCCACAAGTATAATACCAAGTAGAACCATCTTTTGCTTTAATTACAGCTGTCTGTCTGTTTGGGTATGTCTGTACCAGGTTTGTGAACCTAGATTTGGGGTTATTTGCCCATTCTTCCTTTGCAGAATTATTGAAGAGCAGTATTTGGTAATGGACTGCCCTCTTCAAGTCCCTCCATAGATTATCTATTAGGTTCTGATCAGGGCTCTGACTTGGCCACTCGAGGACCTTCACCTTCTTATCCATTAGCTCCTGCATGATGTTTTTGGAGGTGCCTTTAGAGTCATTGTCATACTGGATGGTGAACCACCTGCCTATCTACACTTGTCTAGCAGAGGGCCATAGATTTTGGGTGTACTTGGCACCATCCACTTTCCCTTCAATCCTGACCATGTGCCCAGTCCACGCTGATGATAACGCCTCCCTAAACATCATGTTTCCACCACCATGCATCGCAGGTATGGTGTGTTGGGTAGTGTGCTGCATTTGCTTTTCACCATATATGTGCTCGGAGTTCAGTCCAAAAAGTTCAGTCTTGGTCTCATCTGACCATTAAAGCTTTTGCCACTTCTGAGACTCAGTGTCCTTGCCAGTCTGTCATGCAAGTTCGTAATGGTCACATGTGAGGGGCTGATCACTAATCCTAAACAGGCATGTCACCAATTAAATTGTAATGATTGTTCAGAAACCTTTAAAATGTTATTTTCATTTTGATGTTGAGGGTTACAGTGTTTAAATACAGCTGTAAAAATAATTACATTTATTTTAATATCCAAGATGTAATGTGACAAAAGGTAGGGATTTTGATAGGATGTGATGATTTTCTATAGGCACTATAAATATGACTATTCGGTACAAGGCATCAGAGGAGAAACCCAGAAGAATGGCAGTTCTGCGTTTGTGTGTATGTGTATATGTTTGTAAGTGGTGGGGAGGTATGCGGTCCATGGTTATGTGCAGTGTTTGGCAGGATTTGGTGAAGATCAGTAGTACAGTTGAGAGTTCAGCAAGGAGACAGCTGTGTGGGAGAAGCTGTTCCTCAGCCTGCTGGTGTGGGAGCGGAAACCTCTGTGCAGATGGGAGTTGCAGATGCTTTCCAGCTAATCAGGAAATCCTACGGACCCCACGTTTGATTGAATGACAGTGTTAAATTTGTGGTTAATTGAGTCAGAAGCCCCCCCCCCCCCCCCCCCCCCCCCCCCCCCCCCC
>JAODKL010000107.1:22818797-22843858 GCA_026780765.1 Petrocephalus schoutedeni
TAACTGAGACAGTCTCAGTTACAGAGTACTCAACTACTTGGTTGAAACAAAATCCTGGTCTGGATTTTTACTTTTTATTCTTATCTTGCCCACCTCTGTTGTCATGTACACCACTGCTACCAGAGTACATGGACTGAAGTCCTCGTCTTTATTAAGAACAATTTGTGTTCATATTTAGTACATACTAAATGCATCATGTTACAAATTTAGTGAAGTGGAAGGCTGAATGTATTGGTACATGTGCATTAGAAGCAAGAAAGCTTTGTCGTGGACATATATGTGACATGCCAATAAAAGCTAAACTGGGCAAATTAGAGTGATTATTTCTTTCTGCTGTTTCTACCTTTTCAGGGTACAAACTGTGATTCCAGGATGGCGTGCAGATACCAAAATCCACAGACACTCAAGTTCCTTCTATAAAATGCTAGTATTTGCATATAACCTATATACTTTATACCTTTTTACACCATACTTTACACCATATACTTTAAATCATCTCTAAATATTTATAATACATAATTCATGTAAATGATGTGTAAATAGTTGCTATACTATGTTGTTTAGGGAATAATGATGAGAAATAAGCAGTCTGTATATTTTCAGTACAGACATGACCATCTTAGTACATATAGAAAATATAATTACAAAAAGAGAAAATTTAAATTCATTCTCTCTCTCTCTCATGAATTTATGAATTTATATTTTCTCCCCTCCCCCCCCACACACACACTGTTTTAACACTCAACAACATTGGTTGAACGTTGGCCTTGGTATGTGGGAATTCAAGTTTTGCTTTTCAGAACTTTCCGGATGTTTTTTTCCCGAATATTTTTGATTCGGGGTTGGCTGAATCTGCGGATATGGAGGACTGGACAGCTCTGTGTCAGGTCCCGGGAACAGTAACTTAACTTGTGTGTGTCTGTTAAACTCACCATCGTGTGAAAATGAGCTCTGTATTGTCAGACTAGGCTTTGAGTTTGGTCTGCAGTGCTCTCGTAACATACATGAAACTTATTTTTTGTAGAATCGGATCTATGACGCAACAAAAGGTCAAATGCCTTGGAAAGTGAGCTTGATTTAAATGTATGTGAAACTTAAATAGTATCCCATTTGACATGGGGTACCAAAAGTGATACAATGTGCAAGAAATATACCAGACAAATATGAACTTATTTGTTTTCTTAGATTGGAGTAAAAGAGGAATGTCTGTCATTTCTTTCACACATTTGCCAGTGTCATTCTTGGCCATTAGCCACTGGAGGTACTGTAATGTCGGCAGGCTGCCTTCTGCTAGTGGTGAGATGGCTCCACTAATTAGCATATCCCTGCAGGCTCACATGCCTTTTATATAGCCCCGGTGTATGACTTGTAAATAGCCATTGCTTGTATAGTTGCAAATACTTGCCCTTGTGTTTGCCCCGCGTCTTGCATGAACTCTGTCTGGTCCTCGTGTGTCTTACGCGTCACTTAAATTACCCACCATGTGCGAGCCTTACTGTCCAGCCTCTGACCTCCCTGTATTTCGCTTATTATATTGTTTCCAGTGGGTAAGTGTTACAATCTTTTAAGTGCTTTAATAAAATGGTGTGTTGTCTCCTTAATATGGTTTCTTACAATTTGTTGGCTTTTTGATACTTCGATCTGCTAAGCTGCGTTGAACCAATGCATTGATTCACTGGTTCTTACTGTAGGTCTCTGACGACGGTTATATACTGGCACTTCAGACTTCAGTAGAGTTTAGCTGTAATAGGACCAACTTGTGGTTTTGTTCCACTTCATTTCTTTGTGAAAGAGAGCTGTGAATTCATAAATTCAGCTTTGCTCATTGCATAAATTTTGTTATGACAATGCTTAGGTGCCAAGACTATCAGAAGCAGAATTCACTATGACATCTTGAGTCATTTGTATGGCAGTGGCTTCATATCAAGTTTACTTGTTTAGGACATAATTGCAAGCAGCTTATTCGGAGTGACTGGGTGACTCGAGTAACATCAGCCACTGGAATCTTTGAGCATAATTATTACATTTTTTCTACCGCACCTAACACAACACAACTGCCCAAAGGCATTTGACAAGTGTGTGGCAATCTGTTTCTACATCATGGGTAGGAAATGGTGCATGAAACAGGGAAAGTGCCAGAAGACAATGGAGGAGAGGAACCAAAACCTTGCGAGTACGATTAATAATAACTAAAAAAAACCTGATGGCCCAACCCCCCATCAGATGGCTGCCCAACCCCCCAGGCATGCTATCATTATAGAATACAAGGAAAATGAGTCTGCTTTAATAACCTGTTGCCATGGCCAGAGTCTACCAGCAAGCAAGCTGCCCAAGCAGGTTAGTGTAAGCCGGTAGATGTTCTTGTCAAGCTATCATATGACTGAACCAGCAATCCAGCTCAGACGGTGCCCAAACTGGGCACCATCTGGACAGATTGGGAGAAAAATAAAGGGCATAGGTGACCAGAACAAACGTAGATACAGTAATGGACAAGCACAGTAGACCATAAAGGCATCTTCAGCAACACCAGCAGCCATGGTTACAGTGTGTTTTGAGGTTTGTATGTTTTCAGCATACAATGTGATTTCTATACATGAACTATTCCAGGTACGTGACCTTCAAGTGCCTTAAATGTAAGGAGAGGAACAACTGAAGTCCTGAACCTAGCAGGAAGCTAGTGCAGGGGACTAAGAGCAGGGGTTATGTGTTTATAAATATTTAAGCAATAAATGAAACCTAGTGCCAAAACTGTATATAAGGAATATATGTCATCTCTCCTAAATACTTCTGTACACCATAGATACTATTAATAATATGTAACAGATCTTAGTATTTTAATTCTGCTACTACAGTCTGCACAAAAACATGCACGCACACACACACACACACACACACACACACACACACACATCCATTAATTTCTTTGGGAATAACTCTACCCAGTTGTAATCTGAACCATAAGTAACCAAACGAAATAAAGGACTTTTTGCATTTTTATTTTGGTTTTGCAGTTACGGATTTTTATAAAATTGAGCTTCCCCTTGGTTTGTACCAAAACAATTGTCCTCACAAATGTAAAAACAGGTTTTTGTCTCATTGTGGGGACATTTGGTTCCCAATGTAATATATACATTCCCCACCCCTCCCCCACACTTTTTGTCTACCATCAGTCAGATTTTTTTTTGTTTCAGTTTTTGTCTGAAAAAAAATGGTCCCTGTGATTTCGGATAGCACCAAATGACATAAGGATTCTCAATGACTCACAGCAGTGTTCACAGATCGACCATTAACCTTCAAACTTGAGTTGTGCAACCAACTCTTCATGCTCTCTTAATGAAAGACATACATCGAGATGAATTTCTTTTTCATTTTGCTTTCTTTTTTCATTCTCATTTTGCAAAGCAAGCACTTTCAGTTGCTTTGAATCTGTTTCTAATACTGTCACTGACCAACTGATTTTGTTCAGTCTAATCTAAAAACCGTGTAGATCAGGTCATTTGCTTTCCATCCCACAGTTTAACAACCACTGTTTTGAAGCTCTGTCTGAAGGATATCCTTACTCGTGTCACTGAACTTTGGACAGGTGGTTCCATATGTTCCGGATTGTGAATGTGCCACCTGTTTATGTCAATCAAGTCTCTCTCTCTCTCGCTCTCTCTTTCTCAAGTTAGTGGTCATACAGAAATATCAGGGGCACTTATCCAGCTGACTCAAGCTGCTGAAAAAAGAATATGTTAGCATCTTTCCTTCGCGCACCATAAATACCTTCCCCTCCGGCGAACATGGCTTAATTTTAGGACTGCATGCAAAGTAAACCAGCTTTTCTCCTGACCAGAGTGGAAGCCGGCACTATCCTAGCTTGAGCATTCTAATCAGAAGTTGGCGGTTTTATTATTGCTGCTATAACTTCATTATTATTTAATCAAAGTTAGAAAGTTAGTGGGAAAATGTCTATCCACAGCGACCAGGAGTCCTACACGGATGATATCGACGAGGATGAGATCTTAGCCAACCTCTCTCCGGAGGAGCTGAAAGAGCTCCAGAAAGAGATGGACGTTATTGCTCCGGACGAGAATTTGCCAGTGGGGCAGCGACAAAAAGACCAGACCGACAAGCCTCCAACAGGGTCTTTCGACCACAGGTCTCTGGTGGACTACCTCTACTGGGAGAAGGAGTCAAAGCGCATGCTGGAAGAGGAGAGAGTGCCTGTCACACTGCTTCCCAGCGAGGTGAGATATTATATGTGCTGCTCTTTAACTAGCCTCTCCTAGCCTTTCAAATATCATTGCCCAAACGAGAAAAGACTTTGTTTCTTACCCATGATCAGAATCTACTGGCCTGAGATTTATGCCCATTCTAATTGCCCTACAAAATTTAACTATCATGCTTTCAATGACAAGCAAGTTTTCAGCTACTATGCTTTAATTGAAACTATAATCCATTCATCTTGTTTTTTCAAATTTGTTCACACAAATTTCTTGTTGACAAAGATTTAGTTGCGTACTAACAATATGACATAATGATACTGTGATCTGAATTTTCAATCTCTATATATGTATTTCTCTGCAATGTTGTATGCATCAGATTATGTATTGAAGTTGGAAAAATTTGTGCCTATGTTAGAAAAATATACCGGAATGCACCGAGGACGATGATGAGGATTATAATGAGGGTGAGGATTATGTATATGAAGCAGAAGAAGAGAAGACTGAAGAAGTGGAGGAACCGCAAGATGAACCAACAAAACGGGATGAAAGCGATTCCCCAGAATTTACACGGGAGAGTGAAGAAAAGGTGTCTTCTGACACAGACATTCTCCTTCCACCGTCAGAGCTTGCAGATTCACAGGAAGATGAAGATGAGATCTCAGGACCAAAGGGGAGTGACCTAGAACGACCCACTGACCCGCAGCCATGTCTTCTCCAAACAGACTCAACATCTATATCTACTGAGGCAGCTGCAGAAGAACCAGAACCAGAGGAACCTAAAGTAAAGGAAGAGAAGAAAGTATCCAAACTTAATATTCCAAATAAACTTGCTCTGGGAGGCAACTTCATCAAACTGACAGCAAGGCCCTCGGGAAATGAAACTAACCTGGAAAGCACCTTGGACAAAATCCGCAACAACAACCCTGACATCAAAGACGTTAACCTGAACAACATTGAAAACATTCCCAAAGAGATGCTCAGGGACTACGTCAGTGCCCTGAAGAAAAATAAATATGTGACGACCTTCAGTATTGCCAACACTGGTGTTGATGAAAACATTGCCTACCTGCTGGCTAACATGCTACGGGAAAATCGAAGCATCGCTACGTTGAACATCGAGTCTAACTTCATCACAGGGAAGGGCATCATTGCTATCATGCGATGCCTGCAGTTCAACGAGACGCTGACCGAGCTACGCTTTCACAACCAGCGCCACATGCTGGGCCACCATGCCGAGATGGAGGTGTCCCGCTTGCTAAAGGCTAACCACACGCTGCTGAAGTTGGGGTACCACTTCGAGCTGCCAGGCCCTCGCATGGTAGTGACAAATCTGCTGACGAGAAACCTTGATCGCCAGCGGCAGAGAAGGCAGGAGGAGCAGAGGCTACAGCAAGTGAGGGAGCAGAGGAAGCTTATGGAGATGTACGAGAACTCCCTCAACCTGCCGCCGGGCTTGTTGGAGATGCTGGGAGGCTATTTACCCCCTATGGATCTTGGACTCTTACCTCAGCTGGAGGAAACCCCAAAGCCGCCTGTGGTAGCTGCCTCACAGGGTCGACGCCAGCAGGAGCCTCAGGTCCAGCCATCAAGTCCCAATTCCAGCAATCTCCTGAAGGACGTGCAGCTTAAAAAGACGCCCAAACGACGAGACCCCCTCCTAGAGCTCAGCTTCAAAGAAGAGAGGAGGGAGGACCGACCAAACGTCCAGCTTCGGAAGACATCCCGGCGCAAGGACGCGGGTGATCAAGCAGATGCGGAAGAGAGAGCCAACCTTAAAGATGTGATAAAGACTCTGAAACCTGTTCCGCGTCGACGACAGCCTCCCAAGGTTGATCTGACCCCCCGCGATTTGCTCCTGAGCGAAATCCGACAGAGCAACGTAGCCTATCTCAAATCGGTGAGTGTTACCGACAGTAGTAACATCAGCATGTATTGGCAAAAGGTAAACTGATAATTGGCATGGTGAGAAAATTTATTCAAAATGTATTAATTATCAATGTACATAAGTGTCATCTGCTCCTATTAAAACTTGGAGGATTAGAGTTTGTTTACAAAAAAACAAAAAATTTCACAAGAGTTGCTGATTAGAGTCTTGCAGTCATAACACCCAGGTGACACTGGAGTCTATTTTGAGTACTTTCTATTTCAGTCGCTAGAGTGAATGTATTTGGAAGTGACTACTGCTGCCATTTTATTTTTTGACCTTATGCTTTAATCCTTTTGGTCCTTTAATCCTTAGGTGCCCCTCCCCAAAGTACTCGAATCAAGTGAAACCAGCCTTTTCTGATGGACGTACGCACAGAAAATGTGCATGCAGGACATGTAGCTGCTGAGGAGCCTGTGTGTGTGCTTGAACACTACAGTCACTTCTGGAAAACTTGCAGGTTTCTCAGCCCACGAAAGATATTCATGAATCTAAAGCTGGCAGGTCACACGCTGACAAGGTTTTAAATCCCTTCCATGAGGAACAGTGCAGGAAAAAGCGAGTCAAAAAAAAGAGAAATTCCACACCGACCTGTGTGCGTGTGTGTGTGGAGTTTACATGTTCTCCCCATGCTTGCATAGGGTTTGTCCTGAAGTCCTTAACAGGGAGTTTGGCATCTTTAGATTGCCCGTAGTGTGCTACAGTGTGCTCTGTGATGGAGGAGTATCATGCCCAGTGGGTTTCCTGCCTTGTGGCCAGCAAAAGTCTAAAGTCACAGAACACTATTCTGGATACAGAAGGAAGATTGATGTAAGAAATGCTTTGTTAAATCATACTGAATTATATATAAGAATTACTCCATCAATGTCTCTTTAATTAAAGCTGCAATTTAAAGGTTATTGACATTTCCAAAAAAAATCTAAAAAACAAAAGTAAGCATGAGACATCTGCGATTCCATCTAATATGTGAATTGTATTCAACTTAGGGTTAGCAGATAAGAATGAGGTTTATCCAGAATATCTTCAACCAGGACATTGTAAGGAATAGAAAAAGCAATATTAAAGTATACAAAAGAATGCTATATAATATTAAAGTATACAAATAAGCATCAACACACAAGAACAGTCAGTTTCAACATGCCCTCCTTCCAGGTTTACTATTAAATTCTCATCCTTTATATTTACTTAAAGTACATATAAATCAAATAAAAAAAACTGCATTAAATACCTCAGCATGCAACTGTAGTGCTAACCTCAAGCAACATGCTATGCATTGCTATCCATGAATGCCTTTAAAAGTGCAAGGGACTTACGTCATCACAGGCCAAGATTCTACAAAGGGATTCAGTTACATAACAGTACAAGCTTTTGACCAGCTAGCCCTCCTCCACACAAAAAAAACACAGGTGCTTCAAATACAAATGCATGACTTAATTATTGAATACATGAAATACATGAATCAAACATTCCAATGGATGCACGTAATGCTTTGCAATCATATGGCTATTTGTGCTCAAAGAAAAGACAAGATTCCGAACCATTTGCAATGCAAAGTCTGATGACCGAACACGCAAACAAACAGATTGCCATATACGCTCCACATATAAACATCTGCTCATGCAGTTGTTCATTAATTCTCACAAATTGCATAGCCACAGGCTAGTTTCAGGTTTTCCTTTGGATGAGAAAATGGAAGAACTTATTGGTATTTTCTAGTTCATAGACTAAGAAATGCAGCTATATTATATATAATTCTAGATTATATTATATTATATTATATTATATTATATATATATATGGTGACTTGTCATTAATTAGTCTTGATTGGGACAGAAAAATTCATCTTTAGAGAGAATATTTTTGAAATTCATAGTCATATCACCATATAACCTAGACCTAGAAATCTCAGCAACATAAACATTATAAACTCATAAATGACATACGGGAAGGCAAGAAATTAACCGATTAATAATAAGTGCCGAAGGTCAAAACAAAAAATGTAAACGTGTCCATTTGTGCCCATATTTGCTTAACAGACAACGCTGGCCTAATTCAAATCAGACATCCGACAGGGTTGGAGTGCAGTAAACAGCCATGGCTGGAGAACTATCAGCCATGTATACTGAGCCACAAAGCACCATGTCTGTGCCAATTCAAAGCCCATTCCAAGTCAGAGAACGTGTCCGCATGTTACCATGCCAAAAAACCTTTATCAACATTTAGAAAAACTGATACACAGAAATAAGGACAAAAGTTCTAGTCCCACCCAAAGGTAAATAAAGCAAAGATACAACAGACTTTTAACAGCCTCTGCCATTCAGAATAAGTGGGGAACAAAAAACAAACCCCCTTCAGGTTTAAAACTAAAGCACACCAACTCCTGCCAGTTTTAAATTTAAATTAAATTCCTTTCACCACAATATGTAACTTTCTTGACTATCTGCATAGCCATGACTTTTTTTTTTTGCAAATACATAGCATGTTAATACATTTTGGTTTTGCTTGATTTAAATTTAATTCAGAAACGGTCCACTATTATAGCTTTTGCAGACTGCAGCAAAGACTCAGTGAGTGAGGGATGACTTCCTGGTACACCCCATCAGCCTCAGCGTCCGCATCACCGGTTTAACTTCGTCTCCAGGTAGTCCTGGATCTTGTTGATCCTCTCCTCTTGCTGGTCCAGGGCATCTAGGATGACTCCCATGGGGGTCTTCTTCAGGCCAACTCCCTCTATTCTGTTCTCCAGCTTGTTCTTCATATTCCTCAAGCGCAGCGAGGCGTGGCCTAGGATTACTGTGCGGAGAGGGCAGGGAGAGCCAGTTTAGTCTGCCACCATACATATAGTATATATTTATATATACACACACAGTATGAATTTACTTTCTAAATAACTTCAAGTTGTATAGGAAGTCCATTCATACATATCAAATAGTGATCTAGTCAGAACAGCAGATTCATAACTGCAGTATGGTATTATTTTTATTACCCACAATGCAAGACTGGTAGCAACAGTCTCTAAACTGAAAGGTGTGAAAAGTGAAGTATGTTCTTTCTGTTATGCCCCCAGATTAAGCCGGGAATGTTTACCTTCTGGGCGCTCTGTGTTTACAAGGTCTTTCTCCCTGGCAACTGCCTCACATGATCTGAGAGCAACAGGGAACTGTGCTATGGGACTCCGCCGGCGGCAGCGGACAGCCTGTCACTAAGCTTAATCCTTCATTCCTGCTCTCCTCCCCCCATGCAAGTTCACTTTCATCATGCCTCTCCAACTGGTGCCATGTTGGGATTTAAACGGCACTTTACAAGATGTGTCACGGCGGGGCCGAACACTCTCAGTGTTTGACAAAGTCTCTCTGAACACAAGCGATGCTGCCACTGGCAGGGTTTATGCTGTAGCTTAAGAAACACACTTACATAGCAATGGAAACGTGATGCCAAACACGAAGACCATCACTCCCTCACAAAGGGACAAGAGCATGTAGCTGGCTCCCATCACGGCGAAGACAAACAGCATAGGATTCTTCTTCTTAAAGTTCTTGACGACAGCCTTGTTTTCCGCTGCCCACACTGCGCCCACAAACACCAGGGAGACCACTGCCCCACCCAGAACCATGCCAATGGGGTTCATAAACCTGCAGGGTGATAATAACATATTGACACAACTCATGCATTCAACTTCATATTCTCAATTGTATAAAGCCACTTGCCACCACCTAGTGGTGACAAATATTAAAACACCTCTTTCTAAAAATAAATTTTTATTGCAGTTTAAATTTTATCGTTTCTAATGTAAACCCATCCAGGGTGTAGCCCTGCCTTGTGGCCTGTACTGCCTGGGAATGGCTCCAGCGGGCACACGAGGGATGGATGGATTACTGATGTGTAAAAAAGAGACTAAAAGGTACATGTTACATGACGCATAAAAGCCAAAAGAAACATAGCTCTTTGGTCATTTGTTTAACTGTATTTACAGCAGGTCATGCAAATAAAATCATGAATATTTTAGGACATTTAAACTTTTAATCCCATTTTCATTATTTTCATATCAATAACTACACAGCACAGCCAGTTATCACAATTAACGGGAAATGTTTTTATGACATCTCCCCCCAATATCACACCTGTTCTTTGCCTGCCGAAGGGAACAACACAGTGCTGAAGCATCAGCCATGAGTCACGAGAGCAACATACTGAGCTGGCGCTACTGGGCTATACTTAGGGAAGCATACTCAAAGTTTCCAGAATGGGTTGAGAAGAGGGGGAGCGAGAATGCCACCTCTCTGACAGCAGAGAGAATCACACTGGGTGACTCATGCAAAACACATTTTCCAAGACTGCAGGGTTCAAATAACTGAGGACCACTGATTAAAATTACATGATATATAGGGTAAAGCAGGGGTATATACAAAAACCTGTACAAAACAAGGCAACTGAATATTAATGGTCGATGCAAAATGACAATACAAACAAGAACAATTCCTGTGTATTTGATAATCAACAAAAATGCATTGCGATGTCAACTGAAGAAACTACTGGAGCTTAGGACCCTGGACTACTGTTGATGTAGGATGCTTGAAAAACCTTCTGACCTCAAACTCTAATATCTGAAAGGCTGACAAAATGGTGACAGCGAAACATCTCCCATAGCTACACCTTCATGCACAGAATTAAATAACAGCTGCACTAAGAAGAGGCGCTCTGGGGACCAAATGCTGGGCGTTCCCTTAGAGCGACTCATGCTGTACTGACCCAGCCCAGTTAGACTGAATTGGTACAAAAAACAATCTCTCAGGAGGACTCAAGCCTATTTCTGTGGCCTCGTGGCCCAGATCCCCTACTAATTACACAGTCTCTGCATGGCACTGGTGCTCAGGATTATCTTTCAATGTATGGAAATGTTCACACATGGGGACAAAAATTAAATTACTTACACTGGGGGGGGGGGGGGGAGTTAATTGCAGCTGAAGAAGCAATACACACACATTCATGTGAATGTGTACGACTCTGCTTAGTTTAGCTCATCATTACTGAAGACTTAAAACTAGCCCTGAGCTGTCATCAGTTTATTTGCCATCCTCCTTCAGATTTTCCTAGTACTCTTTAAGTGCTGACTGACAGTCCCCCTGATTATCTGAAAAACAACCAATGATGATGTTAGCAGCTCTAATCTCGAGTCAGCTACTTCAATACGAAGAATCCAGCACCACCAACTCATTCCCAAAATAGCTCCAGTAATTCACAAAAATATGCCGTAAAGAGCTGCATTACAGTAATTGTACAGTACAGCATTGGGGAATGACAAAAAATATTGTAACAAATATGTTATCCGACATCATGTAAATCCTATTTAGTCTGTGCTTTAATGCATCTTCACCACATATGCTTTTAAATAAAACTGTCAATAGAAGATTGGGCTATGAAGGTTAGTCGACTGAAATGGCAGCATATGGTCTGTAGTATTAAATGAAATGAGTTGTTTAAGACGTTTGATGCAACTTTCAGAAAGGGATGCTAAATCCCAGAGTGCAGGTAGACACCTGTTATAAATTAGTCAGTGCCATCCTAAATTCTTAAGACATCAGAGACAGAATTCATCCCGTGTAGGGTAGCTGGCACAAGCTTAAACACATGGGTTTATTTTTTTAATTTTTTTCCTTTCTTTCCCAGATATAAACAGGCATCATCGTGGTTAGCTAAATATTCTAAACTGAAAATACTTAAACGACACAGACCGTCCCACGGACGCTATCCAATACTGTCGCAGTGAGGCTGCACATCCCGGAAGGGTTTCATTCACAGACATCTAAATTATATTTGTCTGCGCTGGCAACACAAAATAACTGGCATGTTAATTTAGTCACTACTAAAGGCGCAACACCGGACATGAAACTACTGCGCGAAGATGCAGCCTTTCTCACCAACTCGATAAAGCTGTAGTGACAGTGGTGATGAAAAGCAATGCAAACGACGCCGTCACGCAGACAGGGGAGATAATATACACAAGATAATATATAATAATAATAGGCAATATACATAAATACTCGCAAAGTAGGTGATAATAAGGCAGCTGACAGTTTAAAAACTAGCTTACCCCACAATCAGGAAAAACACAATGGCCACCAGGAAATAATTCGTCTGGTAGTATAAAAGGTTGTTTATCACCCTGTTGTTCCACTTGGCTAAATCGGCGAAGTCAGGCTTGGCGAATCGATCAGGTCCGGGAAAGAAATCGTCCCAAGGTCTAAAGGGTGCCAGCTCCATTTTCGCCATTCTCTACCAGCGAGTTACGGCTAGCGTACAGCGCGGCTCCCAAAGCGCCAGCTATGGCGACCGGCTAGCCAGGCTGAAATCGCGTCCTGCTCCGCGTTCTCGCGATAACACGTGAAAGCAACGACGCCATAGCTATGCAGGCTTGATAGTGACTGGCTGCGTTCGACTTCATGCAGCTGCTTACAGCGCTGGCTTAAAGCGATGCATTCTGGTCAGTTGTTGGCCAATCAGATATGACCAGAATAACCAGCGCTGTAGGCGGCTGCATTAAGTCGAACGCACCCACTTTCTCCCATTCCCCGTTACATACAGTGGGGTCCAAAATATGTATGCATACAATTTTGATTACTAGATTTGTAGAAAAAGGGTAGCTGTGAGTCATGTTTGAATTATGAATTTTTGAATTAATAGTACTACGCATTGCTGCCATAATTCAATTCGGGATTTTTAAAAGGGTATAGATAACAGCTGTTGAAGTGTGCATACATTTCCTTGCCCAGCTCCGTATTTGGGTTGCGCTTTTCACGAGAAATTGCTCTCCGCTATCATATCATTAGAGGAATAATATAATATGTTGCTTTTTATCCTCGCGGGGAAACATGCCCGTAAGACAGAATAACAATATTTAAAAGTAAATCAAATGTGGACGTAAATAAATGAATGTATGTTGAAAATAAATCGAATCTACATGTGTGAAAAAATCCAGATGTGAATTAATTTTAAGTAGTACTGTGGTAAATTTCGTCCACAGACAAACTGTAACGCCTGGCAGCCTAAGGCACTATTCTGCGCCCTGATGGCAGCAGAAATGAACTTCAAGGACAAGGAGGTTTTCACTTAAGACACTCCTGTCAGAACAGCATAGGTGGCGTTGGTCATGATGGCCGAGGACTTCGTCAGTATTTTCCCCTCTACTTGTCACTGTCTTCCAGGGGTCAAGGCCGAGTCCCAGAATTTATAGCAGATTCTGCATAAACATACAAAAACGCATGTGCATGCGGTATATGCTATAATATGTATAACCGTGTTCACGCTCTCCATTTTTGTAGAAGCACAGGAAGTGCCGTCAGACCGCGCGGGCCGCAAGGCACCCTGGGATAATATGATTCTGGCGCAATATGGCGGATGGAGAGGAACCGTAAGTGTCGCTGAAACGAGAGGCAATTAGTAGGACAAACGACGCTTTTAGTCTCGTTGTCGCCTACTGAAAGTACAAGCACGTTTGACCCTTCTTTTACTCTCTCTTTGTAGGGAGAAGAAAAGAAGGCGAATAGAGGAGCTGGCTGAGAAGTTAGTGGTGAAATGCTAGAAACTCGTAGCAGGTTTGAGGTTGCGCAGCGCAGGCAGTTGAGTACGCGTTGCGGGAAATTCGTAGGCTGCTCCAGCCGCCCTTCACCTAGCCGGTTATCGGCTGGCTACCTGTCAAAACGCTTCGTACCCAGATGCGTTTGCACACTATGCTAAGAGATTGGCTATGCGCTGTGTTTTTATTAGTCCCGATCTAGCTAGCTGTCCGGGCATGACCGTGGGTGTTTTTTTTTTTTTAATCTGTGACGATACTTCACATTTTAATATAAAATACTTCGACTTGCGAGCCATACTTTTTTTCTAGCAAGGTTAGTTGCAGTTTTAATAGTCTAAGTGAGAAGTCTATTTGGTCGCAATATGAAAGTATAAGTTAACTGACGTGGAAGGAATTTCTCGGTGCCTGGTTAGTTGGTGTCACCAGTGGTTGCGATTTCTGATGGCTTGGTAGTGTTGATTTTTTGTGTCTGATTGTTTGCTTCCAGGCTATTATGAAATGTTCTATTTTGAAAATTTACCAAGATATTTACTTAGGTAGTTCCCGGAACATTTGCAGGTGATGTAAAACTGAAAAAGGTCAGGCTGTCAGTAATGACAGATCTTGAGCAGTGCCATGCATGGCATGCGGATTCTGTCTTTGATATCACCGGTGTTAATCTCAGAACCTCGCGAATGGCTTAAACTGAAAGTGAGGTTTTAAACCGATTATAACAAGCAGGTATGGAAAATGAATGGATGAACGAATAAATATTGATACATGTTCATGCATAACATGCATAAATAGTAGAAATTTAAGTAATGTAATTAAATCAGAGAGTTACACGTAATAATTGAAAATGAGTGTGGAGTACTTTTGTTGTAAAGCCTGGTTTACCTAGAGCTCAGCACCTGATATCTTGTGCTGTCTTGCCCTTGAGTGGTTTCTGACTGATAGATATATAGCAGAATATCTGTGTTTTGTGCAGAATGGCAGTGGACAGCGGACATGGTGACAGCACCTGGGACTGGGATGGACG
This sequence comes from Petrocephalus schoutedeni, assembly GCA_026780765.1. NCBI lineage: Eukaryota > Metazoa > Chordata > Actinopteri > Osteoglossiformes > Mormyridae > Petrocephalus > Petrocephalus schoutedeni. The sequence goes on from JAODKL010000107.1 coordinate 22,833,521, forward strand.
CTGGAATCATGTGAGGAAGTTCTTGGAGAGATCGGGCCCATTCACCCATCCGGACTTCGAGCCAAGCCCTGAAGTGAGAGCTTTGTCCATGTTCCCTTTTTATATTAAGTAGAACCAATGATTTGTCAAATACAGCTTTCATTGTATAGCTTAGGCACGATGTCTGTAAGAGATAGTTAATGTTATGAGCTTTACAGCTTTAATCGTGGCTCTTTACTAGGGCTGAACGATTTTAAGAAAAGATTTGATTTGCGATTTTTTTTTTTTTTTTTTTACTCAGTATTCACTATATCTGTATAAAAAACTATAATTGAGCACAACCGTACATTGAAATCAGAATTGCGCTACAAATTATTCCAAAGTTAAGAATGGAAATATATTAACTGAATCCAAGATATATTTATTCTAACACCTAATAAACCATAGAACAATTCTCTAGCAACCCAAACCTGAAAGTGATTGCGTTTTTACATGCACATTTTAAGTGCAGCGTTTGCAAACAGCGATCGACTGATTTTTACCATTAGTAACGTGCTTACGGAAAGACCCATGTACACAAGGATTAAATTTGCAGAGAACAATGACGCATAAAACTACTATCACAAATGCCGCGATTGTGTTAAGTTAAATAAAGTAATGAAAATAAAATAAGTAATAAAAACATTAGGGATCTTGCTACTTGCACCCCTGATAATAGGACCTTTCTGTTAATCTCTGACTATTATATATGTAGGTAATTCACTTACGGCTCAGCAGCAGAACCAATATTTTTTTGCACTGCGAATGTAACTTGTAACTTTACTTGGGTTTCACGTGTCTGTGTTTGTGGGCATATACGTAGTCACTTTGGGCCACTTCTAATTGTTGAGCATGATTGGCATGCAAGGAGCACGGCACTTCTGATTGGTGAGACTGCCTGTCACACAAGGAGGACGGAATGAATTTGCAAAACTATTCTCACAACAGGTTTAAACCCTGGGTCAGACGTGCTGTATAATGCATGTCCTAAATCTCCGCCTTTGTGATTTGCTAATTGCATTGTTTAAAATCGATAAATCGTTCAGCCCTACGCTTTACCATTGACAAGCAATAACTATGCATGACCACGGATGCTTGATGTTTATTTTATTTTACAGTGGTGGCCAAAATTATTAGAACACCTGACAGATCTGAACATACTGACTTTTTTGCCTCCAAAACATGATTTCATTTCATAATGTTCATGAAATATGCAGATGGTTGAGCATAACAAGTATCAGACGAAGTGAGACCTACTGTTTTTATCCACTTTTAACTTTAGTATTTGACCCTTTGCAGCAGTTACAGCAGCACATCTCCCTGGCATAGTGTCAATATATTCCCTGAGAAACTTCAACACTAATGCTATCCCATGCCTTTAAATGTACAATAGATCTGTCTAGTTTTAGGTCCGGACTTAGCATAGTAATTCTCCTTATGAAGGCTCTATTCTATTGTTTATAGAGCATAATGATCACTTTGTAGATATTTCATTTTATTTTAATGTATGTAATGTATGTGTTTAATGGCCAATTCAACCAAAACAACAGAAACCTTTTAAATATGCCAAGTGTTCTAATAATTTTGGCCACGACAAATGCACAATGAAACATAGTTTCTAATTAACTTCATATTTTTCTTGTTAATAAAGCTATTAATACAATTATTTTGTCTTTATGTGAAATTATGGTATTATCCTCAGTGTTGTATTAAACTTCTTTTTTTAGTCACTTCAGTTTCTGCTTGAAACGTGCAAGATTCTCGTTATTGGAGCTGGTGGACTAGGGTGTGAACTGCTTAAAAATCTGGTATGGTCTTTAAAACTTATACTCATTGTCATTTCTGTTCTAAAAAGGTCCCAGGAGCCTTTTTTCCCCCTGTTTTTAACTCGATTAAATAACATATGTAAAATTTTTGCTGGATGGATTTATTATTTGGTCACTAAAAAGTATGAAGATTGCATCACGGGAAATGTTATAGCATAATTTAATCATTGTATGTGTGTCTGTGTTTTTGTTATGGGTACTCTCCTGTGGCTGTTTCTGGCATCTCAGGCCCTTTCTGGTTTTCGGAATATTCATGTTGTTGACATGGACACCATTGATGTCTCAAACCTGAACCGACAGTTCCTGTTTAGGTGAGGGCTAGAAGCTTTTTTGCTTTTTCTGTTTGCAAACCTTACAGCGTGCGGTTGTGGGTTTGCAGTGCTTGCGATGATGGCTGTGTTGGGGCTTCATATTTTATAGTAGCAAGGATTTATGTACAGTCAATCATTGCCTGACTTTATCCTTTGAAAGTTAATACTGTGGTCCAAGGGAAGGCAGAGACCGTGTACCCAAGCAACAGTTTAGAGGCCTCATTTATGCCTTTAGTGTTACAATTAAGTGATGGCTGGTTGTGATTTGAAAACAAACCATCAAACCACCAAAATATCCAGTTTGACTCAGTTCATTAATTTATTAATCAAACAATCTAAAATATATTTATATATCAACCACTATATACAAATATATAACCACACCCCATCCCCATGTTTCCTAAATGTGATACTGCTGATGTGATGTGCCATTTTGTCTCTATTAACAAATACCACATTCAGATAAATTCATATTAAGCTTACTGTAATCCCTGCAATTCTGAAACTGTTTTTTTTATCATGTTTGTAAAGAGCTAAAGATGTTGGTCGGCCCAAGGCAGATGTGGCAGCCGACTTTGTCAACAGCCGTGTCCCAGGATGTAGTGTGGTTCCGTATCCTTTTGTTCAGTATACATTCTACCACCATATAAAACGCTAAGCTTTACGTGACAGTTTCCAAGATTTATCTTGAATAAACACATCTTTTCCTTAAACCAGAACAACTTTCAGACACTTTAAGAAAATCCAAGACTTCGACGAGGCATTTTATAAACGTAAGGAGTAGTATAAATAGCCTTTTGGCCTCAAAAAAAACATTATATTACTCTGTATTTACCAAAATGATAGAAAATAAAAAATGTCCCTTTTTCTTTTGATTACTAGAGTTTCACATTATTGTTTGTGGACTGGATTCCATCATTGCTAGGCGATGGATGAATGGAATGCTGGTGAGTAGTATTTTAAATAATACTAGCAGCTATAAAACGTGAAATTTTATTTTATTTCTGTATGCTAATGTGTATAACACCCTGGCTTTTGCCCTACATTACAGATATCTTTACTGTCTTATGATGATGGTGTTTTGGATCCCAGTTCTATTATACCTCTTATTGATGGGGGGACAGAGGGCTTCAAGGGGAATGCTCGTGTCATTCTCCCCGGCATGACAGCCTGCATAGACTGCACCCTGGAACTGTATCCACCCCAGGTGAGACCCACACGTATTACTCTGTGACACATTGTTCCCTTGAAATCCCCATGTTTAATCCCATGTTAGGTCTTTTGTCTTTAAAGAGAAAGTCCAGCAGCATAAAGTCAGGCAGTATGGTGCCTCTTTGATTTTCATAAATAATAAAAAAAAAAGATTTATTGGAGTGTGATGCATTTTTCTAATTCTCAGAGCACCAGGGCTTCATGGGGAGCTGCTGATTAAACACTGGAAAGGGACACAGACTCCATCTGAGTCACTGTTTCTTCTTTTTATAATTTGTTTCTAAATTCTCTTTTATTGTTGGTGTTTTGAATATGCCTCCTTTCATAAAACTCTGATAATATTAATCTGTTATTTATCTGCTGTGCAAAAAATGTGTTGTTCATTTATGTTTCTTATTGTTTCTATACATATCCATTTTAGTGAGTTATTAGTAATTACTGACAGTTAGCCCCTAGATCATAGTCTCTGCCATGATTCGGTGTATGTGGATTTTGCATTTTCCCCCCCGAACCTGGGATTTCCTGCAGGTACCCCCCCCTCCAAAAGAATGTTGAGGTGAATTGGAATTACCAAATTGTCCATAGGTGTGCAAGTGACTGAATGGTGTGTGAGTGTGCCCTGTGATGGTTCGGCACCTCATCCTGGGTTATTCCCTGCCTGGTGCCCATAGCCTCTTTGATAGGCTTTGGACCCCTGCAACCCCAAATAGTACAAGCAGTTACAGAAAATGGGTGGATTGTTGGATGGTATGTTGCAATAATGAGTATGAGCGAATAACCAATAAACTCCTCCTTGTCTTAATTCTACATTAATTTAGGGATTCGATGTGGGAATATTTTTGATTGTGAGTTTGATTGTGGGTACGACTGATCACAGCTGATCACTGAAAACGATGTGCGATTGACTAGTTAATATTTAAAATTGATTCACAGCCCTAATATTTATATTGTGTAAATATATTTGTATAAATATGAATAATAATATTTTTTTGCAGATTAATTTCCCAATGTGCACAATCGCCTCCATGCCCCGACTACCTGAACACTGCATTGAGTATGTTAGGATCCTTCTGTGGCCCAAAGAAGAGCCCTTTGGGGGTAAGTTCCAAAGCTCACCTACAATGAAATTGGAGTATCACAAGTAATAATTGGTTCTCTTGTTGAGAAGGTCTAGGAAAATTCTAAATATCAGTTATTTTTATACTTTCGAATTGAGTTATTTTGGTTAGTATGGCGAAATTTTATCGTAATTGGTTACAAATGCATCCATGATACACATTTCTGAGGTAGTCCTATCGCAAGAAACGCAATACAGTACAACGTTTACATTTACAGGCAGTCCCTGGTTACAAGTTTCGTTCACTGAATCTGTCTTTAAGTAAAAATTGTAAGTCAGAAAAATAATAATACTGTACATAATAATTTATACTGAAATAATAAAAGTAACTATGTGTGATATTGTACTGTTGATTCTAAAGCAGGTTCTGCTTTGGGTTATGTGGAAATGGTTTGTATTTCTGAAATCCAACAGGGGCAAATTACTTAAAGATTACTTAAAGATACTTAAAGCGAGTGGCAACACAACCTTCTTCTAACCACCTGAAATGTTAGCACCCCAAGCATGCAACTTATCTGGCTATCCTTCTTCCACACATTGTGAAGTAACCAAACAGAAGCAAACATTTCTTAATGACTACAAACAAATCTTAGTCATGCATTTATTTGATTTTTTTATTTATCCACTATTTGTTTGTATTTGCTGTAAAAGTTCAAAAGTATGCAGTTATTGTACAAGTGAACATCACAAACTTTCAATATTAAATAAAATGCACTTTTGCTGTATTGCATCAGTTTGTGTGCAGTATTTTACAAACTTTAATAATTAGTTTTTTCAAGCAGTGTTTCTTGTAAGGATAGACTTGCTTTAGTAATTAAATTGTTCATTGCTACATACATTCAAATGGAAAATAAACATTGCAATCTATATCATGGATCGTGATTATAAACTAAAAATATCGTGATATGACATTTTGATCATATTTTTCACCCATAAGTTTGGAACCGGTTTAATCAAAATAATTTGAATGGATTAACTGCCCATGCATTTTTCTTTGGTACTTAATTAGAATCTTAAGTATATATGGTTACACACATGTAGGGATAAATGCCAATGACTCAACTTGGACAGCGCAATCTGTAAACTTTTTAATTTTATGAAATGAATGTGATAACTTAAGAGGACGGGATACTTATCCTAGTTAATAATGAAAAATGTCTGTGGTATGAGTTTAATTAGTAATGCCTTTGAATCTGCCCTTTTGTACTTAGATGGAGTGGCCCTTGATGGAGATAACCCAGAGCATATCCAGTGGGTGTTCCACAAGGCCCAGGAGAGAGCCTCCGAATTCAGCATTACAGGAGTTACCTACAGACTCACCCAGGGTGTGTGCAGTCCGGGGCACCTTCACTAACTTTAGCACACCTGCCTTCCCAGTATTAGTGCTGTATCTGCCCTCAAACTCCGTTTCCAGCTCATCATGTTTGCTCTGTTCTCAGGTGTGGTGAAGCGGATCATCCCAGCAGTTGCATCGACCAATGCCGTCATTGCTGGTATGCAGAATACTTGTTACACTTTGTTGTAATTTTGCAGCAAGTCATATCTATATTGAGTGACTTTGTATTGTTGCCATTCTTTGTAAATTCCAAAGAAAAAGAAGTCAAAATGTTATTTTCTCTTTCCTCATCTAATCACCCCACTCTTTCAGAATACGATTCGTTTTTTTCTTAATTTTATTTTGTTGTACTGGCTTTCCTCATCTTGTCCATTTCTAAATATCAGATTACACGATACTTGTACAGTATTTTAGTATAAAAAATTTATTTGGGTATTTATTTTATTAGTAATATTCCAACCCTTCCTCCCCCCCAATTTTAGCTGCGTGTGCCATGGAAGTTTTTAAAATCGCATCCAGGTCAGTACAAGTTTGCTCACTCTCCTAAGCAAGCATTCAGTTTAGCTGTTATGTCACTGTAAAATGTACCGCTTTATTTGTTTAAATTTATCGCTTATCCATTACATTTCTTGCAGCGCTTACATTCCCTTGAATAACTACCTGGTGTTTAATGACGTTGATGGACTGTATACCTATACTTTTGAAGCTGAGCGAAAGGTGAGACCTTGTAGTACTAAAGCTTACTTCCTTTCACTTAATGCCTAGAATTTTTTAAAAGATTATTTTTTTAATAATCTTTTGTGACTTCAGGAGAACTGCCCAGCCTGTAGCCAGATAGCTCAGGACCTGCGCTTTCCACCTTCTGCCAAACTTCAGGAGGTCCTCAAGTATCTAACTGAGAACGCCTCCCTGTGAGTGATCTCTCAGAAGGCTGAGCTTGAATTTACTCAGCATGTGTGGGTCAGAGGGGACATATTCCTCTGGGCTAGGGAATTAATTCCATCGTGTTCTGTTTTTCAGACAAATGAAATCTCCCGCCATTACAGCAACACTGGAAGGAAAAAACAAAACACTCTACTTACAGGTTTGCCATCTTAAATAATAGTAGATGCCATGGCTAGCTAAACAAATCCCCGTTTATTTTTTTTTACGACATTCTATGTCTTACGTAGAAATTAATATGCTGTTTTCTTTGTAATATAAAAATTTTCAGACTGTGGCCTCCATTGAACAAAGAACGAGACCAAATCTCAGCAAAACATTAAAAGGTAACAGCCCTTTAACCAGTGTCCTAATGCTTCTAAATATGTAGTGTTTATTTTGAGTGCTTTGAATTATCGGCATGTGGTGTGATTATTTTCAGAACTGGGTTTGGTCGACGGACAGGAATTGGCAGTAGCTGACGTCACGACTCCACAGACCGTCCTCTTCAAACTTCGTTTCACAACATGAAATTTTGGGATGACACCCAAAAAGTTTTGCTTAATGCACAAGCAAGAAGCAGTACTGTAAACAACATTCTCCTCCTACAGAATATGGGAGGGACACAGCAATGAAACTTGAACATATTTAAATATATTTAAATGCAACTGTATATATAGAATTAATGCTGTGGAAAGTTCTTCACTATAAACCGTTTTGTATTTAACCTGGCATATTTGACATTTTAGCAGAGGCGTGGGCAACTCTACATAAAGACACTGATATTTCACTTTGAAACAATTTGCAGCCTGATCTCACATTAGACTTGAGATGATTTTCTATGCACTGAAAGAGCATAAGTACAAAATTTGGTGGGTAATGTATGTAAGACTTGCCTTCAGCAGTGTACCTGCTATGTGACAGGTGTTAAGCAGTGTGTGAAAATGGTCAGTTTGCTTGTAGCTGACATTTACCTGTAATTGGTACGCTTGTCTTTCCAGAATTGTTCAGCTTAATTCTTTGTGTCTGTGCTGGAACATGTAAATAGTTTACTGAGGCACTTGTGGATGAAAGGTTATCTAAATTAAACTTTCTGGTTAAGCTTTAGATCTCTCTTTGCCGTGAATAGATCTGTTATTTATTTTTTTTATTTTTGCAGCACATGGAAATAGTATAAATGCAACCATTGTAAGGCATTTCATCTTTAAAATGTACAGCATATATACAAATTAGTTGTTAGGTATAGGTGTTTCAAAATGCTTTTTTACATTATAAGTTGAGTCCTCAACTAATAAAATCCTGCTTGTTAATTAGACATGTTCTGAGATTGTAACCATTTATATCTTCCATTTTCCATAGCACTTATCCAGTGCAGGGTTACAGTGAGTCTGAAGCAGTGCATAGAACAAGCCAAAGAACACCCTAAAAAGGATACTAGGCTATCTCAGGGCACACGCTTACACTCACTCCATGGGTAATTGAGAGACATGAATTCTTAAAACCGTGTGTTTTGGACTGGGGGAGGAACCGGTGTACCTGGAGGAAACTCAGGGAGAAAATGTTAAAATGCAAACTCCATACACAGAGCAGGAGTGCAAAATGAACCCATACTTTGCAATGATGGGTTTAGTTTATTTGGTATAATTTAATTATCTAGTCGTGCAGAGTCCTAGGGATGAAGCCTCTTGGTATGGAAAAGAAGTTGGCATATGACCAATGATTGTGTCATTTTATTTTTAAAGAGGTATCAGTCTCTACATACAGGAATATTGATAAGGATATTAAAATAAATATTGGATGTGCAAGGTCAGCTAACACTGTGCCTGGCTGCACTGCTCGCAGTGTTAGACGGTTAGGCAGTACGAATGCCCATGATTAGCATAACCCAGTCAGGGCTGGTGTGTGGATCTGCAGGATAAGTGTCAGCCTCTCTGCTCTGAAGGTTGCTACTAGTCACAAATCCTCTAGCAAAGCCCCTAACCCCCAGCACCAGGGGCACTGCACGCTGGCCGCCCCAGCTTGCTCTCACCTATATGTGTCTCATGGGGACCAAGATGGGGGAGGCGTAAAGAGAATTTTTTCAAAGAGATTAGTTGCAATTGTCACTGATTCTGGGGTTTGTGGCTGAGAGAAGAATATGCACTCTAAGTCCACTAGGGGGAGCTGCATGTCCTTGTGAGACTAACAATAAAGAAAAAATACTTTCGATTGGCCAGAAATCATTATGGTTTTGTTCTGTAGTAATATCTGTTGTTACGGGTTGGAAGGAGAATCAGTGGGTGGCGCTGTTGCATCACTTCTCAAGAGTTTGGGTTTTGAATCAGACCTCTGCTCTTTATGTGTGAAATTTGTGTGTTCTCCCTGTGCTTCCTTTGGATTTTTTGTTTTATGTTCCTGTTTATACCACGTGATGGCCTGGCACCCCATCCAGGGTTTCCCCTGTCTTGTGCCCTGTGATGGCCTGGCACCCCATCCAGGGTATCCCCTGTCTTGTGCCCTGTGATGGACTGGCACCTCATCCAGGGTTTCCCCTGTCTTGTGCCCTGTGCTTCCTGGCATATGCTTCATCTGCCCTGTGCAGCTAACTAGGGTAAGAGGTTGGAAAATGGATGTATGGCCACGTAATAAGAATAAATAAAGTACTTGATGGGCGAGGGGATCCACCATACTCCATTTCATCTCTCAAGGTTTGAACTTGTGGTTTGAAGTTTGGAGACAAAAATTCAGTTTCACCCCCTACGTCACATTACAAGGCAGGGCTGGCCTTAAAGCATTAAAAATCAGCCCTAGACATTGAAGGTCCCTCACAATAAATTTGATGGAGGGACTATGCCAGTTAGTAGGTCCAGGCCTGTCACAGGAAACACTGGCACATCTTTTGGCCTTGATACATGTTTCATCATACAAACTGTTTTCCCAATTGTTCCCAATTGCCGTTGTACAATGATACGTACAATGATCTGAAGTTAAAACTGGATTTTGTTATAAGAATTATCAACAGAGCACCAATAAAGCATTGAAATGGGAAAGTTTTGCAGATTTAAGAAGTAATCCTGGCTTTCAAGAAACGCAACATAGACAAGATGCTGTCAAGTGTTCAAAATATGTCTAATTCACCATCCTAAAATCGTTTTGGAGCATGATTTACTATCAACAATTTACTATTTTGATTAATAAAATCTCACGATCAAACTTTTAATATATGCCTTTTACAGTCTATGGCCTTTTCCTGTTGGTGTGTGAAGCTGTACCCCTATTAGCCTCATGTGACCAACTTCGCATATAAAGATCTGGAAGACAGAAACAGATTTTAAAAAATCCTAAAGTCAGATGTCTGGGTATATTTCTGATTTCAGAAATGCGAAGACGGTGAAGAAATGTGCAAAATGGTGAAATACTGTAGGAATACTGCAAATCTCCAAAATCATTTAACAAGACATCATCCAGATGTGCAATCTGCAAAATGTCCAATCCGAAACTTATTTGGCATGTTCATTAATGCAGCTGCTGAAAGACCTCAGTGTGTATGTTGATGCTTCCATGTCCCACTCTCGCCAGTGTGGGGAAGCAATTAAAAAGGCCAATAGGATGTTGGGT
>JAODKL010000107.1:22851920-22867197 GCA_026780765.1 Petrocephalus schoutedeni
TCCGGGATAGGCTCCGGACCCCCCGCGACCCTGAACAGGATAAGCGGGTTGGAAAATGGATGGATGGATGGGATGTTAATATGATGCTCGGACTGCAGTCTGTCTCAGGCAGCATAGTGAAGCATATGGTCTGTCCATCCACGGTGCATATATCCACCAAAATCACAGTTTATAGTCACCACTTAGCCTAACTGCACATATTGAGACTGTAGAAGGAAACTGAAAATGAGACAAGGAGTACATGCAGACTGCACAACTTGAACTGGGGTTCAAACCCCCAACTCCAGAAATCTGAGATAGCGCCCAGTATAACCACTGAGCCAGTATGCGAACATTTGGCAATGCTAATATTGGTTTGATTGTAGATTAATCACCCTGTTCATCATCCTGTGCACTGTGTCTTGGTCATATGAAACTAAGAAATGCTTACTGGTTATGCGGTCATAGGAGCCTAGGTTTAATAAGCCACTTTAGGTTCTGCTTGCAGAAGTGAAACACCCACAGCTGTGGCATTCTCTTCAACTGTCCTTGCTAGTGGAGAGCTAGAGAGAATTCAGAGATACGACTTCAGAGGGCAAGAAGGTGAGGTCATACAGACCATGAGGTTCCAATGTTGAATTGTTTCCCGACATATGTTAAGTTACTGAGTTTTGTTCAACAACTTTTGCTCTTCACCGGGGCATTTTATTCAGGCAGTTAGCTGAATCTGGTAAAACTATTTCCTATACATTTGATTCACTAATAATTATTAAATTAAACATTTCATTATTTACAAATACTCTCTTGGGCTGTAATACTTTTCATATTAATGTCACCCAAGTTGACGGCATTAATTGTAGTGTAATGGGATGAATACTGATGAATACTTCCACCACTGAATGTGCTCTTCTCTGACTGGCAGTTGGCCAGGGGCTGCAGAATAAAGTCCGTAAGTAGCATTATGAGGATGTCTTCCTTCTGAACAGCCTGGCAGGGCTTGGCTGCCAGTCGGTTTCTTCAAAACCCACAAATCTACCGAGAACCGGCTGGTAAGCTCCATGATGCTAAATAGCTAGAGTCTCATTTCAGGGATCCATGGACACCTGTGTGCTCTGGGCCAATAAGGACTTAGGGAGTGATTTCTTTGTGTTATATCTTTCCACGATGAATCAGCTTTTCCATCAGCTGAGTTAATAAAGTGAAAGTGGCTATCTTTGTGCATGATGAATGAAAAGACATAGAAGGGAGAGAGCGCATCCCTCCGTCTGTACTAAAAAGATGATGGCTTACTGAACAGATTGCATTTTCACTACTGTTATGATACATCCATTTTAAAAATGTAATTAATTATCTGGGCACACATTCTCACTCAGTCTTCTACAGCAAACCATTCAGCCATCATGATCATCAGACTTTGCTAAAGTATACTTCATCTACACAACTGATTTCCACTGTAGTTAGAGGTACAATTGATTCCTCATCGTACACCGAGTAACTAATCCTCAGGTCTAATTGAACAGTATTTCTGACCTAAATCTGACCTTTTTATATGTTCTGCTTGAAATTGCATAATCCATAATTGATGAGCATTTACTTATCTTGTTTAATAGCAATTTTCATTACAGATTCTGTTCTATAGCAAGGTTATTTTCCCCAGTCTTATTTCACACTGATAAACATTCTTGAACAAATCCTAACTGTTGATTAATTGCTGTATACTTTGCTGCTTTTTTATGATATATAAACATATAAGTGAGGTAAGCAAGGGAAAGGTAGTAATTGAAAGAATATTTTTTCTGATTGTCTTGAAATGAGTTTTGTAGTTAGTCTCATATTTGGTGCTTTTTTCTAATGCCCACTTGGTGGCAATAAAGTTCTAGAAATTCTTTCAGTGACTCTTTACACCTGCAAGCACTGGTGTGCGCACATTCATAGGTAAGGTCAGAGCCACAAGAAGTCCTAATTAGCTCTTGACTGCAGAAATAAAATAACTAGCTGTTGTCTACCTCTGGGCTTTCCCAGGGCATACTCAGCTGTGGTATACACTGAATGGGATGTGAGTTCATCACATGGCAAGTTCAATCACACCATCCATCTATTTTCTATATCTGTTTGTCCTATTCAAGGTAGAATAGGGTCCAGAGCCTATCCCAGAAGCTAGGAGTGCAAAGCAGGGAATAACCCTGAATGGGGCACCAGCCCGTCGAAGAGCACACTCTTCACTCATGCATTAAATGGGCGATTTACTAACTCCAGTTACCCTACACAAATACCACTACCATCACTAACAATGTGAAAGTAACTGTATATCGATATATACAGCACCATGCAAAAGTGATAAGACACTATATTATCATGGTACAGTGTACAACAAAATTTGCAATCCAGTGGTAATGCAGAGTAGAAAATGCAGTAAAAAAATGTCATCTGGGAAGTAGGCAGTGCTTCAGGGACTGAGTGTGGCTCAGTGGGTTAAGCCTCTGTTCCTGTGATGGGAAGATTGCAGGTTCCAGCGTTGGCATGTCTGTGGGCCCTTGAGCAAGGCCCTTAACCCCCTGGGTGCCCCTCAAGGTGGCTGCCCTTCATGGCTATGGTTGCTCTTATGGAGACTAAGGTGGGGTGAGAAGAGAGGTGAGAAGAGAATTTCCCTATGAGGATCAATAAAGTTTCTATTATTATTTTTACTTCTCCAAAAAAGTTACTGAGTTACAGCATTGCAAAGGTAACTACTGTAGTTACCAGGGAAAGTAACGTTTGCATACCATTTTTTTAAATGTTCAAATAGATCCATCCATCCATTTTCCTACCCGCTTATCCTGTTCAGGGTCGCGGGGGGTCCGGAGCCTATCCCAGAAGCAATGGGCACGAGGCAGGGAACAACCCAGGATGGGGGGCCAGCCCATCGCAGGGCACACTCACACACCATTCATGTTCAAATAGATGTCAAAGAATTTGGATTTCTCCCCCTTTAATGGAACTTTGAATTCAACTGTATGTTCAATTATTTATTGCTTACACCTGACACAGAGAAACACTTTGTTCCCAGGCATATAATGTACATGTAAATTTAACATATACATATACATGCCTTTTATCTCAGTGAGGGAAAAGTAATGTCTGTACTTCCAGTTTAAAAACACTACTTTTGATTTCTTTGGGCTCGCCATTGCTGCATGTGTCTCTCGGTCATTTGTGTGTGCGACTGTGCTTGCGTGTTTGTGTTTCTGTGAACACTCACCCAACTCTGCCTCTGATTGGCTTGCCATGAAATTTTACTCTTCCTTAGCCAATCATCATCACTTATGCTGTTGTCTCATATCCTAGTTTGTTTATATTGAGTATGACTTGTTGCACTCTGTCTTTATTGCCTGTATCCATTTTGGTTTCCTTAAAGGCTGTGTTTCTTCCCAGGCTGTTTGTTAGTGAGTTTATTCATGCCTGCTTTTTTACTGCAATAATAAAAATGTGTACTAAAAATGGAAAATTGCCGTCTGCCTCTTCAACACTAGAGCACTACAATATTTTATTCATTGTGACCTGTGACATCTTTATAATTTATTATTAAACGTGGCCAGCAGATCAATCTTTTGGTGTCCAAAGAATTAAAAAAGATGTAACATCATTCCACTAATAAGCACGTGCAAGTTGTTTCACTGCTGGCACTGGTGATATAAGAGAGAACTATATTGGTTATCGATCAAATTTTCCAGCTATGTGGAAGATTTGGATGCGATAGCCCAACCCACTTTTGTTGATGTCATGGTTCCAAATTCTGAAACCAGCTTTTCTGTAATGTCATGCTAGAGCCGTTTTTTTCTGGCCCACAGCCAGTTTTTTTTACGGTGGAAATGTGCAGAACTTGTTTCAGATTGGGAAAAAACCCAATGGTGTAAAATGGCTACAATAAGCCACTTTGACAATGTCTCACCTAGAGAAAGCAGTGTTCTGACACCCAAGAAACTAAATACAAAACCATGCTAGAACCTAAAGGACCACAAGGGGTCAAGATGAAGTCAAGTAGTTCATTAGAATTTTACAGTGGCTAAACTAAACACTCAAGGAAACAAAATCGCAATACACTGCAGGGGATCCAAAATCTATCCACCACACCAGGGAACAAACACATATTGCCTAAGACCATACTGTATATCCATCCAACAGGGAGTCATACAATCCCTTTGTATTCCTTCTGTGGTATGGGGTGGTGGGGGGGGGGGGCAATCCATCACAGGGCATATTCACACACCTACAGGCAGCAGAAGAGACCCAGAGTACTCAAACAACATGAGGAGAACATGCAATCTCCATACACAGCTATGATGGGGACTCTAACCCTGGACCCAGCAGTGATGCTTTTTGGTGCTTTTTTGTCATTTACTGCTGACTCATCTCACTACATTCTAGTCTGTGACGTGTGATGTTTGGTGTTTATATTCCGAAGGGTGTCGGTGATTGGTACATACATTTTATTGTTCCCAGCAGTTGTTATTTCTAGGTCTCATGCATTTGAGCTGGCCAGTGGAAGCTTCAATCAGCCATGTGAGTGACCTGTTAGATCAGTGCTGGCCTGCTGACTCAGGTTCTTTTTGTGGGCAAACGTCAGGTTAGCTGATGATGCGTGAGGGACACACCGCCCCGCGAGGCCAGAAGCCAGTCAAGTCATCCACAACAGACAGTTTTGTTCTGCCGCACCAGGTTTGGCTCCTTCACAGTCCCTCTAGCCAAAAACTTCCTGTTCCAGTTAAAATGGAATACACTAGATCAAATGGAGGCCAAGCTAGTAGTGGAAACTAGGTTCCTGCAAAGGGGTCCCTGGTGATTTTATAGCATACTGGCTATATAAATAAATAAGCAAATACATTTGTTTTCTGTATACAGAGTAAACACTTCTATTAATATTTCATATGTTGCCATCAGACTTGTCAGGTTTATTTCTGCCATCTTATATTACACTTCATACTGACTCTATACCAGAAACACTATGCACTTTCTATTAACTTATTTTGAAGGTGCAAGCTTGTGAGAGATTAAATGCTGCCTATTGTTTGCTGCCACATTCTGGCAGCCAGAGATGATTGGGATGGGGTTAAATCTCGGCAGGAGTGTCTAAAATGAGAAAGGGAGCTTGAGAATGACAGAGATACTGTTTCCCAGCTTCTTCAGCTCTGCATCATTCCCCCAGTGACCTCATTATGTCTTAGGGAAGCAGCCACACTTTGTCTCGGTTGGGTGGGGGCCACAACTAACACTGGAACTACTCAGGCCCCAATCGCATGTGCGGCTCACTTCAGAGAAAACAGGCTTTAGCAACCAGGAGATAGCTGAACGCTAACAATTGTTATTTATCAGCAAAAGCTGAACAACTGGAAATCTTGCAGACTATTCAGAAAAATTGTGATTATAATTAGTGCTATGGCCTCATATCTCCATGGCTGAGTTTGAATCCCACTCTAGGCTGTGTGTGGAATATGTTCTCCCCATATTTGAGGGTACACTCCCAAATGGAATGTCTACTGCAACACTCACAGTCCAAAAATGTGTGGTTAGGTGAACTGATGTACTTAAATTACCATAAGCGCATAATTGTGAGTGTGAATGTGTGTTCTGCAATGGACAGACATTCCACCCCGGACATCTCCTGCCTTGTTGCTGGGATTTCTGAATGTTGCAGGTTCACTCTAACCCTGTGCTGAATAATTAGTATGGAGAATGAATGTATTGTGATGAAATGTAATGAAATTATTTCATTATTACTGAAAAAGTTAATGCTGGCTATGATAGAAAGGTGTCAGAACACACAATGCATCGCAGACCAGTCACAGTGCCCATGCTGTCCCCTGCCCACCGCTGAAAGCACTATTAGGGAGAAGGCAAGCCAGCGGAGGCAGTGTTCTGATGGTAAATATTAGGGTTCACTATCATACCTTTCACTTACCTAAACATTTTTGCAGACCTCTTCATGACAATGGTATTTGCAGAGAAGCAAATTTCAGCAAGATAATGCTTGTTGCCACTCTGTAAAAAATATTTTGGGAATGTTTTGAGGAACATGAAAAAGTGTTCAAGGTGTTGACTTGACCTTCTAATTCTCCAGATTTCCATTAAATTGAGCATCTGTGGGATGCGCTAAGCAAACAAATCTGGTACATGGAGGCCCCACCTTGCAACTTGCTAACGTCTTGGTGCCAGATACTTCAGGACACCATTAGAGGTCTTGTGGAGTCCAGGCCTCAACTGGCCAGAGCTGTTTTGGTGGCACAAGGGGGACTTACACGATATTAGGCAAGAGCTTTTAATGTTATGACTGATTGGTATATTTCACTTTCACATAGTAATCCCTTCTTTTCTGGAACAGGGATATTGGCAATTGGACATCCAGTCATGTGATAAACACCAGCCATACAAGGAAGAATTCTTAGCTCTTCTTCTTTAGCATCCTGAGTGCTTTCTAAGCAGAAGGGCCTATCTTCAGCATTATATCATCATTTGCTCTGATGTGTCTGTCCAATATTTTCTTAGTATAGTGCAAAAGTGGTTCACAATTGCCTGCAGAGTTAGAAACTGTGTCATTGTTGTTGTCACCATGGTGATCATTCTCGACTGACATAGTCACTACTGCCTAATATTAGCTGCTATATTACTGTTGCCCAATACAGGGCTTTGTCTGGAATCTCTGGTATTGCCAGGTTTCCTAATAACACTTGAAAACTCCAAGCTATACACTGTGCGCAGAATTATTATGCAAGAGTGTATTTTATTTGTATCTTCTCATCCGAAAAATATTTTCAGTTCAGATGAATCTCTAATTAAGAATGAGCTGTTAAAAACAGAGCCTGTTCACTATTTGGTCTGCGTACTTTCTGTTTGGAGAGAAACTGTTCTGTGCAGAGTTAAAAGGCAAATTATTTTCACAATTAAAATGGGCCAGAAAATGACCTTACTGGGAGCTGAAAAAGCAAAATAGTGAAGTGCCAGTCAGAGGGATGCAAAACAATCGAAACTGTTAAACCATTAAAACCTGATTACTGTACAATCGCGTGTTTTGTGGTGAACGGACAAAGAGGACAGAAGAAACATGTAGAGAAAAGAAGACACAAATTAACTGCCAATGATTATTGTCAAAACCCTTTAGAATCAAGTACCACCGTTTTTTTTCAAACTGCAATCTGAATGGAATCTCTGTAAGTACTAGGTGCAGTGTGCTTTGTGACATTGTTAAGGTCACAAAGGTTGAAACATTTCCTTTCAATACACAAGCTAAAACATTAAGAATGGGCACAGACACGTCTCAAGACTGATGTTACAAAGGTTTTGGGGACAGATGAGACAAGAGTGATTGTTGAAGTAGATCGATGAAGCAGATGGATGGATAAGTAATTGGACACCTTCAAACACCAACAAGGTGGTGGAGGAGTGAGGGTTTGGGCTGCAGTTATCAGTGATTAACTTGTCAGACCTTTCAGACTTTCAGGTGGTATAAAACTTCTACTGCTGGTATAAAAAGATCTACTGCCAATTTCTAGAAGGTACCTTCTTCAAACACTTACACAGGAACAAGTCAGCAGCTTTCAAAAAGGTTTTGATATTCATGCAGGACAGTGCCCCTCCCCATGCAGCAAAGTATCTCATAGTTTGGCCAAGAAAGGCTTGAAAGACGATTGACTTATGACGTGGCCCCTTTATCGCCTGACTTAACCCCCATTGAGAACTGCTGGGCGATACTGAAGTATGAGATTTACCATGGTGGCTAGCAGTACACTTCGCAGAGCAGCATCTAGGAGGCGGTCCTTGCTGCCTTAGCTAATATAGGGCATGATCAAATCAAAAACTTGACTGGTTGAATGGACAACAGGCTCATGATGGTCATTGAAAAGAATGGTGGCTATACGGGACACTAAACTTGCTAAAGTGGACTGTATAGATTGACTGATAGTTTGTTATTCCCTATACAGTATATACAGTACTGGATGGCTAAAGCTGTTTCTTATTATTATTTCTGTTGATGGGGAAGAGAGAAAGTCCACTTTGTTTCTGAATATTAATTGTGTGCACTGGTAATCAAGTGTTTATCTTTTATTTTTGTTTGTGGGTGTCTAATGTAACATTTTCTCTCTAAATAAATTTAGTTGGAGCAAAAGAACTTCTGAATTTATTTTTATAAGTCTGCCCATCTTTTGCTAAAAATGACATTATCTGCCTAATAATTCTGCACACAGTGTATAGCTACATACATGCAAGCCTTCTTGGCCTGCATTGGAAATACAATTTAGTCAGTTAAAATATAAGGCAGTCGAGCATTCACTTTAAGGGAAGCTATTGTTTCAGTTATTTAAATTGGAAGTGAAGGAGCACAGCATGGCTTGCTCTGTAATTGAAAGGGCGTTTTGTATTTCTGGTCCTTTTGTGTATCTGAGGCTTTTTTTTCTTGAATGCCAATCAAATTGAGTAAATGTTAATTACATTGGCAAGAAATTAATCCCGATTAATTGATGCACTGTAAGATCTCTTTCCAGGATGATCAGCTTTAAAGCATAGTGAAGTAAATTCTTGCGATAAAAACAACAAAGTAAAATCATGCACACGCGCCCTGCTATAGCGGGGGTAGGCACCAGCTTTCCTGCCGCCCTCTGAGATCATAGTTGTTGACACAGCTATTAAAACATCATTAGCAGCCAGCGGAGCAACCGGGGAGGGGAAGCAAAGCGGCCAGGAGGCCCTCTGAGGAGTAAACAGTATTAATGGACTGTGTGAGTTACTAATGAGGGACCACAGCACTCACAGGACTCTGCAACTTTTGGCATCAACTTTAACTTACTATTGAATGGGTACCTGTTTGCTATGCCGCCTGTTTATACACCTGTTCCCTGACTCGCCCAGTTACTGGCTCACCTTCATTCATTTTCATAGAAAGTTTGATCCAGGGATTATTTTCATCTAGTCATTGTGGATTAAGACTTTTATTTTAACTTTTGGGAAAAGTACATAATGTACAGCAACAGGACTTTGGCATGCGCTTTGGAGCGTGGAGTGCAGCTCAGTGGGTTAGGTTGTAGTGTTTGTGTGGGGAAGGTTGCCAGTTTGAGTCTCATTGTCGCTTCATTACTCATGTGTCTATTGGGCTGTTGACCAAGGCCCTTAACGCCCCACTGCGCTCCAAAAGTCTCAGACGAATGGTTGATCCTGTGTTTGGACCTCCAGCGTTGCTCTCAACTGTGTCATGAGAGAAGAGGACAGTTTTTACAATAGTGAATAATCAGTGAAAGCACTTGACTTGTCTGTATGATGACTGGCTACCTCTCTGGGCAGTGGGCAATGTGCAATGTACATTATTTATATACATACATATATACATATATATGTATATATATATATATATCTTATATTTATTTTTTATTTATTTTCCACACTATATTTTCACACAGTTGTGTTGGGTTTAGTGCCAACGTGGGACATCATATCATACTGTAATTTCGTTGTACTGTTGTACAAAGTATGGCTCTGCAATGACAGAAGATTGAAGAGTTATCTTATCTTAAGAGGGGATATGTGAAAAGATGCATTCCAGTGAACTCATATTTGCGCAAATGCCAAATAAAGCACCATGATGACCTGATTTGGGATTCTTGGCAAGCAGTGAAGCAGGCTCAGTAAAGTAGTTTGTATGTATTCCCTCACTGTCTTTTCAGATTGGTTTGTTTGGAGATTATACATGTGTACAGCCATGGTTATCCTGTGTCAAAAGACACTCAAAGCCCGAATCAGCACTGTAATTCAGCTGCTTTTGGGCTTTACTGAGAAGGATTAGGAACTCCATCCTAATCTAATTCAAAGTCAATTTAAGAATGTGTTTTCTGGACCCCTGTCATCTTAAAACACTGCATTTGAAACTGAGAACATCAAAGACCTCGCCAGCATTTCTATAACCCTGCTGCAAGATTCGTGTGTTTCTGTGCATGCATGTTTATATTTATCCAAGCATGCATTTCTGTATCTCTAGGAAATCTCTGCAAATTCCTTTTTTCTTTTGGTTGACTTTGGAAGGTACTACCCTATGAGCTATTAGTTCACTTTATACTGTCACAGTGGGCCTGGAGCATACTCATGCATGTGGTGCATTTCCAAGACCAAAGAGGGCATCTATATGGAGCTGAATCTATAACAAACTATCCGTGTTCAGCTATAGACCCAAGTGAACTGCATAACGTTCCCCACCTCAGCAATCAATTAGCTTCACAGCAACAGAAAGTCATATGTGTCTTTTAATATTTAATGCATGTGATAGTACTATTCTAGATGAAAATGTCCATCCTTTACGAATAACCACTTATTCAGAAGTACACCATGTGATGAATTAATAGGCAAGCTTGTATTTTGCTTGTATCTTCTTTTCTGACCAATAGTTTCAGTCCAGATTAAGGATAGACTGTCCAAAAATAGAGCATGCTAAGTATTTGGTCTGAGTGCACTCTGTTTGGGAAATGTAGATACTTTCCTGCGCAGAATCCATCCATCTATAAATCCATCCATCCATTTTTTGTAGCCACCTGTCCTGTTCAGGGTCATGGGGGGTCCAGAGCCTATCCCAGAGGCTATGGGTACAAAGCAGGGGACAACCCCAGGATGGGGAGCCAACCCATCACAGGGCACACTCACACATGCACACCCCTGGTCAATTTGGTAACTCCAATTAACCTCAGCATGTTTATGGACTGTGGGTGGAAACTGGAGTGCCCAAAGGAAACCCCACAACGACAACATGCAAACTCCACACACATGGAGCCATGGTAGAGACTCAAAACCTGGCCCTAAAAGTATGAGGCAAGAGTACTAACCACTGTGACACCATGGGCAGATAAGATGAAAATAACTCTTGAAGAAGCAAATGACTGGGCAAGTGAATGGACGCCTACTTCAAGCTCCAGCAAGGTGGTGGAGGAGTGATGATGTGGGCTGCAGTTATCATTTGTGAACTTGTATACCCTTCCTGATGTACATATAGTGTAAAAAATTACTACAAGACCTACTGCCAATTTCTAGATGAGCTTCTTCACACACTGGTACAAGAAGAGGTCAGTAGCTTCCAAAAAGATTATGATATTCAAGCAGGACAATTCTCCTTACTATGTATCAAAGTATACTGGCCAAGAAACGTTTGAAAGTTGATTGTATTATGACCTGGCTCCCTGCATGGCCTGATAAACCCCCATTGAGAACTACCGGGCCGTACTTAAGTAAGGTCTTTACAAAGGTGTAAAGTAAACAGTAAACTTCTCAGAGCAGCATCTTGGAGGTGGTCCTAGCTGCCTCAGCTAATATTGGACATGATCAAATCAAAAACTTGATTGGTTGAATGGACAACATTAAGATGAAAGGTGGCTTTACAGGGCATTAAACTTGGCAAAGCTGACTGTATAGAACAGGCAATGATTTGATATTCCTTATATAGACTGAATAACTAAAACTGTTAATCTGTTAATGGGGAAGAAGAAAAATCCATTCCGTTTCTGACTGCCTAATAATTGTGTGCACTGATAATCATGTGCTTTTCTTATATTTTTTGTGACAGACTAATGTAGCAGTTTCTCTCTAAATAAATGTACTTGGAGCATAAGAAAACTTTTTTAATTCGCTTTTAAACTCTACCCAACTTTTGCAAAAAATTATCTCCAGGAATAGTACTTGTCTTATAATTCTGCACAAAAATTCTAATTATGACTTTGGGAAAACAGAGCTTCTCAATGGATTACCAGTGCATTGAAGGAGACCTGCTAGGGTAGAGTTCACATGAAATAGATGCTTTATTCATGCCCACAGTGAGGGCGTATTTTGCCCCCCCAATCTTGCTTCCCATGAGACACACAGACAGACACAAACACAAATGAGAGCACGCTTGGGGCTCACAGTGCAGGTTCGGCCAGTGTGCAGCACCCCAGCATTCCCACCTTACTGAGCCACACACTGCCCCATCCATCTGAACATCATGTCTTGGTGACCTTAAAGAACAAGCAACTCCACATGGACAAAACTCTCAGCCTTGGGGTTTTGTGATAACATCACTCTGCCGCACATCAGCATATGTGGATCTTAGCTGTAAAGACTACACCTTTGCAAGTAAAATATTTCTCATATACGTTATGGCTTTCTGCTAACATTATTATGTAGAAATCCATGCCTCTGAGCCACAATCTCTTCAAAGAAATTAAATTAAACCAAGTCTCATCTAGTTTATACCCTGCTGCAGAAAATCATCATCACTTTCTCCGTGACACAAGTTGAAGTGAAATGATTAGCCATTAGGGGGCAGTCTTAATTTAGACAAAATGAAGAATACAGAAAAAAAATATGTAGCTGGCAGTGCAGGAAAAAAATAACAGCGGCAAACGGCACACTACTCTGACTCCCTGCAGACTAACTCATTATGGACCGGTGACTGTTTCTGCTAAGTTTCCTAACTTCATGCTGCAGACGATTTCTGCTAGCAACTGTGGCTGAAACTTGCACAGACGGAGTGAAGGAGTGTGGGCCCTTTTCACATCTCATTGTCCCAATTAGAAATGCCCCCAGCACCTCTTTGTGCTCAAAGAGGAAAAGTGGACTTCAGTGTATCACAAGTGACAGGTTTATTATCACTATGCAGGTAACACATGTAATAGATACACTGGTAGTTTTCAGTAATATCTATGGCGTTTTCTATTCACACATCTCATGGCTTCACATTGCACACTAGAACAGCATCCTAGGTGGTTTTCTAATATCCTCCTTTTGACTGAGTTTTTTTTTCTTCCCTCCTCAAAGCTTGATGACCAGAAATCATGAATAGATAAGGTGTGGGGAACTGGAGTGGGGGAGAGTGAGAACTGTGTGCTTGTGGTGGGGGGGGGTTTGGATACTATTTCAATAGCATAGAAGTTAGAGATTTAACTACAAGGGCTGGGCTGACATGATGGCATGCTTAAAGCAGTGTGAATTTCTTTGCTCAGCATTACACAAAACTTGGTTTGGGCCCTGGAATCTATCGGGCTGCCCCACAATGTGATTCAGCTTGAGGTTTATTGCTTCTGCTAAACTTCATTTCCTTAGCTGTTCTCCTTCTTCTCTGTACCTTTTGCTCCTTGGAATTTTGGGAGCAGAGTTTTATTTTCTCACATTTGAATATAGAGTATAACTCTTGTAGTGAGATCAGGAGTCCTGCTGAAGTCAGGAGTGATCACATATGTAATCAAATGTAATCGACTGCTAATTCTCCCTCTTCAGTCACAATAATATCCTTTTCTAAGTTTGTGGTTTGGTTTGGCTAGAGACAGGTGATGACAGCTTGTGAGAACTTTTTTCTTTCACGTCGTCCTTTCCTGCATAACTTAGTGTACTGTGCAGATGGTTTGTGTGGGCTTGTGGTTCAGAGAGTGGTGTGGTGTCTGCCTCTGGAGTAAGTTGGTTTTTATGGATACAACGTAGTTACATTTAGACAGTGGTGAAGATGATAATAATTTTGCCAGTTCATAATGTGGTGTGGAATCGGACTAAATAGGCTGCAGTGATACCATAATAGCACAATGAAATGTGAGACAACCTAATAATAAATAAAAAAACAGGCATGACTTCTTCATACTAGATAATTTCTTTTTCAGCCAATCTGTTCCTCACATCAGTTTACCTCCTAAAGAAGTTCAGTTAACCTTAAAATCTGATATATGTGAGATGTGTCGCTAACAAATAATTGGCCCTTAAGAAGGTTTGTCATGAATTTAGATTTTCATGGCATGATGGTTAAGTAATTATGTTAACAAATTTATATGCAGTATGAGAACATGACCGATCAGTTGTCTATTAATCAGAGAAGCTTCCACAATTACCTATTAATACATTTACAGAAGCATGCTAGGTACCTTATGACTTGACAGCTTTCTTAGATCAAAAGTCCACCCATATGCATGCCTTTCTGTGGACTGCCCTCCCACCCTAGGTGTCATGTCCTGCACTGCCTCACCCTTTTGTTTCTTCCTTGGCATGGCCCTAAGGAGCCACGTCTGTAATCATTTGTCTTACCTCTCATTCCAGCCCTTCCACCAGCTGCCTTTCATTTGATCCCTTGTTAGTCCTGTTTTAAAAGTGCTTCCCAGTCTTGCGCTCCCTAGTTCTACCATTGATGTCACGTCTCCCAGTCTGTTATGCCTCAACTTCTCCCCTATGATCCACCATGGTACTGTTTGTTTGCCCTTCCTGTTTTCTTAATAAATGGCCTATTGTTTGCCCCGATGTCTGCTTCCGTGTCCTCTGTTCTGTCCGCCCTGGGACTGGGTTTATCCCTGCACTGGACCTTCTGCTGCCTGGGATCATCTCCAGCCCCACTCAGGATAAGACTGATGGATAGATGGATTCAAATGCTACATATTCTTAAGGACCAGCAGAGGCTGTTGTCATGCATAAAAAAGGTTTATCAAAAGTTCAAGTCATGAAAATGAGAAACCTTCAGAGAGTGTAGAAGGTACTGATTGTGTTTCTGTTTCATCTTTGCTAGTTACTGAAAAACTGTTGACTGCATGTCTATAAAACTAGGTTAATGTGCATGTGTTAGTTAAAATAAATTTTTTCCACAAAATTTGGAAATCTAGTTCTTCTGGGAACTGGTTGAAACTTCTACAGGTAAATGACATGGAGTCAGGCCAGCTCTTATCAGTGACCAAAATGTTTTTCATAATGGCTCAGTTTCACCAGCTACCAGTGTGATTCACTATCTTGAAATGCAGTTAAAATATTAAAGTGCATTAGCATGCTCTTATATTTCTAGACACTGCCTGTCATGTGCTAGAATTAAACATTTCAGCAGTCAGCTGATTACAGGTGTGACCTGTTGGAGCACAGCTGTGTTAGCTCTCACCTGTGTGTCCCACCTGTCAGCATGAGGCACGGGACATTACTGACCCATGCTCCCCTCTGCTGCCTTATGCAGAGTCTCCATCGTTTGGCAGAAGTAGAGGTGCCTCATGCAGCCCTGTCTGGGAAGAGAAGAGTGCAAGATACATTCTGATCTCACAGGCTGGTGCTGTAACATCAGCAACAAGGTCAAAACCAGCAGATGGTTGTGTGTGTATGTTTGGGTGGGCCATGTACATATTTCATTGTGGGGACCAATTTTTCAGTTGCCACAAGGGGAAACTACAGTGGCCGAGAGAGCGCAACGCGCTGCAACTTCAGAAAGCACATGCAAACAGAAAAAAACCACAACAAATTAAGAAAACGTCTCCATCAGTTTGACAACACAGGCGCTGCAAATCCGGAAACGCGCTGCAAATTCTCA
>JAODKL010000107.1:22867297-22877485 GCA_026780765.1 Petrocephalus schoutedeni
GAAAGGCTCGTTAAATAACGAATATTCGTACGGGCTCGATAACGAACTTCGTAGCGCTACGAAGCTTTTGGGAAAGCAACCCCAGAGCAGAGGTGTTGTCCGTGAACTGAAAGGTGATTTTTTTTTTTTTTGTTTATTTTAACAACCTGATCATATGATTCATCATATTTGCAGTGCGTTCGTGTGTTTGCTGCGCGTTCGTGTGTTTGCAGCGCGTTTGTGTGTTTGGTTGTGTTGAGAGAATTTGCAGCGCGTTTCCGTATTTGCAGCGCCTGTGTTGTCAAACTGATGGAGACGTTTTCTTAATTTGTTGTGATTATTTTCTGTTTGCATGTGTTTTCTGAAGTTGCAGTGCGTTGAGCTCTCTCGGCCACCGTAGGAAACTCAATTTTACAAATAAAAATTGTGACTGCTAGCCAAAAAATGCCAAAAATTTTGTATTTTGGTTGGTTACTAATGGTAAAGGTTAGGACTGGGTAGGGGTTAAGGTTATTATTGGTGGGATTTACGTTTTTCCCATGCAAGTGAATGCATAGTCTCTGCAAAGATATGAATACAAACATGTATGGCTGTGTGTTATTTGGCTAACAGTGTTTTTGTGTATGGACAGTGAATGGTGCTTTGTGAGTGTGTAAACAGGAGCCCAGAGGGAAGGGTGTGAACACAAAGCAGGTAAGTAGTGTGTTAACAGAAACCCACTCGACAACGTGCAGACAGGACACCAGCGGCAAGTGTACAGGGAGGAGAGGCGAGAGTGGTGATACGGAACTTGATCAGAGAAAACAGTGTAGACCTGCAGAAGCTGGTAAGTGACTCAGGAGAAAGGACTACGGAGGAAAAAAATTCAGAACAAAACTTGACATTCAGAACTACCTTGCTATAAGTGAGATATAATTTCCTGACATTGAATTTGAGTAAAAACCCCCGCAGTTGAACATCGCTGTATGTACGCCCAGGAAAGAGATGGCCCAGCTGATTCATCTCCCAAATGAATTCCATTCCCATAAATCATTTTTCGTAGCCTGGAGCATTTCTTTTGCAAAAAAAAAGATATGCATGAATTTTTTTCAGCTGTTTTTTTGTCATTGGCATACATTTTCTTCCTCCGTAGTTTATGCTCTGTAAAGTTTTTTTTCTGTTTCTGTTTTTCACTGATTGTGCAACCTTTTAAGCTGCTTCTGAAATTCAAATCATTGGATCAAAGTTTTCTCCCCTTTGCATCTAAGATAAAGGCCTGTACTGCTATTTAAAATATTACAAATAAAACACATTGTGACAATACAAGGTATTTGCTCTTAATGAAAAAGTCATGTACTTGCATTTAAGGCAAGAGCTGAACAAAAAAACCTAGTAGAAAATGATAATCAATTAACCTACCTTCAACATGTTAATGTTCTGAGATATTTCTTTAAAAATATTGACCTTAGAAAAAAAAAGAGAGAAACATGAACAGAATTTGCCTTAAATTTCACTGAATTGAATGTTTCATTTACATTTTCAATTCATTTACTAATTAATTTTCATTTGGGAATAGTGGTGGTATCACATTAAAACATTAAACATTGACATTAATGTGTAAACATTAAAACACACCTGATGTAATCATTGAAAGCATTTGCTCTGCGGTTTCCATTGTATTTATCTGGGTAGTAAGTAAATATTTGCTCAAAATAAGAACACAATTTAACATTATAATTACAGTCACAATTTAACAATAAAACCTAATAAAAATTTCTTCTGTTCTCCAAAACGGTTACTGATATCTTATTGGATAGCTAGATGAACACCCAGCCAATCCATGCATTCTTTAAATTTCACGCCCAGCTCACATAATTAGTTTAATTAGTTAAAAGGTCAGACAAGTATTTGTTTTTAGCTGTGGTTTAGAAATCTACCATAGAGTATGAAATTAATCATTTCCACAGAAGGTGTGCAGATGTGAAAGCTAATAAAATGTGAACTTGCTCATGGTACCAATATGAAGGTTAGTTGCCATGAATCATAACTGGGGAAAAACTACTATGACAAGTCCCACAGATTACACACTCATTCTTAACTTTAATGTATTTCAAGCCTGGATTTTAGCCATCACAGATTCTAGCATTGCAGAACCTTCTGCACCATCCTCACAGTTGCCTTGTCTACTATGATGGCTAAAGTTGATCTTAATTTCCTGCGCTGGACTGCTTTAATAACTGTATTCGACGATATACCTCTACACAGATGTATATTGCAACAGGATGTATCTAAAAGCAGTGCCCTTGAAGTAGCCTATCATTTTGTAATCAGAACATCAACATCCATGACAATACAATTTGACACAGCACTACAAAATGGCATGCGTGGTGGGAATTGCCCTTGAGCAACTTGAGCTGGGAATGAATTCTTTTACTTGGCTGCCCGTACCATCTTTAGAAATACAACTTTCCCTGGCTTCTAGGATGTTCTGTAGATGTCCCCGCTTCCCGCAGTCACCTGCTGCCGTAATTGCGTTCGAGTCTTTCATGTAAGCTTTTATTAATTTATTTTTACTTCCTCAGGAGAGAGTAGTCATGTTTAATAATAAGAAAAGCTGCCTTGTGAGATTCCTCACCAATGGTGTCATTTGCTGCATTAGTTAAAAAAGACACCTAGCAGAAGGAGCCAGGGAATAATGAAGGACAAAATCTATAGACAGGGAATCTGAACGAACCCCCTAAGAATAAGCCATTACATAGCTACTTCTTTTTACCCCATGGCTTTTTTGTTGCTGTCATTTCTATCTTTTTATTTTATAATTTTTTTTTTGACATACGATGAGAAGAGCGTTGTCCTGTCATGGGACTCAAGACTTGGTTAATAAATATTCATTAAAATAATAGTGCGTATAACAAAAGTAAATAAACTGTCCAAAGTTTTTGAAACGATGACAGATATATAGAAAATGAAAATAATAGGCAAATGCCATCGGTCACTGCAGATTATTTATGTATGTACTCCTTGAATAACGTGAAACTCCTTGTATGTACTCTGAAGATCTGTTTTGTTTTGTTTTTTTTCTGTGCAGTAGCATGCTTTTATTTGTGTCTGTAAATAAAGGCATGCTTCGTTTTCTGATTTTGGCACCCATTTTTCGTGGATAAAAGATGATTGATTCAGACTGATGAAAATGGCCGTATTCATGCAGGGATTGGCTAACTGCTAAGATCTGGCTAAGATTTGGATGCACAAACAGTATGCAAGTGTGATTGGCTTCCTGCAGGGGGTAAATGTGCAAACCCAGGCAGAGGAGACTGAATTCTAACAATGTGTGAACGTGCATCTACAAGTAGGATTGGCTGGCTGCAAGGCCTGGATGCACATATGCCAGAGGGATTGGCTGCCCACAATGCGTGAATGTGCATATTCATTGTGCATGTGACTGATTGTAAGATGCAAATGTATGTATTCAGGTGGGATTGGGTGACTTTAAAAGGTGTACACATTTCCAAGTGCCGATGTGAACACACTTGTCCAGGCCTTATTGATTGACTGAAGATTGTGAATTTGTGCATGCACAGGGAGCGGCTGTCAGCATAGTGTGCCTGCAGATATAAATGCTTAATTGGCTGTTTGCTTGGAGTGAGCATAAACATTGATGGCTGATGGTCTGATTGCTTGGGCATAGGAAAAGTTAACTGACAGTCTGGATGTAAAAATTATACTCTACTTGTCTGGATTGTGCCCCAACATAAAAATAATTAATTATGTTGCCCATTATGTAATGATTCTGCAAAACACCAATACATAATGATTATCCATTAAAATGTATGTAATATTCCTCACTATTCTTGCAGATACTCATCATCCATTAATACAACATAATAATAAAGAAGCAGTTTTCTGAAGCCCTTTGGAACGCTTCCTCAGAAGTTTTATACTTAATCCAAAAAGAGGAAAAAAGTTAATTGGCTCTGGCCACACACAACAAAACATGATTTAATTTCATAATGTTCATGAAATATGCAGATGGTTGAGCACAACAAATATCAGATGAAGTGAGACCTACTGTTTTTATACACTTTTAACTTTGGTATGTCCACCTTTTGCAGCAATTACAGAGCGCACATCTCTCTGGCATAGTGTCAATATATTTATTGAGAACTTCAATACTAATGTTATCCCATGCCTTCTGCAACTCAAGCCAAAGGCTTTCCTTTAACTGTACAATAGATCGCTCCAGTTTATTTTCCAACTTGTCACAAATGTGCTTGACGGGGTTGGGGTCCGGACTTAGCACAGTGATTCTCCTTATGATGGCTCTATTCTATTGTTTATAGAGCATAATGATCACTTTGTAGATATTCCATTTGTTTTATGGGTATTTTAATGGCCAATTGAAGAAAAACAAACCTTTTAAATATGCCAAGTGTTCTAGTAATTTTGGCCACCACTGTATGTATATATATATATATATATATATATATTACTACAATCAACAAGAACAGCATTTACTTATTTGCTTAGAGTATACCAATTCATTGTCTACAAATCAACAAGGTATATTGTCAAACAGGTGAGTTTATCTTGCTTGGTGGATAAACTCAAGTTCTGAGTGGTTAGACGTGTTTCAATCATCTATGTGTTGAGAGCATGCCTGGGAAGATTTGGAAACGTGTGGCGGGATTCACTGGGTGGTTTAAAAATGCATATTGATATTTGATAATAATCCAATTAGCTCTTAAAGAGAAGGTAATGAGAAATACATTGTCTTTCAGTTTAGTGAGGCAGAAATGGTTTCACTTCACTTAGGTGAAGGGTGGTGTTGTTTTGGAAATACTTGCTTTTTTGAATAACCACACATTTTTGGTTTGTAAGAAATCGTTGTTGTGATTATACATTGGCATTACAATGATATTTTGTGTGACATGACTGCTACTTTTCTCTTTTTGCTTTTCTCTTTTCACTTATTGTCTTCAAGAAATCACCACTCTACTTGTTTAAATTTACGTGTCATTTTAAAATCAGCTTCATGTGTCTGATGCTTTAAATTTCTGAGTTTCATCAAGTGTAAAATTGCTGCCTGGCAAGTTCATTATAGTTAATTAATTAAAAAATTAATTATAAACACCAAACACTTTTGGACACATGTCCACAGGATTGCTCACTATACACTTAATTGAAGGATGTAGTTTTATTATTGTGCTTTGACTATTGTATTTAAAGTAATACTCCTTTTCTTTCGTTGCTGCTCTTAATTCTATTCCATGTCTTATTCTGTGAAGAAAGGCATTTAAGTAAGAATTTCATTTTACCCTGTGCCTTGTACTGTACATATGACAATAAAATTACCTTGAATTCTTGAACAGGTTAAGAAGAATGCATGCATTGTTTTAAAATTATTTTTTGAGCATCAGAGTCGCCTTATACCTTGAGGATTGCGGGTTCAGATCCAGACCTTTCTGTGTGTGTAGATTTTTCATATTCTCCCCCTTATTATGCCAGTTTTCTCATACTGTTATGTAATTTGGATCCTTTAAATAGTGTGTGCATGCTATCCAGTCCATTCATTCCAGGGAGCATCTCTGCCTTCTGCCCTCTTGAGCTATACTGCCCTGTGACCCTGACCAGGAGGCCATTTTCTCTGGGGAGCTGCAAAGTGTCCACTAGAAAGAGCAATAAGGTGAACATTATGTTTCTGTCTGTTTATAAATTTATACATAGCTTGAAATCCACCATTCCATCTTCTAAACTGTTTACCAATGATAGATAGATAGATAGATAGATAGATAGACAGACAGACAGACAGACAGGGAGAGAGGGAGAGAGAGAGAGAGAGAGAAAAAGTGCATCCCCGCCAACCAATTTCCCCCCCTCCCACTTCCGTGCGCACCTGCTGAGACTCACGCAGCATAAGCGGGAGTGGGCCTATCTGATGTGGTAATGCTTGCTAGAGCCCTGTGTTGTCCAAGAAGGTATTTAAAGAACGCAGCTGTTTACATTTTGGAAACGCGCCATCTCTGGGGAATATGGAGTGTGCCGCACATCCAATGCAAATCCACTTCTGTTCTGGGCAATTTGAAGCCTGCGTGGGTGTTATACTTACATTATGGTAAAAAAAGTGTATTCCTGTAATCCTAAAAATAGCACAGTTTCCTGTATAAATGAGCTAACAGAATTTGCGCAGAGATAGGTGTATTGGCGTGACTTGTTTGCACTGTACCCATCAAGACCTGTCAGATGTCAAATGATCCTTAGCTGACCCCCCCTTCATCTTTTGTTTTCACTCCTTACTTATGAAGCACAGCTTAATATGCTCTGAAGAGAAAATACATTGCTCTTAAGTAACTTCAGTGCAGTGGTGTTGATTCAGCCCAGCAGTCCATCAGTTCATGCTGTATGGGCATCAGATCAGTTGGTGTTCCAGTTTTAATTGTGACTCAAATGCAATATTGGCTTTGAAACACTATGGTGGCCAATTAATGTCAATGCACTACAAATTCTTAAAACACTTTAATCAAATGAAAACACATATGCCCTACATTTACAAACACAGCCAATTATTAGATGTGTTAGAAAATACCAGATTAGGGTGTTTACATATGTTTTTAATAACCTGATTACTGTGTTTAGATGACTAGCTCAGTAATCGGGTCTTTGAAAACACATGTAAACCCCTTAATCTCGTTTTTGTATGCAATCTTAGTCATAGTCAGCTAACAAACATACTGTAGGCATGATGTACTTTGTGACTTGGGAAACAGCATGCCCCTCTGTATAGTGACTATGTTTGAGCTAATAATATCTTGGTATTTTTAGGCAGATTAGTAATGCATGATATTTTCTGTGAAGTGTGCTAAATATTCAGTTTTAAATCAAAACTGCATATGAGATATAACATATATACTGTATGATTATTCTTCTTTCCCCCCATGAAATACTCCATGAGACGCTAACTGTATGATTAGATTTTAGTTATAAATTCTGGGATTCACAACCAAAGCTCTTGTGTTGCTTAAAACCAGGAAGAAACACTATATGTGTCTATTCAAAATCTTTAATTAATTTCTTTATTTATCTTTGTTTAAAACTCACATAAAAGTATATGGATATAAATGGTAATGTCATCCCATATTTGATTTTGAATATATATCGATATACCATAAACATTCAAAGTCAGTTGTCACTCTCTACCTATCCAACCCTACTTCCTGGCCTGGCCCTAAAGACACCCCTGTTAATTGTTTGTCTTACCTTTCATTCCTGCCGTTGTGTTTCTCAGTCTATCTGCCTTTCGTTTGCGCCCTCATGTAGCTGTGTATAAAAGTGCTTCCCAGAGTCCATCCCCATTCTTGCATCCCCGTATTCTGACCCTTGTGGTCTTTCGTTTCCTTGCTCTCATGAAGCACTTTTGTTCTCCCCAATGTCTGCCCTCGATTCCCATGGTTTCTTCATGACGGAATAGCAGGACTCTGCGTAAAACTTGGGGGCCATATGGTTAGCCCCAGCTTCCAGGCTTTCCTACATTCCATGGACAAGATACCAGAGTGCCTCAGTTGGGGTGTCAAAGAGGCTTGGGCTCCCCGGGCACCATCCGTAGCTCACATGTCAGAATTTTATTAAAGTGTTCTAAGAATTTGATACAATACCAATTGGCCAACATGCAACACCATTGGTAACATTTGTTACCAAATAAAATCTATTTATTGTATATTTACTTGGCTGAGGATTTATTCCAAAAGTTTTGCCCACCAAATAGCTAGATATTTTATTGGTACAGTTCTGGGTTCAGTTCTGGGTTTTGAAGTTCAAATATATACACTGCCTAGCCAAAAATAAGTTGCACACATTGATATTTTATTGGACCACCTTTAGCTTTAATTATGGTTTACATTCGTCATGGTGTTGTATTGGCTTCTACTGATGAAAGGTGAGTCTGTAAAGTCTTCTTCTGCACATGTCAAAGATATTCAGTGGGGATAATGTCCAGTTCATGTATGGAAATAATTCCTCATGCTCCCTGGACCACTCTTTCACAGTTCGGGCCTGATGAATCTTGGCATTCTATGCCCACACCAATAGGGAAGAAAAATCCATTGATGGGATAACCTGGCCATTTAGTAGATTCAGGTACGTGCATGACTTTGCTGAGCTGTAATAATGATCCAATCATTGGCAGATGATTGGCTCATCAGTACTTGTTGAGTTAAATTCAAACGGTGTCTTTTTTTGGCCAGGCGGTGTACTTAGCTGTTATTACTGATCCATGCACCCATGTCCCAAAATGTTTTTAAGCACTCGTATTTATTCAGCAGATGGTTTTGTCCAAAGCAACATACAAGTGAAGATCGGAGAAGATGGTCAGCCAGTGTTCCTGGAGCAACTGGGGTTATGGGCCTTGCTCAAGACCCCAACAGTAAGATTCCTTTGAACTGGTGGCCTTCTGGTCACAAGATCAGAGTCCAAACCTGCAGATCCAAACACTGCCCAGTACATGGTCGCAGTCAGCAGTCAGGCAGTCAGTTTATCCTAGAAAGTTCAGGGCATGAGGCAGGGGGGCACCCACCCATGCCATTCTAATATGGGGCACAGACTCAGATAATCACACACTATGATCAAATTAGAGACACTGATTTTTATTTTAAAAAATTAATTGTTGCATAACTGTGAAAAGTTGTCAACAGAACAGGTTATTGTTTATACCTTATAAGTCACTCAAAAGCCCTGAGTGGCAGTCAGAATGGAAGAAAGGAAAAAAAGTGTATAATGTTTTTGCTTAGCTGGTTATATAAAAATTGAGTTTTCCAAACCCAATACAGAGCAACCCCAGTGAAGTTATTAATGTCAGCACAATAGAATGAGGTAGAGAACATATGTACCTGTAGAGGATCCCCATGTCAACATTAAAACAAGGCTCAAAACAGCAATCATGGCTGGCGGCCCTTCTGCAGAATTGTCAAAAAAAAAAACGCCCTTTTGCAGAAAATGTAAGTCACTTGCAAGAAAAGCAGCTTAATGTAAATTTGTTATATGAATAATACCTGCAGGAGCTTCTCTTTCGGGTGTTGTTGATTTATACAGTTTATTTAATTTGTTGGTAGATAAATGTAATAAATGCATTCAAAATACATATTTAAATACTTTGAGTATTCTATGATTTGTATTTTGCTGGATGGAAAAATCAGATGCAATTTGTAACAAAATACTTTGAGAGTATTTCATTTTTGTATTTTAAGAACCTTCATCACCAGACTTACACATTTTTAAATTTTAGTCTATCACCTTCTTTGGATAGATGCAAATAAATTGCATGACACATCCTGCTGGGCACAGCTTGGTCGTTGTGAACTTCATTTTCCCATGGCCAGTAATCCAAGGAAAGAAGCTGCTTTGGTGTTTGGTACAAATTACTTTAAGGTAAAATATGTTGTAGGATATACTATCAGATATTGCTCACTGAATGTCATTAAAGGACAGATAAATAGAGAAATTAGCAAACTTCAGTGCTGTGTTCTACAGCTGAGCCTGTGTAAAAGGGAGAATCGACTGGTGAACTTGACGTTGAGCTCATATTA
This sequence comes from Petrocephalus schoutedeni, assembly GCA_026780765.1. Taxonomy (NCBI): domain Eukaryota; kingdom Metazoa; phylum Chordata; class Actinopteri; order Osteoglossiformes; family Mormyridae; genus Petrocephalus; species Petrocephalus schoutedeni. The sequence goes on from JAODKL010000107.1 coordinate 22,876,831, forward strand.
CGTTACTAATGTTTCAAAAGTAATTTTTCGTTTCATAATTAATGCTGTAACATGTAAATCATAAAATAATTTTTCAATTTAAAATTAAGGAAAGCTGTGCATCTTGCAAATATTACGCATTACTAGGGATGTAATGGTACACATATTCATCATATACTATTACAATTTCACATGTATTGTTCTATTACTTGTATTTTAATTAAATAAATTTTCTCACTCCAGTATTTTATATGTTACATTTGATGAGGAAGTATTTATACCAAAATCCTTTTTGATGTATTAGTGCCCATCTCTGCCAACAGCAAGGTCCTCCCATATACAAATTTTCACTCTAGTATTTAGATTTTTACTAGTAATATTAATCATCAGTTTTTCAAAAGCAGAGTGTGTGGGGTGAGTGGAAATGACTGTATTACAGCTATGAGGGAGTAAAAAAAAGCTAGTCCCAAAATGATTCAAAAGGAGAAGGATCAGTCAGAACAAAGTCTTTCCAAATAGGCTAAATCATGGGAGTGTTTGTAGTTGCTCTGTACTGTAGTATCATTTTCCCCACTGGACTGTAAACAGAGGCTCATCACCTGCAGTATATGCAGGCCCATCCTCATATTTCCTGTAATTTCCCAGGGGATTGTAAACAGAGGCTCATCCTCATATT
>JAODKL010000107.1:22891808-22923649 GCA_026780765.1 Petrocephalus schoutedeni
ACAATATGAAGTTAATATGAACAATAGTCCCACAAAACACTAAAGATTGAACTAAATTTCCAACTCAATTCTTTTATTTAAAGATAAGCTCTTAATTGGTTAAAGTCAGGTGGTCAGGTTACCTGAAGTAATGAACAGTTCATAGTTCTGCTTTGGGTGATTCTAATTTCCATTACTAAATCCTCATTGATGACTAATTCTATAAGGGTCATGGTATTACAGAGTCCATCTTTAGAAGTGCGTGACATAAGACAGGGTATGTCTTGAACAGGATATCAGTCAACGGCAGGCCACTCACACAAAAGCACTTTCATCTCACAAATTATGCACTGAGGGCTATTTAAGGTCAACTATACACTTGAATAGCATTTAGTCCATTTAGTTGCCATTAGGTTTCTCTTCTGTGATTCAATATTGCTATTATCTTTTTGTCTTGGGCTCTGCTGATGTACTGTTTGTCTTAGTGCTGCTGGTATTATTATTTGTGCCCCAGACATGCTATATTGAAGGTTTAAAAACAGCATAATTTAATGCCAATGTTATATTCTAATGGGCCATGTATCCTGGCAGTGAGTATGGCTCTGAGGGAAGAAAGAATGCTTTGAGATTGTGCACAAAGAGCAAATGCTTGCTGTGGAGAACACAAGCCTTTGGCGTCACATAAAAAGGCAAACTGGTAAAGGCAAACTGATAGCTGGTAAAAGTGACAGAGATGTCTGCTCCTATTCCATAAATCCTATATGTAATATTGTTAGATGCATAGCAAGATATTTAATGATAATGCTTAATTTTGAGTTCTTAAGAATTAAAAACCTCCCTTGGAGGAAATACGAAATAATGAGGTACTCATTTTTGTTTGCGTGATGATGGTAGAGTAATATATTCTGTATGTTTTTATTTCTTACCTGAAGCTTTTTAATGCATCCGTTCAGGTCAAGTGCCTTGTTAAAACATCAAATACGTAACAGTCCCTCTTTAGATTACATTCAGCCTATGAAGACCAAAAAAATCATTCCTCTTATCTGTTTTTTATCTGTAGCAAGCCACAAAGTGGTACAGTTACAGGTACTTTATTCATCCCCATCTGGAAACCTTTGTATATCGCATCTTGCTCTCTGTGAGACGCACAGACACATACATAGGTGAGAGGAAGCTTGGGCGTCGGAGCACAGGGTCAGGCAGCACCCAGCACCCCTAAAGCAATTGTGGTTAAGGGCCTTGCTCAAGGTCTAATGGTAACAAGGCCTAATAGTGACATCTTCCTGTCACAGGATTTGAACAAGTGATCATTCGATCACAGGCACCAGGTCTTAAACTGCAAAGCCACACGCTGCCCCATGTGTGCTAGGCATGTCACTTGATGGATTTTGCTATGGTAACGCAACCCAAAATTTACTAAATCCATTTCAACAACCATGGCTGAGATCCTGCCTGAACCCTCAAGACACAGCCTCATTCACTCTCTTTTCTGGGTGACATTGGCAACGAAAACCAGGCATTTCCATAAAGACGACAAAAGCTCTCTGCACTACATGGGCACAGCTAGTCTTTAGAAATGTGACTGACCCTCATTCATCACATGGACTTGTGTAATATGAAAGGATATTCATGGGAGTATGCTGCTTTTTGTGGTGTCCAACTGCCCTGTAAGCACCTCATCAATAAGTCTAGAGTCCCCAGACAGGAGTCCCCAGACACGGCTGGCCATCCACCATGCTATGATGTATGCACTCCCCAGTGTGTGCTCCGTATTACAGAAATCATCTTGTATATTCACACTCGATACATATGTGGACCTGGTGTTTCAGGGAGGACATATTTAGACCTCCCCCTTTCAAGTAATCAAACCAAACCACAGAGCAGAAACATACCCCACACACCTGCCACATCCATCTCATCACGCTCTACTCAAGGTTGAGTAGTCTGGGAAGTGTGATGTGATTGGCTTCAGGAATACATTCTGTATGATTAGCACAAGCAGTTCTGTACAGCAGCAACCAGAACATCTAAAGACAATAATGTTTAAGTAGGCCAAATATACAAATGTGATGTATCTATGCAGTTCTTATGAAAACATATGTACAGCTACAGTGCCTTGAAAAAGTATTCACAATTATGTGCTTCTTTGTGTAGGTCTATCACATAAAATCTCAATGTAAGACATTTAAGTTTGTGGTCGTTAGGTGACAAAATGTGAAAAAGTTCAAGGGGTATGGATACTTTTCCAAGGCACTGTATAACATATCGTATCTCCTCAAATAAAAACTGGGATTCATTTAAAAGCCAGGTCTCAGATAATGGCCAGAGGCATGAACAAATAAAGACTGGGCCCTAAATACAGGCTGAGGACATAACAAATAAAGACAAGTGTGGATAAACTCTAGGGGGCTCATTTATAAGGGCTTCCTATGAATTAAATAGATGGGAAACATTAGTACTCAGATTTATATTGAATAATTTGTAAAGAGCCAACATAAATAAAGCATACCCTGTTAGAAATGTGTATCTAAGTTGCATTTTGTCAGTTTTAGTGTGTGAAATGTGTGTTAAAAAATACAGAAACATTATATCTGATGGACAACTAACATTCCTCATTTGTCTCATTGTTTTAAATGAACGACTTCATACTGTATATACCAGTATACTTATTTTGTAGAATCTGTACTGTACTGTAAGGCAAAGTAAGCTGCAATGTTTATATTTAGGTAATATCCTAGTTTTTCCACTTCAAACTTTGCTTGCAGCTAAAGTTGATAGGTATATTTGACTGAGCGGTAAAAATATGAATGTCTATTAATGTTGATATTTGGAGTAACTCATGAAATGTTTTGTTTTTATGTTATGACCCCTTGGCATATTGTATGTGTTACGAAGTTCACAGTCGTGCCATTCGATTGATTCATATATAGAAACTGTATTAATCACGTAAGGCAGTAAAAATCGGAATTAGAAAAACATGCCTGTAAAATGTATTTTATTATGTTCAACATTATGTACATTTTGTCCTTCACTTCAGATCGGACTCGAAGCAGTTTTTTTGTGTGAGTGTCAGCATCTCAGCCTCTGGATCATTAGGTGACAGTTGGGTCTAAATATGTCCTGTGCCAGTTTAAAGCTTTTTGTGCTTTCAGCCCGTCGGACCTAGACTTGCATAGAGACTGCGAGGCAGGGTACATTGCAGCTCTCGAGGAATGCTGAGTGTTAGTGCGAACGGCTCCATGTCAGTGGCCAGAAACGGTTACATTCATCATCGCCGGCGCAGCTTTGTGCCGAGACCAATTAGTGCAGCAGGTGGAGTGGTGGAACAGGAGCTGGACTTGTAAGTAAGTGGCTGCAGACTCAGATCCCTGGAGGAGCTGCTTACAGAAATAAATACACAGATGTGGGGGGAAAAAACTATTAGAAAAGCTTTCTGCTTTTTCTGCGTTCTTCCAGAAATGTTTTTTTTTTCTTTCTTCCCCTCCTGAGATACATTTTTCATGCAGGATTTATGCATATGCAATGACATTACGAAGGGCAGTTTTGTTGGGCCCGCTGGTATCTTCAGGGGCATGCTGCTGCCAGGGCAGAGGAGGAGAGCTTGGTATGAATGGAGCTTTGGCTGGCGTTTGTGACTCCGGTCACCCTTTCTGCTACACGGGTGGCTGGCTATGTCACCCAATGAGTTGACTTAATGCATGACGTGGCTGGGGTGGTTCAAGGAGAAAAACTGGGATTATAGCGATAAAGGCTTTCGGTGTGAGATTGTGTTCGAAATTGTAAGAAATTGTAATTGTAATTCTGTGCATTTCCATGAATGCAAACTAACCTTGTTAAACATCAAGGCTCAACCATGGCTGAATGCTAACTGTTATTTTTCATGCCTGGGCCACCATTGTCCCAAAAGGCTATTTTTAATTAAAAACAAAATAGACAATAATGAGGTAATTAGCTGCTTGCAAACTTACTGTAAAATGCTATGGGAAATATTTTACAAATGACACAAGTCTACTGTGAATTGCTGCAAAAACACATTAATACGTCGTCATTATTTGCTTTTTTCAAGACGCCAAATATGAAGCGAGTGCTTAGAAATGAACAGAAAGGAGGCTGGTATGCCACACAAAGCCGTTCCCAGAGGAACAAATCAGCTGCTGTTCATTTTGTAATGAGGTGGGAAAAGATGCAGGTTTAAACAAAAGATGCAATTAAAAAACTGGATAATGCTCCCTTGAATGAGGCTTTTAAAACTGATAGCAAATACAGGAATGAGACTGAAATGTATTATTTATTTAATCTTGTCCAGGTTCGGAGGACAGTCTGGATGATTCTGTAGATTCGTCACTATGTGGGATTGCACCCCTGTGCTATTTAATATTGGGTCATGCTGAGTAAGGGTATTTTAATATTCCTGTTTCATGAGCAAATTTCAGCATCTAAGCCTATAAGCAGATAGAAGGATTCTTTTCTCCAACACGGTCCCAGAAGTATTAATCTCAAAGCCATACTCACTGAGTTACACTTGACCCACCACTAGGGAATCTGCTTACACTTTTCATTTGCATCCAAAAAGCAAAAAACAAATATCAAAACTGTTTGGCAGCCTTTTAACCTTGTTGATAACAAACTATTATTGTTCGCCAAAAAAAAAAAATGGGAAAGAGTACATTTAGTTTCTGTTTTTTTCCCATGTAAGCTTTTATTCCATTGCCATGCCAACAATGTGGAAAACCACTAAGATCTGCCCTGGGGGAGCAATGAAATGCAAAGTCCCATTTCCTATCTAAGCCAGAAAAGATTCAGTCATTCGCATTCAGAGCAGCCTGTCTGAGGCCGCATCCTGAATGCAAAGTGCACATCTCTGTGCTTTCGCATTCACATAAATCCCTACTTTGAACACTTGAAGCAGTCCATAGATAGGTGGCCTGTTTTTCCCATCTCCTGCACTCCATGAAAATGGCTTTTACTCACTTTGAATGACCAAAATTGACTTCATTCCATGGCTACCTGAGTTTCTGCCAACAGTTTCCCTTTCACTGATTTTCAAGCCAATTTAGTTGTTTCCAGCTCTCCATTAGACTATGCTATCATCAACCTTCCACCTGTCCCCTTGTCCTTTAGATGTCCAGATGCTTTAAATGGAGAATCCATCCTCCTTCTGCCATAGGGTCAGCTCTGATTGGAGAAACTACATGTCAGTCAGCGCCAGTGAAGGCAGGGACCAGACAGGCTTGTGTTTATATGTCGGGAACTGAGATACCTAGTCTGGTGTAAACCAAAAACTTCCCTCCCAGTTGATTGGATGTCTGCCTGTCTGGGTGTTCTTTGCTTTGCTATATAACACTCTGCCAAGCTGTTGATTTACTTTCACCACACCGGAGAGCCAACTGATGTAAGTGGTATGATTGTATGAGGTGTTTTTTTTCACAACCTGCAAGGGGCAACCTGCAGATTCCTGATAGGCCTGTAAAAGACTCTCATTTGACAGACAACTGAGATATCCCAGTCGATTTAAACCCTCTCTTCCACATGCCAATTATGTTTTACTGCTGTGGGACTCCTAACAGTAAGTGGATGAAGAAGCTCAGAGCTGGATTCCAGTCTAACCAGTAGTACCCTGTCTAGGCTCTGAAAGAACACTTTCATGCAAATCCCACGCATTTCTCTTTACCATGTTCTTTATTTTTGGGCAAAAACAAGACTATTTCTGATATATGTCTATGTCCGGATTTGAACCAGATTTGATAATATTTGGTCTCACATTAAAGACAAACTTAACAAACTTAAAGACAAACATTTTTCAACAACTCAGCAACTATCTGTTTAATTCTTGCTAATGTCTATCCAGAGCAGCCATGTTGCTTGCCGCTTGCTTTTTTACAGTATATATATATATATATATATACATAAAACATGCAGAATTATTAGGTACTTATTATTATGTACTATTCCTGAAGGATGATCTTTAGCAGTTCGGCAGACTTATAAAAATTAATTCAGAAGTTTCAGAAGACTTTCACAAACAAAAACAAATGAAAAACACTTGTTTATCAGTGTGCATGATTACTATCCAATCAGAAACTAAGTGGATTTTCTCTCTTCACCATCAACAGAGATAGTAATAAGTTTTAGCCATTCAGTCTATATAAGGAATAACAAACTATCAGTCGTTCCATACAGTCAACTTTACGAAGTTTAGTGTCCTGTTAGCCACCTTCCATTGGCCCAGTTTTTCAGGTGATCCCGTCTTACATTGTTGGTGCAGGTTGTTTTTATTCCTGCTCTCTGTTGAACATAAAGAACAAATATTGAACTCAATTAGCAATTCATCTGGACTGCAGTTATTGGTCGGAAAAGAATACACAAGTAAATTGTAATAATTTTGCACACAGTTTGTATATATATATATATATATATATATATACACATTGCATGCAGAATTATTAGACAACTGTGTATTTCATTAAATATATATAAAGTTGTGATTCTGCAATGCGGTGGCTTGGTGGGCTGCACTGTAGCTTCACACTCCAGGGTTGGAATCCTATCTAAATTGCCTAAGGTGTTTGCACTCTGCAGCGGACAGGGAGCCCATCCTGAGCTTTCCCTTGGCTCACGCCCTTTGCTCCCAGGGACAGCCCCCAGGCTTACTGTGCCCAAGTGCAGGTTAAGCAGTTAAGGAAGATAAATGATACAGCAATAGAAAACATTTTTCTTTTGTTAAATCCATCCATCTCTATTATAACTGCTTAGCTTGTTCTGGGTGTAAGGATTATTTTAAAAATATACTAACCTTTGTGTGACAATAGTACATATTGCTGAATTACTATACATTCTCTTTCCACCCATCTCTGTAAAAATGTGGCGTCATGACAACCAGCTGCAGAAAGCAGTTTTCAATATAGCAATGCAGCATGTTTTTTTTTTTTTTTTAAATTCCCCCATAAAGATTCATGCTTTTCTTGTCGGGATTGTGACATTCTCAGACACACTGAATACCTAGAGGTTTCACACTGATATTTGCAAACTGTTTTCCCAGGTGCTTTGTAAAAGCTGTACTCTGAGTAATCTGACTTTTGATTTCTTTTGACAAAGGTTGCTGGAGCAAAGAATGGAGGATGAGAGGCTATGTATTTAGCTGGATTGTTTTTCTTTTTCCTTCAAGCAGAAAATGTTTGGAACGGTAGTCTATTTTTCTGCTTCTTCTAAATTGTTTAGGCAAATACCTGACAGTCGATCAGAATACAGCAATACATTGATTAACTTCTTTCTTAAAAACCCCCATATAAGCTGAAAACTTGTATATTGAAAAAAATAGATCCTATTAATTTTAAAGGGAATTATGATTACAGGGAATAAGAGAAGGATTACAGTTTTTAATAGAAAAAATGTAAGTGTCACGTCCCTCTCATCCGATCCTCCTGTGTGCCACGCCCCCTCGTCGCCCTCGTACAGAATCCCGATGTTTTTCCTTTAGGTAAATACTTCAAACATATTGCTAGGACCCAAAAGATCCTATCACAATTTAACAGATTACTTTTATACTTTTTGCTTTCTGTAAAAGAAAAGTATCTTTATAAAGATTTTTAATTTAATATAATGATTTTTATAAAATAATGAACATTTACAAATACAGTTTCATTAACTCTTCCATGTTATTTGAAGAGCCTACAACAGTGAGTAGGCGAAGGAAACCTTTCCTCCCCTGCAGTTTTCCTCAAGGGTGTAGTTGTTGACCTGCATGCGGGGTGGGGGTTCAATAAACAAATTGAAGCCCCTTTTTATTGAAGGCTCCTGGGCTTCAACCCAGTTAAGCCCATGTATTTAAGAGCCAAGGGCATAAGAGGGAGATTGAGGGTGTGAAAGCAGAGCTCACAAAGAAGGGGCAACACAAGCTCTAGCAGAACAACTCAAAGGCAGTGCAAAGTGGAATGAAGAAAATGACTGGCTACAAGCAAACCAGGGGAAGCTGGATAAGGCCAGAGAGTTAAATCTGTTCCTCAACAGATTTGATAACTGTGTTCCAGGCCATTCCTTCCTGTAGCACTCTCTGCTCCAGGGTACTAGGTGGATGGGTTTCAGAATGCACACTAGCCTGCCTCTGCCCATCAACTTCAGCCCTACTTTACACCCCTCCACCATCTTCTCCCTGCTAAGTTTCCTTTCCACCATGTCACACAGAGTATCACCTTCTAGACCCCAGGCCCCATTTTCCTCTGCAGAATATGTATCTCTGTGAACCAATTAAATATACATATAGTGTAGGGTGAGTTCTGATGGGGTTAGCCCAAGGGCATTCAAAGGAGGTGTCTGTCAGTGAACTTTTCATTGACCGTGTAGAAAGTTCAAAAGCTGTATATGACATCATACATTGTGCCCCTACTGATTACAGATAGGTAATTTTGACGTCAGATATGATGGCAAGTTTTGAAAGGATGTATTTGAAAGAACCCCATCTGGACCCTCTGCAGTTTGCATATTAGCTACATAAAGGGGTAGGTGATACATTGATTTACATACTCCCACTCCCACTTATACACAGTGAGCAGTACAGTCTGTATCATGTTCTTCAGCTTCTCCAATGCTTCCAAAATCATCCATTCTCTTTGACTGGGAAACAGGATGAAGGAGATGCAGGTTGGTACCCCTATACTGCTCTGGATCATGGACTACCTAGCAAACAGGTAACAGTTTGTGAGCCTTCAGGACTGTGTGTCAGTGATAGTAGTGAGCAACAGGGGAGGACCCCAGGGAAATGTCTTTTTCAACATCTACACAGCAATCTTTATGCATTACTTCAAGTTGCGACACAGATGTTTTCTGATGATTGCTCCATGTGATTAGAAGTACTGGAGACTTATACAGAACTTAGAACTACAAAACTACGAAACAGAACTACAAAAAAGAGGCCTGCTCTACATTATCTGAGTATGGTGGCCCCATCTCAAGTGGCACTTTCTTATAGAACACAAAATCACTGTCCTCCTCATGCACAGTGCCCTCTTACACCTGAATAGTTTAACAAAAACGCAGAATATGATGTTGTGGGAAGAAAAGAGGTAATGTGCACTTTGACTAGCCACTCAAAACACATCATAATGACTGAAGTAAGTGCAACAGGAAGACAATCATTTAGGGAGGTAATTTTGAGCTTTTTAGGAACGAGTATGACTGCAGTCATCTTGAAGCTGGAGGAGACTACAGATTGGGCTGAGGAAAGAAACTTCTAAGCTTATCGCGCCATGCTTGATGAAACATCATGATTTGGGCTAATGGTTTAATACACTAAACATTTTAATTGACACTGGCCGACACACATACCCTTTTACTTTGTTGCCTGGTACCCACAAATGGCTTATACATAGTTTTCAGGCATGTGACTGACACGGAGTCCTGGCAGGCAGTAAAAAACCCTTCCAACATGGTAGCCAACACTGGCCACTCCACTGACCTGCAGCACAAAAGGTCAGTGGAAAATATTCAAGCTATATGCAGGTTAATACTATTTACTTTACTATGTCTCCCTACAAACAGAGGTAGGGGAGTCAGTGGGAGCAACTGTGCACTGAAAAAAGTGACCTACTGAATTTGCACCCACCTTTTTCCAGCAGTTTTAAACTGATCATTTTTAGGTAAAGTATACCCAATTTTGGGAAATAAAATATTTGAAATAAACAGTGCACCTATTTTCACAGTACTACCCTATACAGTTTACTCATATTAATTATTGCAACAACTTTGCACTATTTTAAGGTAAATTATTATTTTTTATGAGTAAAGTAAAGCAATTTTAGCAAATATTTTGCCTAATGCCAATTAAGATAATGTGTCCTATTTAGAATCTGGTGTGAAGTAGTGCGATGCAAGTATTTTTGGTAGCATGGCAGCTGGACACAGTTATTATTTCCCCATCCAACTGGGGGTTGGAGGCCTTGCTCAATGGCCCATAGACATGTGACTGTTCTGCTGAGGTGGGGCGTGACCTCTTGTTAGGCCACGGAGCCACATGCTTCTCCCCCCCCCCCCCTCCACACACACGCAAAATCCAGGCCTGAACTATGGCGCAGTATATCCCTATTATTTTAAGGCTACACTAAAAAGTCTTGTGTAGGACTTTATAAAATCCTCTTAAGATCTCGATGTCCTGGTTGATTAGATCTATGTTTTATGCTCACATAACTGTGTTCTACCATCTATGGAACGTAGTCAAGCTTCGGGAGAGGCACTGCTTCAATGATGCAGAAAAACTAAGCCTTTATAACTTCCAGGCTGGACTGTAATGCCCTCCTTTCTGGTTGTCCATCTGTATCTTTAAATAAACTTCAGCTGGTACAAAATGCAGTAGCCAGAGTTCTTTCAAAAACAAAAAAAGATCATATTATCCCTGTTTTATGCTCCCTTCATTGGCTTCTACTTAAGTTCTACTTGATTATAGTACACTGCTAATAACTTATAAAGCACTACATGTTTCTCAATCCTGCTCCTAGAGTACCCCCTGCCAGAAAGTTTTTGGTCAAACCCATGCTGCTTATAACCTACAGCAATCATTATTGGGCCATTAAAGCTTTCCTTGCCTACTTCAGTCTCAAGGAGCAAGATATCTAAGCAGGATGCAGAGCATTTTCTCTGAAGCTGATGTGCGAGATTCAGGCTCACTCTCAGTATTCAAGCCTAAACTAAAAACACACTTCTTTATTCTAGCTTATAGGGCCTGGATTCCTTGCTGTGGCTACTCACCCACTGTTAGCCCAACAGTGTGAGTTGCAGAGCTGGGTGGGGATCGATGCCATTGACTTTGGATGAACTGAATTGTCAGTGCTGTCACTCTAGCTTCACAGTCCCCCATGAAATTGGAGTGCTGAGGTTCAGGGACTCCACAGGGACATGCCTGTGTTCCCACTTGCCTCTTCCTCCTCCCACTTATGCTGCCCTAACCATATCTTCCGAAACTTACATATTGCACTCACCTAACTGTTTGCACTGCCTCTAGTTTTCCCTACTTCAGCTAATGCACTTTTTATTTACCCCACCCCTCCTGGGGTGTGCTGCATAGAGACCGCCAAAAAATTCAAGATATTCTGCCTACCCTGCTACCTGGGGTGTCTCTAATACCTGTGACTTTCTGGCCTGCCCTTCCTTCTGCCTGTTTCTCTTGCCTTCCCCGCTGCTGTACCACTGTTCATCCTACCCTCAGAAGCAGCCCCAGCAACTGCTTGTAATAATCTTTACACTCAAATATTAAAATCTGGATTGTGTAAATTAAGATTTTGCCATCTTCTTCATATGACTTCTAACCCTAACCCTGGAGGTTGTGCTACCCCTTTGAATCTGGTTCCTCCCAAGGTTTCTTCTTTCTAGGGCGCTCCCAGGGGTCTTTGGGTAGGGATAATGTAAAGCACTTTGAGACAAGGTAATGATAAGAAAATTCGTTATGCAAATACAATTGAATTAAAAATTGAGTTTGGATTAAAATCCACTTATTCTACTTAAATGAACCATAAGTATTGCGTTTATGTAATTCCATATAGAGAGAATACTGAGTAAATCCGACCTAATGTAATCAGGCAGTTCTTAATTGAAAAGCACTTTCTGTCAAAAATGCTTTTTTTGGAAGCAGCAGGTTAACGTATCATCTAATCCAAAGACATCTGGATAGGGTACAGCCATCCAGATAGCAAGAAGACTAGCGCCAAATCTGGGAACTTTGCAGCGCCTTCAGTTATGGCTCTGCACCAGTCAGCAAATGCACCACTGTTAAATTAAGACTGCATGGTGTTTATATTGATCCACACCTATAAGTGCTACATTTAACACTTTCCAGACTGCAGTGTGTGTTGTTTGCAGGGTTAAGCTTTAACTCCTACAGTATTTAATTTACACCATGCAGGGTTAGATCACTGTGAAATATCATATAACTCCACCCCTCCCCTGACAGCAATCCCATATGGGCAACACACAGGTACAAATGTGCTGCTTATCTGGGCCCCATCTCAATGTGCACCCAAGAACCCATTTGGGCAACCTGCTGCTGTTTCATCTACCCACCGTCATGAGAAAAACTCTGACTAACAAGGATCTTACAGCCATTTTTCTTTTTATATAAACTTTATATCAGCTCAGCTCTGATTGCTCTGTAATATTAGATGCCAGTTTTCCTGTACGCTGAACAGACACTGTATTTTCTTGACTCATACCTTGGGTATTGAAATTGAGTTAGAAGATCATTGAAGGCTTACTGTTATTGTTTTTTTAAGGATGTATAAGATATTTTCTTGTAGCAGGAGATGAGAACCAGTTTGGTCAACTCACAATCAACTGTCGGATTTAATTGAATAAAACTTATAGGACCAGTCTTTGGGAATATCATACACGGTAAAATAGATACTCCATATCTACTCAATAAAATTAAGGCAACAGATTACACATAATATTATTGATTAAATATAAATGTTTGCTATCAGGCTAATTTAAATTAAAAACAAAAAGGACTACAGTAGCCAATGTAATTTGTCAGAATTTCTAGCTGTGTTACAGGGTTGACCCTTGACACCCTGATAGTTAGGTGTCCAATATGTAGACCTGAAAATTAAAGTTTTCTCAACACTTGCTGTCATCACCTAAAAAGTGACTCTTTGGGTTGAAAAAAATCTCAGTATGGATTGCATTTAGGGTGTGCTCGAGGCTTATACATTTCTGCTCAAGGTTTATACATTTCAATGTGCAAAAGGTGTCCTGAAAAAAGCTCTGTGGCCAGCTCTAGTACTTCAGCAAGCTGAGAGCTGGATGCAGAAGAAAAAAGTGTGATGGTTGCAGCACTTGAAAGAGAGGCACCAGAAGATTCGCCAAACACAATAATAATTGAGGCAGCAGGCACCCAGAGTAAACACAACTTTGTTACCAAAAATTCAAAGAATGTATTCTTTGATTTATCCATTTCTAACTTATTCCTTCAAGTCGGTCCAGAGCCACGGGTAGCAAAGCCAGACTACTTGATGGCTGAAGAAATTGTGCGTGAACTTCATTTTGTGAATGTTACAGCTAAAAGGGGTTCTTCCCTGCTATCTGCTGATCAAAGATGAAGAACAGGAACTGTTTGCTCTGCTGATTATCAGTGAGCACGGGACCTTATTCAGACAACAAGTCCACTATTGTTCAAAGACGTAGTGCAGGCATTTCTGGCAGTGCCAGTAGATTTTAAACCATAAATGTGAATAATAGTATTTAGAGCGGGGGACTCCACCATGTCGCACTTGTGCGACCAGTCTCACCTTGAGCCTTTACAAAGGAATTCTGGAAAAACTCAGAAAGAAAATCAGAAGACTCTGAGAGGAAATTAAACAAATTGTGCTCAGCAACCCCGTGTTAATCCAGTCAAATACATGTATGTCCCTCCCCTTTACAGCAAATAATGACCAATGACCAATCACAAATTAAATAATGACCAATCACAAATTAACATCTAGTTAGGCTTATAATGTCATTATGGGAGAAAACAGCAATGGAATGAAACGAAAGAAAATATTATCTTCATGAGGAAAGTGAGATTATTTTTTTGAACAATAAGTCAATTGTGACACAAGATTTTGTTTTTTAAATTGTGAAGCATTAATTACAATAAATTAATACCTATAAAATGTCAGTAGAACACGACCACTTTATTTTTTTTTAAGAACCACTTGAATGAAAAAAGGTTGGATATAGAGTATTTGCATTGCTTTAGTTAAAACTGGATCTGACAAATTGTCTTTAAATAAGTAAATTCAGTTAATAGATCTCATTTCCCGTTATAATAATATTTTGATTACCTGATAGCTGAGACAGATAGAATTTTGTAGAAATAAATCAAGTTTCTGCAATTTATTGTTTAATTATAATTATTTATTATAAGTAAATTATGCACTTCATTGTGCCAAGAACCACTACTGGGTCTCCTGTCTGCCAGTGGCCGGAAGAATATATATTTTCACCCAGAGGGTCCATGTTGGCTAAGTATAATTGGGTAGTGTTCTGAATCAAGATAGCAAAATTCTGCAAACAATACCACTACATAGTAAAAGGTAGGATCCCCTTTTGTCCAGAACCACTTCAAGGGTTGACAACTTTTGCATTCAGAGGTGTCTTTATGTACAGCACTGTTGTTCTGGGTTATTATTTTTGCACTTGTGATCTTCCTATTAGCTTTACTGAGTCAGGTCATTATCCTCTGACCTCTCTCATTAAGAAGGTGTTTTGGCAACAGAACTGCTGCTGACTAGATGTTTCTTGTTTATGATACTGTCATGCCAAATCTCTTTCCCTATCTGAATTCCTTCCCCCTGTGATGTATTGCTCAGCTGTTAGGTCAATGATGATGCAGTTCTAAGTTACCCCTTAAGTTTCAACTTCGCCCTTACCGCTGCAGCAAGAGTTCATATCAATAAAATACGTTTAAATGTTTTGTAAAAAGTGTGTTTTTATTAATTATAAGTTGTTTACATTTAGTTTGATAGTACAACCAACATGTTCTATAAGATTGCTAATGTATATTTAGCTCAATAGCGATATATTTTATCAATTATTTGAGTGGTTTTCAATCCTGTTCCTGGCACCACCCCCCCTGCCAGAATGTGTTCGTTTCAACCGGTGACTCGTCCTGTGATTGGCCATGATTGTGCTCGGTTAGAGCCGCGCTCATTTGCTCTTTCTGAGTATCCCATATGTTTCCCCTGTTTCTCTGAACTTGAATTTCTCAACCCAAATTTTCTCGACCTGAATTTTACAATCTTAACTTGAATTATTATTACCACAAAAGCCTTATAAATTCAGGTTCACATAATAATTTCAAATTCCATTTCTTTAATTCAACTTCAAGTAATAAATTCAAATACGGTTTCCTTAATTCAAGTTCAGGTAAACGTATTCAAGTTCGGATTCTTTAATTCAAGTTCAGGTAAACATATTCAAATTCAGGTTTTGGTATTCAGGTAATGAGATTCAAGTTCAGGTTAGCACATTCAGACTCAGGTGAATTAATTAAAATTCGGGTTGTGGTGAGTCTGATTTGACGCCATATCATTTATTTTTCTTTGATCCTAACAGACCAAAGTTATGAGCTCCGGAACAAGGCAAATGATAATTATAATAGTGCTCATAAATGATGCCTTAAAAGTCTCAATGATTATTGGGATGTATAACAACTTGCTGTATTTTTCCTTAATTAGGTTAATACCAGTTTGTTCCAGGAGTGTGGGGTCATGCATTGCTTAACCTCTGCATACCACCCACAGACAAATGGTGTGTATAATGCAGTATTTTTTACAAATAGGGGCGCACTTCTCAAACATTTTCATGCATGTTGAAAAAGATTTCAGAAATTCCATGAGCTATGGAATAACATTTCAACAAAAATTTGTGTGTATGCAGCTCTGGAAAAAAATAAGAGACCACAACAAAATTTTTAGTTTCACTCACTTCTCAATTAATGTGTATGCTTCTGTGTAAAATATGCATTTTCTTCCAAACTCCAGCCTGGCTCTTCTCTGCTTCTCGTTGATAAAAGACTTCATCAATGACTCTGTTTTGCTATATGGGACTTCAGTCCTGCTTCTGGGAGCCTGTTACAAACTGTCCTAGCACTAGCACAAATGAGAAAGATCCGGAATGACAATGGAACCTGACTGGACATCCAAATACAGGTAAGTATAAATACCTGTTATAATGGTCCGCTGGACACTGTGGTAATAGTTGTTTGAGGCTTCCGAGTATGTTTAATGTTCTCCTAACTCAAAATTAAGTTATAGTCAGTAAAGTTAGAGTCATAGAAGTGAAGGACAACTGGGCTATTTGGAAGCCATGGATGGGAAGCCTTTGAAGACAAAGACCACATATGCTTCAGTGAAGCCATTACAAACATCTGTGTGAATTTTATATTAATTTTACTTTGGATCTTTTTGGTGTTGTTTTTTGTTTACTTCTTTATTGCATTGCACTGCTTTGTATTTCTTCTCTTTCATACTTAGGGCTTCAACCTGCCTATCCCCCCCACCCCCCCCCCCCCCCCGCCCAAGGAAATTGTAAGACCACCTGACAGCTCCAAGCTCACAGAAGACACACTGCAGGGACATTTATTTTTGTTTTACATGGAATAAACCTTGCTTTTATGATATTTTTCTGATTTGATCGAGCAGAACTTTTGAAAAGCCTGTTTGTTATAAGCAGGAATGTGGCCCGGGTATTGGGAAGAGAGACATTAACATCATACTTCGACCAACGTCGCTCATACTTCTGTACAATGTGACAATGTGTGTGAGGTATTTTTTAGATTTTCTTATATGCACAGCTTTAAAAGACATTTATTGTTTCATTCTTGCTGGACAGTGGATGTTGTCCAGTCAGGGCGGGCCATGTCAGCATTACTCGCCAAGAGGGTGGACGACTTCAGTGGCACGGTGTTGGATCCATACACTTGGCTTAATGTGTCATTGACCATGTCCAGGCCCTCTTGAAGGCACACGATCTGCATGTAGGCGGTCTGCATTCAACGACTTCCCTTGCCCTGCTGTCCACCCTGCCTACAGCAGCCCAGCGGTTTGTATATTTCTGAATGTTCAAATCACTGGGTTATGGCAAGTGACACTGGGTGCAAGGTAGGTGCTGTGAATATTTCTGATTCTTTAAGTGTAAATATAACATTGGCAGTTTGTTACATAGGTTACTGGCCTGCTTAGTTTTTCAGGTAAGACAGTTCGTCTGCAGTGGCCTCAAGTTCAGCAGCTGGAGAGAGCCTCAGACTGTAGACCGTTTGCCATTGCAATGTCTCAGTCTCTGCAGAGATGAGGATCCTTGCATGATGCAATACCACCAGAAACTCAAGAATACCTCTTTTCCTACCTCCAGAATGGGATCCTAACACTGTTTCCCAGTTGTCTGAGGACCGTAATTGCAATGCTAGTCCATGCCATCGAGGTAGACGTCCATTGCTACTGCAGGCAAATTGTTCGGGCAGGTGAGGATGCTGTTATTCACTACATGATATGTGGTAAACTATTCCATCAGTTCCGTGCATAATTCTCATGAGTTTGTGTGCATATGAAGTACCATTGCTATACTAATCTGAGTTTTTCTTTTGCAGGTTATAACAGATATTTTGTCAGTGGTTTGACATTCATTGGCACTATCTACTGTTGTCTGTTAAGATTTTTAAAACAAATATATTAAAAAAAAGTTTGTGCCTGGTATGCCTCCTTACCCAGGCTTATATTACTTCTACGGATAAAGATCAACATTCAGATGAAAAGTGTGCGCATTGTCCAAATTAGAATAGAGATCAACAACACTCACGTGAACACGTTAACTTCAGCAGTATGATATTTATAGCTACTGCTTCAGTCTATGCCTGAAAATGTAGTTTCTATGGAGCTGAATATACATTCATAATCTAATAAAACATGTCAGTGAGACTATTATTGAGCCAAGTATGCATCTATAATTGATATAACATTTTGCTATTGAGTTAAATATACATTAATAATCTAATAAAACATGTTGGCTGTAATATCACATTAAGTGTTAAATATATGCTAAATTAAGCTAAATGTAAATAAACAATATCTTAATAATAAGTAATACAATTTTTTTTAAATGTTTATTATTGATGTGAACTATTTCTGTAGCGCTACGGGTGACTTAACTTAACGAAAACGTACTTGAACTTGAAACGTACTGGTAAGTTGAAACTGCACCTCACAATTGCATCATCGGCCTAACAGCTGCTTCAGACAGGGGAAGAGGTTTGGCATGACAGTACCATCCTCTGTGAATTGCAGACACTGCAGTATATTAAGAGTGGTGGCCATTTCTAACATGCCAAAATCACCATGTTTGACACCAACAATCATACTACATACTACAATGACTTAGATCACATATCTTAGCCATTGTAATACTTAGCTACACAATAACTTTTCTTGTCTCGACTCATGCATGCTGTAAATATTCAGATTTCCTAGCTTATTTGTGGTAATGAACAGGTGTACCTGGTAAATTGGCCACTGGTTGTGTTTATGTTGCAATGTCTGTCGAAATAGGACTGTCTGTATTGTCTTGCCATTTATGACCTCTTGAGATCTACCTATCTACCTATCTCTCTGATATTTATTTTCCTTACAAATGTAATTTGTGAATGAAATATTTGATGAAAGAATGTCATTTGAAAAGATGATTTTGATTTGGATCAAAGAACATTATTTATTTACCTCTGTGACAAAAATGTGTGACGTGGCAGAGTGTCCCCTAAATCTGGGGTCCTTATGTAATGCAAAAATATGACATTCAGGAGATGAAGTGGAATTAAAAGCAGCATATAGTAAGCCCCGGGAAGGACTGAACCTCAACATCACAACCATAAAAAATTTACACATCTGCGTAAGCCTGAGTCAGGATGATCCAGCACTTTAGTCCATCAGAACATGGCATTCTTCTTCAGGTTCGTCTTCCATACTGTCTATGTCTCTAGAACATTATCGCTCAGTTGAGATGAAGCTAGTGCTTTGGATATTCTCCCGATTCCTTCTTCATTGACAAGTGCTGATGTGCAGAATGACAGGATTTATTAAAGAAAGCATAAAGATGTGTCAGTAATCATATCTTCATAGCTTAGATATATTTTAAACATAATTGAATTTGTAACATATTACCATAATTAATGACTTCGAAAGATTTATTTTTTTAAAGCACACCAGCAAAAATCTAAGCTATACTAGTATAATCAAATATTTACCAAATTCTGCTTCCACTAAAGTTCCATCTATTATCATGTCCATTAAAAAATGACAGAGTTGTCAGACTTTCAAAGGAGTCTGGGTACCCAGAACTGTCAAGGCTGTGAGATCTTTTCATCAGGACGTGATGACTAAAGCAGTGGGGGAAGGGAAGCCAAATGAAACTGGTGACTCTTTCATGTTAAGATGTCTCAATCCAGCTGTGTCGCTCAAGAAGTATATTTTTCAGTAATAATATCTTTATTGTCTAGCTGCAGGTACCTTGTGTAATATTGTTTTTGATCTTGTTGGTAGCTGCTGTTAAGAATGCTTCCTTGTCCCAAACAGACAGTGCGATCACTCCCCCAAATGCTTTCTGGTTCTTCATATCCCGAACAGCTCTCTTTTTGTGTTCTGGGGTGATCAATTCAATGCCTGCCAGTCACTAAATCAATGTATCAATCAAATTGTTGTGTGATTCTGAGGCAGTCTGTGACTGTAAGGAACAGCCACTTCCGTCATTTGCAGGCAGTCAGGGAAAAAGATTATAACATTTAGTATTTAATGTTGAACTGGATCTCTCTCAGATGTGATGTTTCTTTTTTATGTGATTATTCTTTTACAGGTATAATAGGAATTATAGTTTTCCATTTCCAAAATATTCTCTTTGATTGCACATATACGTCTGTGAAAGGTTTCTCTGCAAGTATTTTTTTATCACATGTATTTATCCTGATATTTGAACACAAAGACAGTCTCCTGCTGTCTCATTTTTGATCAAGGCCTGAAAACATTGGCCTTTGGTAACATTTTATATGTTCAAATGAAAACACTTGTGATCGATGCAAAGGCAAATCCATAAAATATGAGAAAAGAAACCTTACTGACCATTGTACACAATGTATATGCTTTCAATTCTGCTGCCTTCTTCTGCTTGATATTGAATAAAAATACAGAAGGGGGGATATGACTGACCTTTAAGACACTCCTGAGTGTCATTCATGCCATTTCTTTCTTGGTAGGAGTTACCTTTCACTAATGGATCTGAAATGTGTGTTAAGTGTTGACTGCTGTGCTATCCCACTGCAGGTTTAATAACATGACTGTGTCCTACCTTGCGCTTCTAATCAAATGCATTCAAAGTGTGACTCGCTGGATTTTATGCTAACAAAAAAGACTTAATTCAGACCAGTCTCCAGTGGCAGGCCCCTGATGTTGGAAACTACAGGTACTTATTTAAACACATTTCACTTAAAAGGAAAACAAAAGAAGAAAAGGATTTTCAGAACAGTGCTATTGCTTAGATGTGGATACATGGTTGTATTATCATTATTTGAGAGCATGGGCCCTATTTTGCAGCTGTGAAAAGCGTGATACATGACAGTAACGTACCCCGAATTTTGGTCGAAACACTCCATAGCCTAATGCTGCATTCGAGAAGACTGGGAAGTAGGATATATCCCACTTGGAGCTACCGAGGTCCGACCTCGAAACGTATACATTATATGGCCTTCTTTTTGCACTCTTTCAATGTGCCTAGAAAATGTAGCCATACTAAAAATAATTTGGAGTCTAAAAAACACCCCTCCCCTATTAATCTGTATGAGGGAGTAAAGTAATTACATAGCATTTAAAACCCTTGACTAAATGTAAAATTAAGGTCTGTTATTGAGCCTACAATAAAAACATAGCTTTCTTTTAGCATAAGTCATTCAATTTACAACTTATTAAAATTATGAAATGTAATACTGAGTGTATTGTCATATGAATTAGATGTCATTTTGACAAACAGTGTCATGATCCCTCCCGTCTGATCCTCCTGTGTGCAATGCCCCCTCGTTACCATTCATCTCATTACCTAAGTACACTGGAAGATGAATTTCAGTTAATGGAAAACATAAAAATAACGTTACAAGACAATGCATATGCATCTAATGAGAAACTGGTTAAGGTAATCTCTAGCTAACCTAAACATCTGCACAATTGGAACACTTAGATATTGCTACATCTATTAAAACAATGTGGTGGGGTACTGGTATGAGGCTCTGGTTATGGACCAAGAGGTTGCTGGACAAATCCCGTCTAGCACCAGTGGGTCCCTGAGCAAGACCCTTAACCCCAAGTTGCTCCAGGGGGATTGTAATTTCCTGTAATTGTAATGTAAGTCACTCTGGATAAGGGTGTCAGCTAAATGCCATAAATGTAAAACACTTAAAATTACGAATAAAGTTAATCGAAATCACAGACTTTTCTGAGGACAGAATATACCTTTTTATTGTGTCGTATACCAATGGAGGAAAGCGACATATATTAATGCCAATTTCCATGCTGACCGGGTTGTGTTCAATCACGATATCTACTACAACCAGTAATGCAGATAAATATTATAATATATTTTATTCCCTGCTTCGCTACTTTGAGTGGTGTTTCATTGCATTTTTCCCAGTCGGAGGTCTGAAATATTCAGAGTTCCCAGTTTTCTGGAACGTTCCATAAGTCACTTACCTATCCTAACACAGTTGTAAAATCATAATTTAGAACATAAAAACTATGGAGCAGAATTCATGCCACTTTGAACTGCAGAAACGACTTCAGCATACACGGTAAAACAATCGACGAGATGTATTGTTTGACAGTGCACAGCATGCAGAAACTGTGCCACGTGGAAATGCGATGCAAAGGAGTGATTGCTGTTCGGTGAGTGTCGCGAAGAGAACGTGACATAATGAAAAGCAAAACCATCATTCCATTGCTTTGCATCTTATTTAACTACCATCCAGAAAAACAATTAGAAAGGATTGCATTACACACAATTAAACGAAGAAATCGTGCCACATCACACTGAAATGTAATGATCACCTTTGCTGTGCTGCATCGGCTCATTTTCATTTTCAAAAAGTACATGCTGAAATCAGATGAGTGTGTATTTATTTGAGAAAATGTCTTTCCCATGTTTTTCCCATCATGTTTTCTGTGTGTGCAGCCTGTGTGTAGACTGTGTGTGTAGACTTAGGTAGCTAGCCAGAAGCAGACGGGTTACCGCAAGGCAAAGTAGGGCTATCAAAGTAGAGAATTGCTGAGAGAATTACTGTAGTTAAAATTTTTTCCATATGTTGTCATGTGTAAAAACCCCTGAATGAACACAGTAAGTGGACTACTTGATCACTATAAGTGAATTATTTAAAGCTTCCCAAGCTTCTTGATCCATATGAGCAGTTGATCAGTAAAACTGTAATCAGTATACAGTAAGTGGTTTACAGTATATGTGGAACAGTGGTGCTCCTGTAAATGATGTGCTCGCACATTTTCATTTAGTGTACAAGCAGGTACATATCCTCAGACTGATCCGAGTTACCAGGTAAACATGCCATTATAATAGCAATCCACCATAGCTCGTGCGCCCCTGCCTTTTGAAAGTGAGGCGATGTGCCATTCTGATTGGTTTATTGCATGCTACACCCAAGATACACCTATGAATAATTAATTGCGCCTTGTACTTTACACTGTGCATTATCTCGCCAAAATAGAGCCCTGTAAGTTTGTAGTTTATCATTTATTTTGCACATACATTCCGGAAAATTTCATGATTATGTGACAGTAATTCTCATGTCCTGCAAAATGTATAGAAAAGGGCAGACAGAGTTGGCACTGACAGACAGTTTTTCTGACTTTCAAGTTACTACAAGAATTTACTGTCACACAGAACACTCTGCAGGGTCCAGCCAATGACAGACTTTGCATTATTCAACTGGTCAGCATACTTAGGCTCTTGATGACCCTGGTGCTGAAATCACCATAAGGTTCACTCAGTGGGAGAAAACAGGTCTTAGAGCTTCTGCTGCTTTGATTAGCTGTCTACCTGTCATGTTCAGTTTAGCATTCAGCTTACTCATGAATAATTAATTGGACTGCGACACTACACTGCCCATACATGGTCATTTCTGCGGTCATTTTAATAGGGTCATTGTCATGCCACACCAGGCTGGCTTATTATGAGGGCATTTACAATACTGACCCTGGATAGGTTTCCTGCAGCATAAGGCTGAATATAGTGCCCGTGCCGCTGCTGTGCTAAACTGTGAGGCAGACTGGTCAGCAGCACAGGGGCCTGTCTAGTCCCTTGACATCTGCCCTTCGGGACTGGAGCCAGTCTGAAGTGGACAGGGAGCCTGCCACGTCGGTAGCTCTCTCTCAATATTGCACAGTTTTCCCTATTGCTCCTGTTCTTTACATACTGTAGATGATGCTGAATATCCCAAAGAATCTCTCTTTCACTGTCCAAAGACGTAAAATTACAACTCGATTCCAACCAAAGTTTAGTTTTTCTTTTTTTTTAATATTCCATATTTTATTCCTCATCATTTGTGATTCATTTTTTTTTTATCAAAGCAGAAGCGATCTCTGCATGCTTTATAATGATATCTACATATTAATTGCTTTTATCTGTGACACTTTTGTGTTAGTAAAGAAACACCAGAAAACAGAGTTTCTGTTGAATTATAATCAAGGCAGCAATCAACTTGAATTATATTAAGGTGACTTTATGCATAATTTTTTTTGTTGTGGTATATATTCTAAGAACACTGTTTTGCACATAATGAATAGAGAACTTAGACCTCTGTCAGACATGTACCTTCCAGTTTGTATTTCAACACTGCAGAGAGTATTTACGATTAACCTGATGTGTTTCCAGCTTGTCAGTCTAACAAGGTGTGTAAATAATTACTATTTGATATTGATTAATACAGATTCCTGCAAAAGTAAGCATTATATAACAAACATTAATCAAAATGTGTGAAATTCCAATTTTCATAGTATCCCTCATTTATGACTAATTTAATCAAACAATCTGGAAGAAATATTTGATAACACCAGTTACATACAGTGTAAATTGAACACATCAAGCTAAATTAATTGGTGTCAGTATGGTACTTATTATCTCCATTTTCATCTGCAAATCACTTGTTCTGGTGAGAGTCACAGTTGAGCATATATCTTTTTAGAAATTCTTTTGGAAAAATAATCATGCCATTAAAATCAGAAATAATTACAAGCCATAACTAAATGTAATATATTTCATTTTAATGTTCATGATAGGCTCGTCATTACTGCACACCTTAGAAATGTCCATTTTCAGCTCTTATTTAAAGAACAGCAGTAGTGTAAATTGGTCTACTGTGTAAAGTTACGAATTGTAAACTGTTTTTCGGGGGGTTAAAACTTAGACTTAAAGTATCAGTAGTAAATGAGATAGAAGTATGGAGCAGTTTTTTTTCTTTTGTAAATATCCTGAACGAAGCTGATAAAATTAGTGCATGTCACCAAATTATAGGTAATATGTTAACCAAACATAATACTGTAAATGTAGGCAGAAGACACAATGCTGAAGTGACTGCAATTTAGTCAATTTGTAAAGCAGGTTAGTGTGCAAGAACAAGCAGAACCTGGCTATTGTTTGCATCGATTTAATATCTCTTAAGTCATAATGTATTTCTTCATCTATGCTAGCCGATGGATATTCCTTTTACAATGAATGTCCTGTCCAAAAACCAAAGCATTCCGGTCCTGAGTCCAGGCTGGTGCTTCTCTGGCCAGACAGGGAAAGCAAATTGTCAGTTAAAAAAGAAAATGGAATTCCTGTCTCCAAGCATGTGGCATACATCCCTGGACTGGAAATAGTCATGTTCTCAGGATGGATGCTGCTGATGTCTTAGTCACTCTTGTTGCTGTACACAGGGATGAAGACCACAAACGTATCTACAGTGTCTCTTTGCACAAATAAAGCTCCAGTGAACTGAACAGAACATGCCAACAAAGAACGTTACACACTTGTCTTTCTTAAGGACACTGACTGAGCTACACATGGATCCATTGTTCCTTTGGTTCCCATCAGGCACGGGAGACAAAGCATAAGATTTGACAATTGTCCAGACAGGTTAGTTTGTGCAAGGAGTGTTTGCCAATGTCACAGGGTTAGAGAATTGGAGGAGGGCTGAGGCTGTGATCCACAACAGTCCACCCAGAAACTATGCAGACATTAAAGCTTTGGAATTCAGATGCGTACTTCACATGAGGAAAGAATGTATCTCTCCATAGAATGTTCCACTGACTGTTCCATCGTGCCCCCACTATTCCTGTATATCGTTTATGAAGTATAAATGAATGAGACAGAGGGCAGTCACACCCGGGACTGAGCTGTTGACCAAAATCTATTATCCTGGGCGGAAAATCCTTGGCAGAATATAGCCCCAGGCAAGCTGTATTTTTCCCTAAAATCAATGCTGTTTTTTCAATGATAACCTTGTGCGACCACCTGCAATATGTAGCCCTTGTCAGCGATGCATCTTGTCCATATGCCTTTGAAAGATGTCTTCATTATGTCCGTTTGTTAATCTACAGACAAAGACAAAGGAAAAATAAATGTTTACAACATGGAAGCCGTAGAACTATGTGTTTTAATTAAACAGGAACAGTGTTATAATTTGTACAGGAACAGTAATGTATATGTTTTACATGAGGTGCGATAGTTTGATAGTTAATATTTAACCACTGTTGCATAGTCCTGGAAATTATATATATATATAATTACAACTCAGACAATTTGTAACGCTGGATTTTAAAAAGAATCTTTGACAAATTAACAATTCAATAACCAGTCTTTATCTTTATTTTATGTTTTATTTTTTAATGAAAACAGCAGTTTTGCAGGTATAATATCTTTAAGCAAATTGTTATGAAAATAATTATTCAGACTTATAGTCTGAACAAGATTTATTGTCAGATTATGACAGATGTCATTATTATGTAAAGTGATTACATTTCTATATATATAGGGAAAAATATACTAAAATATTAAATTCAATTCTTGCATTATAGCATGTTAATTATCATTAGCATACTGTCAGTTTAACAAATATTAAATTTGATGTAATATATGGCACAGGTCTTTTGTGCGTAACATACAAAAATTCAATTTTCAGTAATGTATTATAGAAAAAAAGGGTTGAAAACATGCTTGTGTACTTCACAATAGATAGAAACAAATTCTCAAATACATTTTAAGATTTCTTTTTGTCTTTTTTATCATTACACCTGTGTCTAGTTGATGTTAGGCAATCTATGATACCTGGTGATTTAATTGCACAGTGAGTAGATGCAAATTGCAGTTGTTTTTACTCATATTTACTTGCATCTACTTTGCTCATTCCGAACAGTCAAAGTTGTTCAGGTACTTCAGTATTCAAACCTGACTCATCTTGTTCTCCTAATCTGCAACTCAACTGATGGTGAGATCATAGGAGATACACCTCAACCCACTCCATGTGGTGTCTGAAGGATCTCAGAAACCAAAACCCAAATATCACCTGTTATTAGCTTTGATTACAGTTTTAACTAAATATGGAAACATCTATCTATCTATCTGTCTATCTATTTGTCTGTCTGTCCTTCTGTATCTTATGGGAGGCCACGGACATTTCCATGCAAGTGTGACATAACAGACTAAACCCTCCATTCATAGAGTGTAATCATTTTATAGTTTTATGTGTATGTATGTGTGTGTGCAAGCGCGCATCTTGTCCTGCCAGATAAAATCCAATCCTTATATCCTGCAGATCTCGTTCTCAAAGGTCGGGAATTTTTCCACACTATCTATCTTTTTCAAAATAATCTTGAAAATGTAGTTCTGCTTGTCGATGGAGAGACAAAAAAAAAAACAACTAGTTGGTGAGAAGTCTTCTGTGTCCTGTGTTTTTTCTATCAAACCTGATGTAATTCAAAGAAAGCTCCCTGAAACAACATAAAGCACAGTCATGAACTGTAAGCAATTTCAGGACTCCTGATTCTACGTAAAATGTATTAAGCCAAATTACTGGCAGTCTTATCCTATTTAATATGCTTTTAATGAACCACTCTTCTGAGTGGTCTCAGGCTGGATAGCTGGTAAGAAAAAATAATAGGAGATAATAAGCTGGAAACAGAGCATTACCTGCTGGTTTCCTTAAAATGTTCAATTTTTAAATTTTTTTTTGCTTGATAGCAAGTGTTCTAAATTTACAGATATGCAGAACCCATATGAATGAATCACAGATGCTTTAATTATAGTTTTCAAAATATCAAACATGACTTCTGAAGACCAGGCATTGTTTGCATCTATGAGGTTGGTAATGAGAGGCACCGATGTCGTACAGCTGGTAACAGTCTTGTATCATAACATTTTTGCCCCAAATTAGATGCAAACAGGCAGCACAGTTTTGAAAAGAATATAGTCATTTCATTATTTGTACCCAATTAATGAATGAATATTAATAGATTCAGAGTAGTTTGCACAATATTGTGACATTCATGTTGTGAAATGCTAGTATGTATTGAACGTGGCAGGACTGGATTCCAGCAGTGATATTTGAGGGCGAACATTCTAGTTTGTATGACCTTCATCCTCATCATCATGTTGATTGTTGGAGTTATTTTTATTGTGATGTTTTCACTGATGATAATATATAGACCATTAACTAGAGTCTATAATCTGAACACCCCGGATTAGGGTCAGCGTCAAATATTTAATTAAAGACATTTACTTAATTAAAGACAGTTACTGTAGGGTCTGTTTTAAAGGTTAGGTTTGGATATTGTTGTAGACCAGGGTTGGGAGATCGCATTTAAAAATACCCATCATTCAGTGAGTTTCAAGGTATTCTGCAGTTGCTCAGGGTAGCACTGTAGCCTCACGCCTCCAAGGCTCTATGGTCGAGTCCTGCCTGAGGTTCTGCGTTTATCAGGCTTATACTCAGAGGTTCTGTGCTTCCTGCAGGAGCCTACAGGTTTGCTGGGACCACTTGTTCGGTAAAAAAAAAAAAAAAAAAAATATATATATATACATATATATATATATATATATATGACAAGACAAACAAACAAATTCTTTTAAAAGACAATATTTTGATTTAGTGTAAGTTTGTATTTTTGCTTTTATCATGATTTGAAGTAGTATTTTGCTACTGGTTGGTGTTCCAGCAAATTATTTTGCCCTGAAAGTGAACAGCAAAAAAACTTTAAAATATTACGTATTGATATACTAATTCTAATGTTTTTGGTGATGTATATATGAAATCAATAAGATTTATATAATTATTTGTCTACTTTCATTGTTTTGAAACTTGCCCTGTGCCAGAAAACGCCCTAGTCCAAAGACAAAAATTCACAAATTCAAAGGACATGTATTAAAAACCTTCAAAATCTAAACCTAACAATACCTGCTGATAATATGGGTGGGCATTTTGCTATTATAATCATCTTTATTTGCATAAAATATATTTTTATGAAAATGTTGGCCGTTTAAAATTGTGCCCCAGATTTTTGACAAATCCATCAGATTTCTACAAAAAACTAAATATAATCAGAGATCAAAAGGATTAGTTAGATCCTAAGGACCCCTGCCTCACTTCCTGGTTTGAAAAAAGGGAATATTGCTCAAGGACTGGTAAGCTTTCTATTTTTTTAATTTATGAAATAATATTGAATCAGGTGTGTCTCAACCATAACAGGTCAACTTCGTAGTTTAAAAAAAATACATATTTTGATTACCATTAACATTTTGATTTGCCTACTCACAAAGAGTATGCTGAGAAACCTAAAAATATTTTTGTCAATTTTGTCAGCTCCATAAGACATTCGTTACTCTATCAGATATTTTAATGATTTAGATGTCATACTGTTCTCTTAAAATCTGAAACAACCAAAAATAGGAGATTCGTGTTTGAAAAGGCATTCGATATGCATCCAAGTTTTTAAAATGTGGTCGCTTCCGCCCATTACCTGGCTGGTTTCTGGTCATTCCCAATGAGTCCTGCTTCACATTGTTCTTGTGTAGGCTACTGCTGTCTTAGAAACATTGAACCTGGAAGCAGCCTGTGTAGCCTCAGTGTAGCCTTTTGCCAGCAGAACCAGGATTAAACCAGAATTTTAAAATGCAGATTTTTTTTTTTAATTGTGTTGTGGTCTCTTAATTTTTTCCGGAGCTGCGTTTTCCCAGCATGATTGAAAACTACAGATAAAAATCCCCCCTAAATAAAATTTTGACCCTTTTCTCAAGAATGAATAAAGTACGAGGTTCTCAGAATGTCCTCAGAGTGTGGCAAAAACTCACTTTATAGCTTGTGGGGATATTTTTTCCGGTCCCCACAAAAATCTGTAAATGCAATTAAAAAACTAAAAATGCCCAAATTCACACATTTTCTTTGGCTACTTATGATTAAGGTTAGGGCTGGGTATGGGTTAAGGTTATCATGTTATGATTAGGGTTATTCCCATAGAAATGAATGGATGGTCCCCACAAAGAGACTAATACAAACGTGTGTGTGTACAGGCTTTGCTATACTTGTGTGGACAAAAGGACAAATCCTCAAAAAACGTGACTAATTTCAGTACTTATTGCTTAAGATTTAATTTTATAACATTCTTTGACAGCAATCAACAAAGTGAAAATGCCAAAAGCCTTGAATTTTGTTTGGTTACATATGGTTAAGGTTAGGGTTGGGTTGGAGTGTTGTGATTTCCCAATAGAAATGAATAGATGGTCCCTATTAAGATAGGGAGTACAGACATGTGTGTGCATGTGTGTATTTGTGTGAGTGTATATGTGTGCGAGCTAATGACAAAAATATTGCTTTTTATGATGTAACAATAATAATAATCATGGGTGCAGCCTTCAATCAGCCACCCCAAAAAAGCTGGCGTGGAGAACTGATACATTGATGTATTTTTTTTGGCTTTGCCCTTAACCACAGTTCTCACTTGGCGTTTAGTAAGCAAGCTCACTCTTTCTTTTTCAGTGATGTTAGCATGCTCTGGGGGATGGGCAGCCAGTTGACCTTGGACCCCCAGAGGTTTTTTTTTCTCCCTACTTGGGAGGTTTTGGTTCCTCTCCTCCATTGGCAGTTGGTTTTCTTTCTTTCATTTCGTTGTCTTTCATTTTCTCTGTTCTACTCTGTTTTATTTTGCATTATGCTTTTGTAAATATATGGTAATGTATCCCAACACACCCATGTAAAGTGCCTTGGGACAACTCTGTTGTGAAAGGCGCTATATAAAAATAAATTGAATTGAATACCGGGGTAGCCAGTGGTGGAGAAAGTTGGGGATCTGCCATTTATGTGGCAGCAACGCGCAAATGAGATTTTGACAATGGAGAATCTGCTTTGGAAGCATTAAATATTACATGTCTGAAAGGAAGGACCTTGAGGTATAGTTTGTCTTACCGCCACACATAGAATCTCTCCTATGCTGGGGTCCCTGGCTGAAGGCCGTGTAGCTGAAGTATTTGCTGGTTGGTATGAGAATTGGTTCTATCTGACTGCAACCTTGGATTGTAAGTATACACCAAATAGCAGCCCCGTGCACCCAGTATTCTGAGAGAATGTGTAAGATGCTGAAGAAGACTGACTGGCAGACTGCAATACACACAAGGAATGATAGAGACAGCTGGATGGCTGTGGTTGGGAAGAATTGCCTCCTGAATCTAAACTCAAGTGGTGATCTGTTATGGGACTTCTTTGCAGGCCATGGATTGTCCATAATGAACACCACGTTCAAACACAAGGAGTGTTTGTTTGTGTGTGTGTGTGTTGGGGGGGGGGGGGTTCCAAACCGCTTCACTGCCGCACAGAAAAGACTGTGATGGACAGGCCCCTGTACCTTCTACTGTCACTCTACTGAGGGATTCACAACCTGAATCATAAGAGTAAAAAAATGTACAGCTGGTTACATAAACAAGTCATGTATCATAACACACCCATGTAAAGTGCCTTGAGTGACTGTTGTAAAAGGCACTGCATATAAATTGAAGTAAATTAATTATATGAGACCTCAGCTTAGTTATACAGCTATACTGCTAAATTTCTGTAAATTCAGGAATACCTTTCATTTTGAAAAAGCTTTTTACAAGTGGTTTACTAAAATTGGTTTCTTTTACTCATTTATCTGTTAGAGTTAAATAGATAAATATATTTAATATTGAATGCGAAAGTAATTAAATGCCTTATTATATATTTCACAAAACAAATTGAATGCTTAAAGAATCAACAAGACTGTCATTATAATTACTGACTGATTGAATTAAAAAGCATTCTATTATTCCTATTTCAAATTTGAAATACTACATCTTGTCACATTTTCCCATGAATTGAAAATGACTGTGATTATTACTAGATGCAGTGTGAATTGGGCGTTGCATGCATGGATCCACATATGTAAATAGCCTTTAGCCATGAGAATGCAATACAGCATTATGTTCTTGCTTGTGACTCTATAAACAGAAGTATGTGAAGGGAATGAGTTTTCTTGGGGCTACACAATTATTTTTACTTTTCTACTTGTTTGGACTATGCGTACTGTCTTTTTACTTTGCCTTTATTGCATTTGAAGGATGTTAATCTACTCTACATGCCATGCTGCTACATGCTCAAGAATTTGCCCCTGGGACCAATAAGATTTATCTCATTATCTTATTTTGAGCAGGATGGTGGCTGTTTTCTGATCCAATTTAGGCTTCCAAGAGCCAATCTTTTACAATTATGTGCTGGTGTGAGCCCAGCACTTGGGAGATCAACTTGGGCTGTACCTGCACATATACAGGTTCTGACTGTGGTTGGCTTTCTGGAAACAGGCACCTACCAAAGGAAACTGGAGGACAGATCTTTCCTACAGCTCCTTCATGCCTAATGTAATTGGGGCAATGGACCGCGCTCACATTGTGATGGGGCACCTAATGCAAATGAAGCTGCGTTTGTCAATCGAAAAGCAGTTTCATTTTATTACCGCTCAGTTCATTTGTGATGCAGATAAGACATTGGCAAATATCATAGCCTGATGGCCTGGGTCAACTCATGATTCATTCATTTTGAGTTTCGCGTTCCACATCAGTATCCCCCAACTGCCCAGGCACAGCACTGCACAATAGGGCATCCCCTATTAGAGATGCTATATGCATGTAGAAGTCTGAGCCCAATGCTGTGTATCTCCCCTTATTTTCTGATCTGACTGCTTCTTAATTCGGATATAATGCGTTCTGTCGGGAATTTCCTGCAGCGACGATGTGTTGCTGTTTGACCTTTTCCTGTTTGTGATACC